>JAOTON010000897.1:4625000-4632500 GCA_034440635.1 Lepas anatifera
TGACCAGAGCTAAGCGCTCCGAGTGAGCTGGCTGAGTCAGTGATGATAAGATAGCGTCTTTCAGGACAATGGTTGATACGCGGATATCGCTTGCCACCGTTCTGCTGGGACTGCTCTGGGTTCACGTGTAACTCAGTCCGGAAAACCTCGTCTGGTTGGTGATCCTGTAACTGTGTTGGAGACGGGAGCAGTGCTTTGGATGTGCTACATGATTTCTGTGTTAGAACTGGGGGTGGGAGCGGGGGTGGCATAGTAGACTCGGTACAGTCTCTGGGGCCAGTGGCGCGGTTGGTGTTGTCATGGAGGAAACTGTTGTTTCTGAGGTTGGGTGTTCACGAGGGGTTTCGTCACTGCCACTAGCAATGTCACCGGCTTTCAATCGAGGTAGGACGACCCGTGCCCGCTTATTACTGGCCAGCAGTGACTCGTCGAAAGTGGGGGTACTGGGGTCGGTCACCGCAGTTGCTGCAGGGAGGGGCGGAGAGTCCTCCCTTGTTCTTTTCCCACAGGAGTCCCCTATTCCTGTATCTGCAGCTTCTCTATTGGGGTCCGCAGTGGGAGCCTCGGCCTCCAGTTGAGGGACTGAAACGCAGGGAGGAACATGGCAGATGTCCGGGGCAGTCTGAGTTGCCTTTTCCACGGTCAGGGTGCGAGTGGAGGTGGCAGTGTCGGTCATCGAGACACAGCGCGGCAGCAGTCCAGCGATTAGGAAGAGAAATTCACGGACTGATAGTCCCATACAGTCCTCAACCCTACTGTCCTGACTCAGGGCTCGGCGAGTCTGCGCAGAGGGCCCGGCACAAGGCGTAGGAGCTTCAGTGGGACCCTTTGGGAGCGCGTTCCTGTATGGCGAAGGAGATGTGGTGGTTTGGGTTGCCGGTGGTTTGAGGGCTGCTTGCTCTGGTTTACCCCTAATCTTTTGTTTTATGGATTCTTTGGCTCGGATCACGCGGGGGCAGGTTCGATCCCAAGCCTCATGGTGTCCTCCACATCCTGCGCATTTCGGTTCTGCAGCAGTACATGATGTGGATTTGTGTTCGGTGTTTCCGCACCTCCCGCATCGCTCCTTGTTCTTACAGGATGTGGCCATGTGTCCTAGTTGCTGGCATTTGTAGCAGCGGATGGGGTTCGGGACAAAATCCCGTACTCGGAACGACTGCCAGCCCACATGTACTCTGTCTGGTAAACACGTATCAGAGAAGGTAAGTAGAAGTGTGCCAGTGTTGCTCACCTTTTCCTCTCCTTTCCGGGTCAATTTTTTACCCCTACGACTCCCTGGCCCTTCAAGCCCTCGAGGATTTGGTCTTCGGGTGTGTCACAGAGGTCGCGACAGCTTATGACACCCTTGCTGTAGTTTTTGGTCAGATGGGGTGTAACTGACACCGGGACCGAAACTGACCGATTCGCAAGCTTTACAGAGATGGACTGGACTTTGAGGAGTTTGGTAGCGGATTGATCGTCTCCAAGGTGCACCTCTACATTCCCATTTGCATGACGGAATACTTCCACGGGGTTGAATCCACTAAGAGTGGTGGAGTTGGAATGGATTCACCTTTACGGTTCGATCTTGCATCTTTATAATGAGGATCCGCGGTACACATTCCTTCCGGGTTTGGTTCCGGATGCCTGAGGGGTCGCGATTCGAAGTCTCTGGCGAGTGTTCAGTCGATGGAGTGGCCGTGTAGTCTACCATATCAACAGTATCAAGGGTCGAGCTCAAGGTGGTCTGATTCACGGCAGAGGCCTGGGTCCGTGCGATCTGTTCAGTGTATGTGGGTGTTTGTAGAGATGCCATGACAAAAGAGTTTACCTTCAGCCCCCGGGTTGCCAGCTGTCAATAGCTGGGCCCGGGGGCTGGTACAGTGCCTACGGGGGCAGGTGCGCCGTCTTCTATCTTCATCTTCTATCGAAACACTCTCACAACAGCATGGAAACAGGACGAAAAGGCCATCAAAAACATCATACAAAACAACACAAAAACAAAAGACCCACGCAAGAAAATCAAACTCAACATCTACTACAACAGCCCAAAAACAGCAAACCTTGTAATGAACAACAACTCATCCAAGAAACACTCACCACTGAAACAAACCAATGTGATATACTGGTATATCACATTGGTAAGTAAAGAGTAAGTAGAGAGCCAAGATGAGGCGAGGCCAGAGGTGGATATGGAAGATACTGGACAAGCTTTGCAGGTGCTAGACCAAACACCATTGAGATCAGGTACGTTTTCTGTGTTTACTGGTGTACAACATTCACAATGATGTATCCAAACAGGGTGGTTCAAGGTGGTTTGGTGTTGGGAGGACGCGTTCCAAATCGTAACAATATTTTTTCAATGACCAATTTTGTGCAACCTTGTATTTTGTGTTGCACTTACGACCTCAACGACTTCAGGTATCTTTCTCTTCGTAATTACTTTGGAATCTGACTCGGCGTACATATTAGAACATAAACTAAGAGTGGACGACGTCGTTCTTCAAGCTCATGTGCAAAATATATGCAATGCTTTCGCTCTTAATTGCCTTCACCATTTTCTGTAGGTGGATTATCAGTGCCGCAGAAAAGAGACTTAGGACAGCAAAAGTTGAAAAGTGCCACGCGCATTCTGAAGCGAAAGCTTTCCACCTCGTTGGGAGTCGATGTTCCTACACCAGAAGCGACACCCGTAAAGAGACGACGGGATGAAGCCGATGATTTGCTCGCAAGGTAGGAGCTTATAATAGTACTTCGTCCCAGTTTTTAGGCACTGTGAACCAAATGCGACAACTTTATCAGTTATAGCCCTATCTTCAGAGAATTATCTATTGTGCGCTCATAATTGTACCAAATGAGTACGTACATCGAATGTTGAGAGGGAAAATTATTATCTACCTTGCAAAGCAAGAGATGTGCTTTATTTTCATTTTAGACTTGCAAAGAGTGATAATTTTTTTGATCGATTTTGCCTTTCCAGATATGACGATTTAATGCAGCGACTGAAGCCCTGTTCCAGCTGTCAGCACAGTTTTGTCAGCAGGACCTCTAACCTCTCCTCCAGAAAAGTAACATCAGCGCCATAATCGCCTCTTGCTTGTGCTAAGCAAAGGGAACTTAAACCTTTATACCATTAAAAAATACTAGGCTGCACTTCGTGCACTTACGGTTTTTCATCAGCACAAACAGCAGGCCGTCAGCCCGTAAAACCTCTAGAACTAGTTCCCGGGGAGAGGCTACAGTCCTGTGACGTAGGCGCAACGCGGCCCGCTGATTGGTGCTGACAAAACTCTGCTGACAGCTGGAACAGGGCTTGAAACTAGAGTTCTGTGGAACTACGGACTACAAGCGGCGGCTGCAAAATCTAACACTTTCCCCGTTCTCGCTGGAGCAGACGGCGAAGTTCTTCGGAACTAGCCTATACATGGCGAGAAAGGCTCGCAAGTTAAAGAATGACGTAGGACTGTTACCTGACATACACAACATGCACAAGGGCAGTGTTATAGAATCAAGTGTGAAACAGAAGGTTGTCGAATTCTACGAGTCGGATTCCGTGAGCAGAATGTGTCCCGGTGTGAAGGACTTTGTCTCTGTGCGGAACCCGGACGGTTTGAGAGAAAAAGTCCAAAAACGCCTGATTCTGGGGACCTTGAGTGAGGTGTATAAAATGTACAAAGATGACCCGGAGAATCCGCATGTGGGCTTCTCATCATTCTGCTCGCTTCGTGCCAAGCACTGTGTCTCGGCTGGGAGCAGCGGCACGCACACAGTGTGCGTTTGTCTCCACCATCAAAATGTAAAACTGATGGTGGAGTCATTTGGAAAGAAATTGACTTACCATGATCTTATTGATTATGCTGTGTGTGATTGCGATGCTGAGGAGTGTATGATGGGTAGGTGCGGAAACTGTCCGGGAGAAGAGGGTGTGTTAGACTTTTTTAGAACTAGTGCAGGATACTGAGGAGGATAATTATGAATTTGAGCAAAGGTACAAACAGTGGGTCAGCACAGATCGCTGTGAACTGATCGATGTGGTTGAAACACGAGCCGAGTTCCTGCAAAACCTAGCCAGGGCTGTAGTGAAGTTGACGAAACATCACTTTGTCTCGCATCACCAAAGTAAGACTTTCCGGGAGATGAAGGACACCCTGGCCCCAGGTGAGACGGTAGTAATTGGAGATTTCTCACAAAACTACACTTTCGTTTTGCAGGACGAGGTTCAGAGCCATCACTGGGATGCAGGGCAGTGCACAGTTCACCCCTTTGTTGTTTACTGGCGTGAAGAAGGAGGTCAGCGTCACCAAAGCTTTTGTATCATATCAGAAACAACCAAACACATAACAAGCACTGTACACGCATTCCTGACAGAACTAATGCCAGCACTGAAGGTCCACGTTCCCAATCTTCATACGATTCACTTCTTCTCTGATGGCTGTGCTGGTCAGTACAAAAATAGATTTAACTTCCTGAACGTCTGCCACTACGAGGAGGATTTTGGTGTGAAGTGTGACTGGAATTTCTTTGCAACTTCACATGGAAAAAGTGCTTGTGACGGCGTGGGCGCTACCATCAAGAGAGCGACGGCGCATGAAAGTCTTCGGCGGCCCTACACGGATCAGATCACCAATGCCCGTGACATGTATAAATTCCTTACAGAAAAATTCAAAACATCGATTCTCTGCATTTACGTTGGTAAGGTACAGGTAGAGCAGGCGACCGAGAAGCTGAAGGGTCGGTTTCGCAAAGCCTGAAATGTTTAAGGGGTAAGAATCTCGCGATTCCTTATTGGTGGATGGATACCAAAGGATGAAAGTGACCACGCAAAGCTGAACTGCTGAATCGCACGTTCGCGCTAAGTTTTCTGACCAAATGTGACGACGCTGCCTCCTGTTCTGAACACGCCATTGACAGCCTGGCTACGTTCGAAATGTCGAGGAAATCATCCTGACTTTATTGTCCACAAACAAACATAAGGCTTGCGGCCCCGATGACATAAGCGCGCGCATAATCCATGAATGTGCTGATGAACTGACAACACCAGTGGCGAAACTCTGTCGTCTTTCCCTCGAGCGGGTGTCTTTCCATCTCGCTGAAGCGTGCGAACATTGTCCCAATATTTAGAAGGGTGCGAAGTCGTGCATCCAACTATAGGAGTGTGAGTTTGACCCCACTTTTAGTAAAGTACTCGAAAAGTGGTTTTACTTCATTGCTGTCTTGTGCGCCCTGTTTTAGTGATCAAGATGGTTTTATGTCTGGACGTTCGTGCGTTACGAACCTGGGATCGATGTTGAGCGTGGCCTGGAGCAACATATCCGCTGGCTCACAAACTGATATAATTTATACAGACTTTAGTTCAGCCTTTCAAAGCGTAAGTCACAAACTTCTGGTTCATAAAATGGAAAAATCATTTAATATCACCGGGACATCATTGTCATGGCTAAAATCATACCTTTCTGGAAGAGAGCAGCGGGTAGTTGTGAATGGCCAATGCCTTCGTGGATCTCGGTTACCTCAGGCACACCTGAGGGGGGACATCTCTCGCCCCTCCTCTTCGCCTGTTTTATTAACGACCTACCGACTGCTGTCCACTCGGATTGTATAATTTTCGCCGACGACTGTAAACTGTATCGCAGAGTTGACAGTACAGCTGATGCCACACAACTGCGGGTAGACGTAGATCGATTATGCGCGTGGTCAATGAAGTGGCAACTGTCACTGAATCCGTCAAAGTGTAAATATTTAACTCTGACACTTCGTACAAAGCCCATTTTAGAAACGTACCACATAGGCAACTCGGAGATTGAGAGAGTGAGTGAGATGCGCGATCTTGGAGTGATCATAGACTCGAAATTAACATTTCAGTCCCACATCGATGACATGGTGCGAAAGGCCAACGGGCTCTGGGCTTTTAATAAGGTCTTTCCAGACAGGGAAGAATGGTCCATCACTACAGGGGATAGATCATAAAAGTATGATTGTGACTTTTTGCGCCAACGTTCGGAGTATTTTGGAATATGGCTGTGTGATATGGGGAGGAGCTGCCGACACACATCTGAAACGTGCGGACAAAATTCAGCACAAGTTTCTTATTTGGCTCTGCGCAAGGTGTCGTGTTCAAAACGTTTCACTGGAGTATGCTGACCTTCTCCGTCATTTTGGGTTGGCATCCTTATCCGCGAGAAGGTTACAGTATGATATTATGTTCATCGAAACATTCATAATCACAAAATTGATTCACATTTTCTTTTGGAATGCTTCCCATTGGCAGCGCCTCCCGTGCACTTCGAAACTGGTTGCTTTTCAACGTTCCCTACGCCAGAACTAACACTGTAAGGTCGAGCATGTTTACCAGAATTCCCCGTGTCTGTAACAGGTTTTTAAATGCAAATAGGGACGTTGATATCTGGCACACGAGCTTAGGAGATTTTAAGAAGCGAGTGATCGCCTTTCCTTTTCTGTCTAAGGTGTATACAGTGTGCTCGACGAGTGGATGTTTTTAGCGTTATTTACATTTTATCGTTTTGTTTGTTTGATCCAGTGTACTGCTTTTATCTTATCGACTTCATCTATAAGTGGGTTTTACTGACCCGTTGGTGATATGTTTAATAAACTAAACTAAACTAAACTAAACTAAAGCCCTGGCGATAAAGGGGACACAGGATATACACAGTTTTATACCAGTAAGTAGGGTCCTGGCTAGGGTTGCAGCATTGTCTGGTCAGGAGGGACGGGAGGTGAGGGTGTGCCGTCGTGGGTCGACTGTGTGATTTATGCATTTATGCATTGTGTGATTTCGCAATCGGGATGCCGAAATGATTGATTTTCGTGTGTAAAAATAAGAAATCCAACCAAACACACTCGGTATTTGTACTAATGTAGCAATTCAATCACGTGCCATGTACTGAGTTCTACCTGGAACACAAACCCAGGCGGTAGTAGTCGTAGCAGCCTCTATTTGTGCATAGAGGGCAGCTGGTAGCGGTGGACACTGGGTGTGGCTACAAAACATTGACTACGAAACATCAAAGTACCCGTTCTTTAACTACCCTGGGCCTGCACAGTTCTTGCTCAATAAAACAATTCCATGACAGCCGATGATTTGTCACCCCCCCTCAACAGAGAAAGCCAGACCCCTCCCCTTCTTCAGAAAAAAGATCCAAACCCCCTCCCCTTCTTTTCTCGCTGACATCATATATGAACAGCCCTTTATACCATGCATAAGACAATTATACTCCGATCATAACCAGAAAAATATAATATTTTAAGACATTTTGGAAAAAGACCTGTCTCTAATTTTTTGCACATCAACTTTGAACACATGTAGCAGCATTTTGAGATAATAAAAATATTTTTTTAAACTGGGCTCGATATAGAATATTGAATTAATTTATTGATAAAAATTTTTGAAAAAGGAAATTTTTGAATTTTTCAAAAACTAGCTATTGGGCTAGGTTGGTGATACACTTAGGATTCTAAAAATATACAGTTATGCACAATTTCGTTTATTCTTTATGGTATGTA
>JAOTON010000897.1:4637500-4687500 GCA_034440635.1 Lepas anatifera
CTCCTGACCGCAGAGCAGCGCCTACTACCCCGTGTAGCAGCGCTCCTGACCGCAGAGCAGCACCTACTACCCCGTGTAGCAGCGCTCCTGACCGCAGAGCAGCGCCTACTACCCCGTGTAGCAGCGCTCCTGACCGCAGAGCAGCGCCTACTACCCCGTGTAGCAGCGCTCCTGACCGCAGAGCAGCACCCTTCTACCCCGTGTAGCAGTGCCTACAACCGCGTGCAGCACCAGTCCTGACCGCAGAGCAGCACCCACCACCGCGTGCAGCAGCGCTCCTGAACGCGGAGCAGCACGCGCATGCTGCGTGGAGCCGGAGAAGCCTTACTAGCCCTACTGCTGCGGCCCTAGCCGCGGGGAACAGCTGACCTGAGGTGTCGGCCAGGAAGCCGCCGGCCTCGCGGACCAGCACAGCTCCAGCAGCCACGTCCCAACAGTAGATGCCCATGGTGTAGGAGGTGTCGGCGGCGCCCCCGCCACCAGACACATGTTGATGGCCGCCGAGCCCGAGACACGGACCCTGCACCGGCAGACAACAACAACGGCGGCTCAGCCTCGGCTCAGCACCCACTTCTGCCGAGTCCGAAAGACGGCACTTACGCAGACACACCAGCATTGTGTCAGCAGTGACTTAGCACATGCTCAGCACGACAGTACCAGACCATCCCTGGCCCAGCAGGGACTGTACACAGCAGCCCTGGCCCAGCAGGGACTGTACACAGCAGCCCTGGCCCAGCAGGGGCTGTACACGGCAGCCCTGGCCCAGCAGGGGCTGTACACAGCAGCCCTGGCCCAGCAGGGACTGTACACAGCAGCCCTGGCCCAGCAGGGGCTGTACACAGCAGCCCTGGCCCAGCAGGGACTGTACACAGCAGCCCTGGCCCAGCAGGGGCTGTACACAGCAGCCCTGGCCCAGCAGGGACTGTACACCCCCTGGCCCAGCAGGGGCTGTACACTGTAGCCCTGGCCCAGCAGGGACTGTACACAGCAGCCCTGGCCCAGCAGGGACTGTACACAGCAGCCCTGGCCCAGCAGGGACTGTACACAGCAGCCCTGGCCCAGCAGGGGACTGTACACAGCAGCCCTGGCCCAGCAGGGGCTGTACACAGCAGCCCTGGCCCAGCAGGGACTGTACACAGCAGCCCTGGCCCAGCAGGGACTGTACACCCCTGGCCCAGCAGGGGCTGTACACGTAGCCCTGGCTCAGCAGGGGCTGTACACAGCAGCCCTGGCCCAGCAGGGACTGTACACCCCTGGCCCAGCAGGGGCTGTACACCCCTGGCCCAGCAGGGCTGTACACAGCAGCCCTGGCCCAGGAGCGGCAGTACACATCAGCTCTGACTCGGTAGGGGCTGTACACAGCAGTCCTGGCTCAGCAGGGGTACACTGCGTTCAGCAGTATCAGCGGCGCCAACCTGCGTCTCTAAAGAAGCTCAAAATCGGCTCAAGCAAGGACGGTCTTTCAGCCCAAGACAAGGCACTGCAGCCAACGCCAAAACGTTCACACAGGGGAGTCACCAGTGAAGTGTATGCACACAGCGAACGCCACGGAGAGCCAGAGCGGTACTGACCAGCACTCAGTTGGCTCCGGTAACACGTAGCGAAACCTTTCTCGGACGGATCTCACAGTCTCCAACCAGGTGCACACCACAGCCGCTCCGTAAACGGACGACAAGCAAGGCTGTTGCCACTAAGATCCACACACTAGGCAGGGTGCAGTAACCGACAAACATCTAAACAGAGGGTCCTGCCCATCCGCAGGCACGTGACACGTTGTACCCAGGAGGTACCACCTAGCCATCACATGAGCGGCTGCTGGCACTAAACAGCAATGGCAACAACACCGGCCCGACAACACCACAACAACACCGAGTTCGTATCCGAGCAGCTCCAGCGATGAAGGGTCAAATTAGGAGCCAAAGTTGCCCCCTGGCCTGTGTCCTACCCACAGCTTTTCCATGATCAAAAATTCGTTGCAAGGTCTGAAATACAACACCAGGGCTTAATAACACGAAAATGGTTTTAAATTTAGCCATTATTCTAAAATTCTGTTCCCGTCTATCAAAAATGGTTTGCCCTAAACAAGAACTCACATAGGCTTCTCTGCACAGAATAATGCATACCCAACAGAATGTGCTTCTAGCATTTGTCGTAAGTAGGAAATTAAAATGACAATCAGAGGAAATCGTCATACCCGATACGCAGAATGCCGCTGCGGCAACCGCACGAATTAGTTAGGACACCCGCACCAGCCGTCAGCAGCCACTGATCATTCTTTGAGACAGGTTGGCTTTGAGGGCCGAGCCACCACAGCCAGACGGCTTAGAGAAGAGCTAGCTAAAATAGATGGCGGAAGTACTGTGGTTGATGTTATTTCCTCAGAAAGGGCCGTAGCTGTTCGGCTCTCGAAGGCGTAACAGCCAGCCAGCAAGGCGGTCACCACGTCGCCTCGATGCACGTCGTGAAGCTCCCCGTGGGAATTTCCCAGGGCATGAGGAGGAGCGCCGCACAGACCAGGACAGTGCAGCATCACGTGCGCCGGGGTGACTGCCTTCTCCCTGCACATCAGGCAGGGGGCCGCTGGGCAGTGCAGCATCACGTGCGTCGGGGTGACTGCCTTCTCCCTGCACCCCAGGCAGGGGGCCGCTGGGCAGTGCAGCATCACGTGCGCCGGGGTGACTGCCTTCTCCCTGCACCCCAGGCAGGGGGCCGCTGGGCAGTGCAGCATCACGTGCGTCGGGGTGACTGCCTTCTCCCCACACCCCAGGCAGGGGGCCGCTGGGCAGTGCAGCATCACGTGCGCCGGGGTGACTGCCTTCTCCCTGCACCCCAGGCAGGGGGCCGCTGGGCAGTGCAGCATCACGTGCGCCGGGGTGACTGCCTTCTCCCTGCACCCCAGGCAGGGGGCCGCTGGGCAGTGCAGCATCACGTGCGCCGGGGTGACTGCCTTCTCCCTGCACCCCAGGCAGGGGGCCGCTGGGCAGTGCAGCATCACGTGCGCCGGGGTGACTGCCTTCTCCCTGCACCCCAGGCAGGGGGCCGCTGGGCAGTGCAGCATCACGTGCGCCGGGGTGACTGCCTTCTCCCTGCACCCCAGGCAGGGGGCCGCTGGGCAGTGCAGCATCACGTGCGCCGGGGTGACTGCCTTCTCCCTGCACCCCAGGCAGGGGGCCGCTGGGCAGTGCAGCATCACGTGCGCCGGGGTGACTGCCTTCTCCCTGCACCCCAGGCAGGGGGCCGCTGGGCAGTGCAGCATCACGTGCGCCGGGGTGACTGCCTTCTCCCTGCACCCCAGGCAGGGGGCCGCTGGGCAGTGCAGCATCACGTGCGCCGGGGTGACTGCCTTCTCCCTGCACCCCAGGCAGGGGGCCGCTGGGCAGTGCAGCATCACGTGCGCCGGGGTGACTGCCTTCTCCCTGCACCCCAGGCAGGGGGCCGCTGGGCAGTGCAGCATCACGTGCGCCGGGGTGACTGCCTTCTCCCTGCACATCAGGCAGGGGCCGCTGGGCAGTGCAGCATCACGTGCGTCGGGGTGACTGCCTTCTCCCTGCACCCCAGGCAGGGGGCCGCTGGGCAGTGCAGCATCACGTGCGCCGGGGTGACTGCCTTCTCCCTGCACCCCAGGCAGGGGGCCGCTGGACAGTGCAGCATCACGTGCGCCGGGGTGACTGCCTTCTCCCTGCACATCAGGCAAGGGGCTGCTGGACAGTGCAGCATCACGTGCGTCGGGGTGACTGCCTTCTCCCTGCACCCCAGGCAGGGGGCCGCTGGGCAGTGCAGCATCACGTGCGCCGGGGTGACTGCCTTCTCCCTGCACCCCAGGCAGGGGGCCGCTGGGCAGTGCAGCATCACGTGCGCCGGGGTGACTGCCTTCTCCCTGCACCCCAGGCAGGGGGCTGCTGGACAGTGCAGCATCACGTGCGCCGGGGTGACTGCCTTCTCCCTGCACATCAGGCAAGGGGCTGCTGGACAGTGCAGCATCACGTGCGTCGGGGTGACTGCCTTCTCCCTGCACCCCAGGCAGGGGGCCTGCTGGACAGTGCAGCATCACGTGCGCCGGGGTGACTGCCTTCTCCCTGCACCCCAGGCAGGGGGCCGCTGGGCAGTGCAGCATCACGTGCGCCGGGGTGACTGCCTTCTCCCTGCACCCCAGGCAGGGGGCCGCTGGGCAGTGCAGCATCACGTGCGTCGGGGTGACTGCCTTCTCCCTGCACCCCAGGCAGGGGGCTGCTGGGACAGTGCAGCATCACGTGCGCCGGGGTGACTGCCTTCTCCCTGCACCCCAGGCAGGGGGCCGCTGGGCAGTGCAGCATCACGTGCGCCGGGGTGACTGCCTTCTCCCTGCACCCCAGGCAGGGGGCTGCTGGACAGTGCAGCATCACGTGCGCCGGGGTGACTGCCTTCTCCCTGCACCCCAGGCAGGGGGCCGCTGGGCACTGAGAGCAGTGCTGTGTGGGGCGGCGACCGATACAATGGAGGCACTGCGCCGAGCCCGCCCCCGCCCGGGTGGGAGCTGGTGCTCGGTGACCGCAGTGGAATGGCCTTCGGAGGGATGGCAGCGCACGGTGCCGCATAATTGGACAGTAGCCGCCGTCGGGCGGGTGTTATTGTCAGTGCTGTTTGGTTCTAGCAGCCGTCGGGCCGGTGTTGTTGCCAGTGCTGTTTGGTTCTAGCAGCCGTCGGGCGGGTGTTATTGCCAGTGCTGTTTGGTTCTAGCAGCCGTCGGGCCGGTGTTGTTGCCAGTGCTGTTTGGTTCTAGCAGCCGTCGGGCGGGTGTTATTGCCAGTGCTGTTTGGTTCTAGCAGCCGTCGGGCCGGTGTTGTTGCCAGTGCTGTTTGGTTCTAGCAGCCGTCGGGCGGGTGTTATTGCCAGTGCTGTTTGGTTCTAGCAGCCGTCGGGCCGGTGTTGTTGCCAGTGCTGTTTGGTTCTAGCAGCCGTCGGGCCGGTGTTGTTGCCAGTGCTGTTTGGTTCTAGCAGCCGTCGGGCCGGTGTTGTTGCCAGTGCTGTTTGGTTCTAGCAGCCGTCGGGCCGGTGTTGTTGCCAGTGCTGTTTGGTTCTAGCAGCCGTCGGGCCGGTGTTGTTGCCAGTGCTGTTTGGTTGTAGCAGCCGCTAAGGTGACGCTCTGTCACACCCGGACACGCCGAGTGCGGGTGCCACGCCTGCCTTTGATGGCAGGGGCTGTTGATGCTTGAATCTAGCTGGAATAAAACCGGTATTCCTATCCACCCCTCGTACACTGCTACAGCCAGCAATTAAATCTGGCTTAATTATACGGAGACCGATTTTTTTTGCGGCGGATTCGCTCGACGGATTGCACGTCACACTTTTGCTCTGCCCTGCCATTATTGCACAGGAGTCTGCACGTCATTTTGCTGAGGACAATGGACATGTTGAAACTGATAGGTAAGTATGGCACCTGCGTGACCACGACCTGGGGGCGCTGCTGCCCAGAGCGCTGCAGATGGCGCTGTCTTCAGTGGCTGCCTCAGGCTCGGGGGTAGGGCTGACATGTCGTGCACAGTGCCGTACCCACACCCCACTGCCTGACATGCCCATTGACGCCAGCACACTGGCTGCCAGCGCGGCAACGGCGCACCAGAGCCCTAGCGAGCTGTACACCACGTCCAGGGCAGGTCCTGCAGAGGTAACATCGGCGTGGCTGGCCGCCAGCTCCAAGGCTGACGCAGCTGACACCCTGGACGAGAGACTCTCAGCCAGTGTCAGGCAGCGGTACAACTGCAGTCAGCCCGGCGGCCACTCCACTGGCAGAGGTACCAGTACCGGCTGCGGCATCAGGCAGCGGTACAACTGCAGTCAGCCCGGCGGCCCCTACACTGGCAGAGGTACCAGTACCGGCTGCGGCATCAGGCAGCGGTACAACTGCAGTCAGCCCGGCGGCCCCTACACTGGCAGGGGGACCAGTACCGGTTACGGCAAAATAAATAATTTATATGTTTTAAGCAAGGCCACGCGGATACAAGCGGCCCGGGAGCAGCCTTTCAACAGCAGCAGCTCGCTGCGTCCGACGTCATCTGATGACGTATCTGATTCAGGTACCGCGTCCGACGTAAGACACAGCATCGCTCTCAGCACGCACGTGGCGCACAATTCTATCCGGTCTTCAATTCCTGGTTCGGGGACCCTCAGCAAACATTTCCTGGCAGCCATTTCCATGTAATAAAAATTCAAATAAATAGAACGTAGTTCTAAATCCGTGAGAAAGATAAAAGAGAGACCATCCACCGCAGCCAGCCCACGGCCAACCCATGATAAGAGTCCATAGTTGCCTCTCCTGCACTCTCCTCTCCCCAGTAGCCCGCAGTTGGGTTCCACCGCCAACTCACGCGTGCGCGTTCTCGGTCATGACTGCGATGTTGGAGAGCACCGCCCGCATCCTCTCTGGGTGCATGTGCGTACCCACCTCACCCACCACCAACGCCTTGGCCAGATCTGCCGGCGCACAATACATGGCGCATGCCGGTTAACGACTACCCCGGTACTCAACGCACGTGCGCTACATGATGCTAATACGGCGCAGAGTACAGAGCGTCCAACCAGAGGCCAGTCACGGTTAAGCACACGCGACCAGAGGCGCGGACAGAACAGTACAGAGCGTCCAACCAACAGAACAGTACAGAGCGTCCAACCAGAGGCCAGTCACGGTTAAGCACACGCGACCAGAGGCGCGGACAGAACAGTACAGAGCGTCCAACCAACAGAACAGTACAGAGCGTCCAACCAGAGGCCAGTCACGGTCAAGCACACACGACCAGAGGCGCGGACAGAACAGGGTCAAAGGCAGACAAACCAGACACCGAAACAGACCACTCCATCTCCAAGGTCTACAGTTCACATGTGGGATGGACAGATACAGGGTCAAAGACAGACAAATCAGACACTGAAGCAGACCACTCCATCTCAAAAGGTAACAGTTCATATGTGGTTCCGACAGAACAGGGTCAAAGGCAGGCAAATCAGACACTGAAGCAGACCACTCCGTCTCCAAACTTTACAGTTAACAGGTGGTTCGTACAGATACAGGGCCAAAGACAGATAAATCAGACACTAAAACAAACCACTCCGTCTCCGCAGTCTACAGTCCACATGTCAGGATAACACTGTCAGGATGACATCATCAGGATGGCACTGCTGACAAAGAGCAATAAATATATCTGAACTTCAGAATCAAGGAGCGCTAGAAGCTACGGTGTACCGAGCCTGGAAAGATAATTAATCGTTTTAAGTTTGCAGTGTGCCGCACATCCTTGATTTGTTATCGCGGTATTTCTCAGACTTGTCCTTTGTGGAACAGTGAATGTTTTTATTATAAAGTTTGCCCAAGTTGCTCCCAGTTCGGTTTTTGGAGTCGGAGTCTCCCTAAAGTCATCAGGGGACTTGTGACGGAGACCCCGATCCTACCACCCGAACGAGCAACTCCCACGATGAAGGGTCAATTTAGAAGCCAAAGCTTAATGTCCCACAAAGCACAGGTACAGCCACCCCGCTCAGGTCACCCTCTCACCAGCCAGTTGCCAACCGACCTACGTCAGGTAAATATTGAGCGCCGGAGAGCCTAAGGGGAACCGCTCCCAAGCCTGTGTACATGCACTGCCACTGTATGTTCCTAAGCAGCGGGCCGGAGCCCAAAGCTCTACCAACTGGGCTGCCGGGGCGGCGGAATTCAGTCAGAACTCGTATCCAACACGTGCCCAGCCTGGACACCACTCAGCGGAGAGCAGAAAGCCCCGGGAAGGGGCCGTTTGCTGCTCACGATACGCTTACTATCTGCACACTGCATGTATTTGAATATGCAAAATATGAATTAGTTTATATCCTCTACGAGATGCATATTTCATTCAAAATCCCGTGAAGGGCTTTCTTCCCTGGAATTTTGAATAAATGAAATAAACATTTTCATAAAGAGGAGCAGTTTACAAAAAATAATAAATTTTTGTAGAAAGGTTTATTTCAAAGAAAAGTGATTAAAGAAAACACTGCTGACGATGATATTGTTCAGCTCAAAGAGAACTCAAAAGGGAACGAGCCGAAAGACTTTGGGAAAATATCCGTCTATTTTCGTTATTTGTATGTAATATGTATTTATATATGTTATTTGCCCTCCTTTTTAAGGCCTATGTAACCTTTTTTCATAAAAACGGATTTTGCTTTACCCGTTTTACTGTAGCTATAAATTAGAAACAGTTCAAACTTAGTACCTCTTATATTCTCACAACGGACAGTTACTTATTTCAGATGCCTCGTCAACGACGGCAAAATTTTAACGCCTATCATTCTAAATGATCACGTCCCGGTCTACGTTAGGTCATGGGAGATTGAAAACTATATGTGCAATACATATCATATTTGAGGAAAACCGACAGAGTGGATTTGCGATTAGAATTTGTGGGTCCGTAAAAATGTTACAAACTCAAAGTTTCTTTCCGAAAGCTTGGACCAATCGCCGCTTCATAGCGCTATCTTCGCCAATTTGAGGGGGGCACCTCAGTGGTGGAGCCCCCTGTTCCGTCCCATGGGGCAAGGTGCCCCGGTGCCCCCACCCCCGTTCCGACGCCTATGACCCCAGGTAAGCTAAATGAGCCCGGCACCCACTAAGGAGCTAAGACCAATCCAGAGGGCCAGAGCAGCTAAGGACCCCGACGAGCTCAGGGGCCCCAGATCAGCGCAAGGGGCCCGGACAAGCTAGCTGGGTCGATACCAGTTAAACGGGTTCAGTACCAACGCAGGGGCCCTTGGCACTTTTAAGGACAGAAATCCAGCTAGGGGGCCCTTGGACCAAGCCAAGAACCACTTACATAATTCCTCTCCGGGGCTCTAGACTAGTTGAGTGCTTTCTCCCCAATTCCACTTTTGATGCCCCTTCCAGCTTAGGGAGTACCAAACAAGCTTGCGCCCCTAGACCAAGCCAGTAAGCTCCTGTGCAATAATCTCTCACGAACCCAGAAATCCCTCGCGAAACTCCCTCTCAGGAGGCTCAAACCCAACTCAGGGGGCCCACGCCAACTCAGGGGTCCCAAGATCAGCTGAGGGGGCTCCGTACCAGTTCAGGGGACCATACCAGGTAAGAGCCCGACGAGCTCATGGGACCTCAGTGCCAACACAAGGGTCTCACGGACAGCGTGGGGCGTAACCACCTAAACGGGTCCTTAATAAGCTCCGCAGATCCAACACCTACTCAGGGGCCAAGCTCTAATACAGGGGGCCCAAATACATTGAGGGGTCCAAAGCAGCTCAGGAAGTACATACAAACTAAGAGGGTCAGTCCAGCTGGTTGCCTCGACGAACGCAGGGGGTCCAAATAAGCACAAAGTGGCTCCAAACAAGCTAAAGGGGTCCATACCAGTTAAAAGTGACCCGATACGAACCAAGGGTCCCCTGCCACCTCAAGAAAAACTACTTCATCTAGAGGCCCTAGCACCAAGTCGAAAACCCCTTATGTTATTCCTCTTAGGGACCCTTACCAGCTAAGGGAGGCCCAAGACAGTAAGCTCCTACATAATACCCACTCAAGGTCTGAGATCAGCCCAGGAACCCCTTGCAAAACTCGCTCTCAGGAGGCCCAAACCAAACTCAGGCGACCCGAGATCAGCTGAGTAGGAGGCCCTTACCAGTTATGAGGTTCCAGAGCAGATAAAAGGCCCCTGATGGCTCAGGGAGCCCCAGTACCAACACCAGGGTTACAAGATCAACATGGGGCCCTTACTATCTAAAAAGGCCCATATCAGTTCAGGGGCCCAGAGCCAGCTCAGGGGGACAGACCCGCTGCGGATAACCCAAATAACCTCAGCAAGCCCAGACAAACTCAAGGGGCCAGATCAGCTGGGGCTCCCGCCGAGCTCAAGGGCCCCCTGGACGGAGCCCACCTTCAAGTGGTGGGGGGTGTGGACCCCCGGGTCCGCCGCTGCTGGACGACTACAACAGCGGAAAACCAAACGGGCTCCAACTGTGCCCTCTCCGAGAGGCACCTGTCAGCGGCCCTCCGGCTGCACCGACGGGCTCACGTCCGGTCTCCTCCTCCTACACCTGTATCTACGCTCTACATCCCTCTCTCAATCACCTCTTCTCTACTTCACGCTCTGGGGCTGCGTATGCCCACTGCGGGTCCGGGGAGCGCATACTGCGCCCCCGACCCGCTAAATGAGTGAATCGCAAGTTGCGCCCTCCCCGCCGATGGCACCGACGGTGGGGGAGCCCAACGGGGACGCCCCGGAGGACGTGGCAGACGGAGAGCCCGAAACAGACGATACCGCCGGAACCGAAATCAGCGAAGTTTCCTGCAAATTCTCTGCTGGAACACGGAGGGGCTCCGTACTAACGTACCGGAACTCCAACGTTGGCTTTCTACGGAGCAACCGGCCATCGTAGCGATCCAAGAACGTCAATTCTCGAAGTCCACCGTGCGCCTCCCGGGGGTATCAACCCCCGCTGGTCACCCGAAGGGCGCGAGGAAGACAACATGGTGCACCCGCCAAGGGAGGTGACGTAGCTCTCTACGTCGGAGCTGGGGTCCACTTCCAGCCCCTTGAAGAACGAATTCTGGCACCAACCGATGACACCACAGAGGTATGCGGAGTGCGCATCCTCGGTCAATCGCCTGTAGATGTTATCAATATATATCGCCCTCCCATCCGAGCCACGGCGGAAGACCAGCGGGAAGACAACTTCGATCCAACGAGACTCCCCGCCCGAGACAATGTCATTGTCCTGGGAGACATAAACGCCCACCACCCCATGTGGGAAAGCAGCTGCAATGATGCGGACGAGGTCGGTAACCACGTCGCGACATGGCTAGAACAAGCCAACTGGACAGTGCTCAACTCTGGGGCAGCAACCTTCGCCAGTTATCGGACAGGCAGTCAGACAACGCCAGATATTGTCGCTTGCAGTAGAAACCTGGCGCGTCGTGCCACCTGGGACGTCGGCCCTAACATGACATGACCTCACCTCCCGATGCTCGTCTCGATCAACACCTCCAATACCGCCCCCCACCGCATCCGTAAGCCGAAGTGGGCGTACAAGAAAGCAGAGTGGCACGACTGGCAGCAAGCTTGCGAGGCTGCATTCCCAGAAGCGATGCCTCAGCTGACCTCCGTCCAGGCATTACCCACCCACTTCACGGAAACGCTCAACAGGGCCAGCCTGAGGTTCATTCCACGCGGCGCTAGAGCTGACGCCAAGCCCTGGGCGCTGGACTCAGAACTCCTAGAAGCGGTGGAGGAACGAAGACGAGCCCGCAGCCTCCTCCGGGACGACGACCCAGGGGCTCGCGATCGCTGGGTTGCGGCGAAAAAACGTGCGGAGGAGGTGGAGAAACGATTGTCACGCGCATGCTTCCGTAACTTCGTCTCCACCACTCTCAACAAGCCAGACAGTGTAGGTAGAGTCTGTAAGACACTGAAGAAGTGGGAACGGCCTACCGACAATGAGCACCGCAACGAACAAGCGATGGAGGACGGTGGTCGCCTCCTCGTCCGCGATGAAGAAAAAGCCAACGCCTTCTGCCGCACATACGCCTGGGTGTCACGACAAGTAAGAAACCGCAAGCTCGACATGGATGCAAAGCACAAGATGTCAAACCCGGCCTGGCGCCATTGCCAGGAGTGCAGAGACGATAGGGAGGACGGCTGCTGTCGACCCTTCTCCATGTGCGAACTAACCCGCGAGTTAAATGCACTTAAGCTTAAGAAGTCGCCTGGACCGGACGATGTCAGCAACGAAATGCTAAAGCACCTTGGAAATCGCGCTCGTGAGGCCCTCCTACAACTCATCAACCGTTCATGGACTGAGTGTGTAGTCCCGCAAGAATGGCGAAGAGCGACGATAGTGCCCATTCCGAAAGCGGTCAAAGACAAGCGCAAAGTTGCCAGTTACAGGCCCATAGCACTGACCAGCCACGTAGCCAAACTGGCTGAACGACTGGTGCTGTCTCGTAACTACACCGCAATCCAGCGAGATCTAATCCCGCCGGAACAGGTCGGCTTCCGCGAGGGCAGAGAAGTTGAGGATAATATCGGGCGCCTGGTACAACAGGTTCAAGATGGCTGGCAACTCCTCAGGCCAAGGGGGTGGAAGGCGGAGGACGGAAAAACCGCACAGAAGTATGTGCTGCTCGCGTATGATTTTGCGCGAGCCTACGACACTGTCTACCACTGCCTCCTCCGTACCAGACTAATGGAAGCCGGACTGCCCAGATGTCTTGTTTAGTGGGTCTGGCAGTTCCTCCGGGACCGAAGGGCAAGAGTAGATGTCAACGGGTCACTTAGTCGCGAACGAGTTTTTCGGGCAGGCCTTCCACAGGGCAGCGTCCTGTCGCCCACCCTCTTCCTGCTCTGGGCGGCCCCGCTCGCGTCCACCCTCCGAAAACTACCCGGCATCACACCCTTCGTGTATGCCGACGACACGGCCACCCTGTGTGCCGGCAATACAATCGCGGCAGCCAGGAGCAGAGCCCAGGTGGCGGCAGACACCCTGGTGGCCTGGGCCCGACAGTCCAAGATGACCATCGCCGCTGAGAAGACCCAGATGCTGGATTTGTCCCAATGGACACATGACGAAACTGATTGCTCCATCAAAGTGGCCGGAAAGCCAGTAGCAGCCGCCCCCACCCTCAAGCTTCTAGGAGCGACCATGGACCGGGTCCTTCATTTCGGCCCTCACTGTCGGGACATTAAACGTAAAACAAGACCGAGAATCGCCCAGCTCAGACAGCTCACCGGACGGGACTGGGGCTTGGACGAGCACACATTGCGGGTAGTAGCCAATGGTTATGTGCGCGGCGCGTTAGAGCATGCCGCTGCCGCCTGGCTCCCTGCAACCCCACCCTCCCACGTGGAACTGCTGGAACGGGAACTGAGAGCAGCCGCCCGGGTGATTACTGGGTGCCCCCTCTCCACCCCCTCACACGCGGTGATGGCAGAGGCGGGCCTGGCTCCGGTGGAGGACCGCCCAATCACGCTGGCCGGTCGCTTCTTGGCCAAGGCGAGGTCACTTCCTCCCACGGACCCTCTCCGTGCGGTGGCGGACAAGCAGGTCATCCGACGACTCCCCTCCATTACGGGATGGAAAGACGTGGGGAAGGAAGCCTGGCGCCTCGCCGGGATGACCTAGCCAGTGGAACTGGTGCCGCCTCTGCGCCCCCGCCCTGGACACCAACAGACAACATCAAGTTCACACTGCACGTGGGTGAGGGCCTCCGCCCAGATGCCACTCCCACCCAGAAGAAAGCAGCAGCGACCCTACACCTAGCCAGACTACCCCAGTGTGCCACATGGCTGTGGACAGACCGATCGGCGGATGGTGGCGTCTCACACGGGGGAGCGGGGGCATACATCGAGTACCCGGACGGAGAGGAGCAAGAAGTCCGCCGCCCAGCTGGCATGCTGTGTTCCAGCTTCCGAGCGGAAATGGTTGCTCTCCAGGCCGCCCTCACCTCCGTACGGGATCGCCGAGCTCACCGGGCGGACCCCATCGTCGCCTGTACCGATTCGCAGGCGGCTTTGGCGTGTCTCCGGTCCGGCCCGGCGCTGCAGTCCACCACGCTGGGTGCAGAGATATGGCAGCTTCTCCTCGAACTCACTCAGGATGACCGCCTTATATATCTCCAATGGGTCCCGTCGCACTGCGACATCCGCGGGAACGGACGCGCCGACCGCCTCGCTCGCGAAGCCTCAGCGATGGCCCAGGACACCGTTGCGGTGGACGCAAGGACCATCCAGAAGGCAGTGGCCAGGGAGGCAAGGAAACGCACCGTGTCTCAGCGCCCCCCGGGATGGTACAGAACATTTATGAACTCCCATCTGCCACCGTCTGTATCAGGAGTGTCTAGGGCGGAGGCCGTTGACATTCGCCAACTCCGTGCCGGTCATTGGTCCGGCTCCGCCCTATACCTCCACCGCATCGGACGGAACCCCTCCCGGCAGTGCCCCCAGTGTGACGACCCCCGCTGCCCGGCGGGTCGGTGCACGGCCTGCCGGGAGGAAAACGACACCCCAGCCCACGTGCTGCTGCGGTGCCCCGCCCTGATGGCGCTGCGACATCGCCTGACGGGCAGCATATCTATCGACATGGAGAAGGACCGTCGTGATGACGTCATCGCGGCCCTGGCGGCCGCACACAGGTGGCTCCAGAGCCATCTGGCTACTCCTCCGCTATGAGGCAGGAGGGAATAACAACAACAACAACAGCTCAAGGGTCCTAGATCAGCACAATAGAGCCCGGTACAGGCTAAAAGCAGGGGTGCTCATGGCCGTCTCAATAATTCCACTTATCGGGCTCTTTCCAGCTTAGAGGGCCCTAAGCCAGCGGAGATGTAAGACAAAGCTCCTGTGCAATACCCACGCACGGACCCAGAACAGCCCAGGGGCTACCTGCAAAATCCCTCTCAAAAACCAACTCAGGGGGCCCAAAATCAGGTAAGGAGGCCCCATGCTCCGAGAAGCTCAGGGGCTCTAGTGCCAACAAAAGGGTTTCGAATATAAAAAGAGTTTAGAAATCCGCGTGGGAGCCTGGTTTACTTAAGGGACCTCACGTCAGCTAAAGAGACTCAATGTCAAATCAGGGGACTCACTAACAACTCAGTGGGCCAGGCCCGCTGAGGGACCACAAGCAGTTCAGGAGGCCCAGAAAAAAACTCAGGGGTCATACCGGGCGCGGGCCACTGACGAGTTCAGGAAGCCCAAGAGCGGCAAAAGAGAGCTTAGACAACCTAAAGCAGCCCATACCAGTTTAACACGCGCATTTACGGGGGTCTGAGCCACCTTCGCTTTGACGGGGCGGGGGGGGCGGATACTCGCCTCCTCTAAGATCTCTAGAACCAGGCTGGATGGCGAAATACTGTAAACGGCGTTGGGTAGCCCATTCACTTCTCTATCGAAAATATTTGTACCATTTTTTGTCAGCTCACATTTAAAGGCACTAGAGGCCAAAACATGCAATCATAGGGATAAGATGTAAATAAAGGCCATCGCGCATTACATCTGAACAAGAAAAGATAGAGCAAAACAATTTAGACTATTAAAACCCTCGCAGCAAGCCGAATCGACCTTGCTAGGTCAAATGTGGGATTTGACTTTACCTGGGGTCAGGTCAAAGTCAAATTAGGCAAAATGCATATCATTAGAACCGCAAGGACAAGGCCAATATAACGCAGTAAAAGTAAACGCTTTATCACCATTTATTACTACGATATTCAGTTAAACCCATATATTTCCAATAGAGAAGTCATGGCTAGTACCTGACCTTAGGTCATCGATATAAAACACCGGAACATATTTAAAAGAAATCGGAGGGCCCAATAAGAGATATGAGTTTAAATCGGATAAGTTCACCCTGTTCTGACTTATGCTATCTTTAACTTTGAGGTCAGGTCACTTGACCTGTACTGGTGACCTGACCTGAGATGACCTAACCTCAAAATTTTGAGAAGTTGTAAAAATGACCAGGAAAATGTATGCCAAGTACGGCGGCCTCTACGCACCGCCGTTTTCAAGCTATCTCCAAAGAACCCAAGGGGGCGGGTACCCACCCTCCCCCAACCGTCAATGCGCGTGTTAAGGGGCCAATTGCAGTTTGGTGAACCCTGGCAAGTTCAGGGGCCTAAGCCAGCTTGGGTTCTTAGGCCCAAGTCTGGAACCCACTGTGGACGTCTCTCAAGATCACCAGGACAGCTCAGGGATCCAAAATGAAGGTCTTTCTTCAAAGGCCTAAAAACAACTCGGGGGGACCCAGAAGGTCTCAGGGGTCCCAAAACCGTATGAGGGAGGTTCCATACCACATAAAGGGCCCTGAAGAGTTCAGGGCCCATGTGCGAACTATTAGCGCTCTAGCTTAGCTCAGGGGCTCAAGACCAATGCAGGGCACCCGACCATGTGAGGGGCTCAGCCCAGCCCAGAGACCCAACCCAGCTGAAGACTCCAGTCTATTTCAGGGGCCGCAGCCCACCTGAACTTCAACAGATCCCAAATTTGCTAAAGGACCCAGCTCAAGAAGACCCACCACCAACGCGGGGTCCCACGCAAATTCAATGACCCAGCTTGAGGGCCCTGAATCAGCTCAGGTGACCCCAAATCAACTCAGGCTGCGCGTACCAGCTCAAGGGTCCCAACACCGCTCGGGGGCCTTAACCCTCGCACGTACAGGGGGTTGTTGCAACCCCCTAAGAATTTCAAGAATTGAAAACGGGTTTTTAAGTTAGAGCCTTGAAAGTTGGTATAGCCTCAATGGGCATTCATTGTACATGTTTTGCAATGTGTTTCTACCTTTCAATGTCACGGAGCTATGACTTCGAGAGGGGAAGCATGTTGATGTCATTTGGGCGCCTGTAACCGTTTTCACGTGAATGCTCCAGACTCTCATCGTTCTTTTGCAGTATTTGTTCATGAACTGGCCCAGAACATTTTCTTCCAGCCTTCGAGGATAACTTTTATCAGGTGAGACTTCAATGACCTTTCTTGACCTTCGATGACCTTTATTTGACCTTGCGTGACCTCAGTGATAACTCTGCGTCGAATAACGACTACAGATGCGTGTTTCTATTCGTTATTTCTAAATGAGATCAACACCGAATTAGTTGACTTGCGTCCGATACGGACTTGACCTTTTTCGACCTGTGACCTTATTTGATCTTGAAAGGGGTGTAAACAATAACAGATGAAGAAGCAAGCATTTACTGGGCTTGCAGAATGCAGAATGACTTATTAATAGTCAATTTGAATGACATGGACACTCAACTGGTTGGTTCGCCTATTTCATGGGCTTGACTTTTTTCAAAATTTGACCTTATTTGGCCTTGGAGGGGGTGTAAGCCACAGCAGATGATGAAGCAGGCACTTGGCATAAATTATGCAACATGTATTATGAATAGTCAATTTGCAGCATGAGAAGGACGCTGAATAAGACGTTTTTCCTCCAATACGGACTTGACCTTTTTCGACCTTTGACCTAGCTTGACCTTGAAAGGGGTGTAAGCAGTGACATATGATTAGACAAGTACCAAATTTTGGTAGATGATGCAGAGTGGCTTATGAATAGTCTATTTAAATAATGTGGACACTGAACTAGTTAACTTGCTTCCCATGTGGACTTGACCTTTTACCTACTCAATGAAGTCAACCAGGTCATTGACCTGACCTGGAAGTTGACCTGATGACCTGAGATTTTGATGACAAAGTCTCTGACGTTGTTTAAAGTGCTAAATTTTAATTCAGCGTCCAAAATTACCGCTCTAAGACTGAAAATTAGACATATTGGGCAATGTAGTGTTCTGAAGGATTATAATTTAGTGTTGTTCCTTCAATTTAGAGCTTGAGTAGCACTTGGCGCCAGATTCAATTGTGGCGCTTTTGTGACTTTCATATTTGGCGCCTTTTTGCGATTGTGGCGCCACCCTTTCACTGCAAGCTGTTGTCAGATGTTTGCCTCTTTTGTTCAGTCAGTCTTGGCTTAGATTTCACCATGTGAATATATCAGAGCAAGTTGCTCCTTGGTTCTGCTGGAGATGGGACTGGAAGAGTTGGAGGCTTGAGCTGCGGACACTACATCAACTTTTCTTGGCGAGCAGGAATTTGGACTCTGCATTCAGCCTTAAGGTACGTCAGCATGGACGGCATCCAGCCGCCATCAGCCTTTCTGCCAGTGGCAGGGAAACCTCGGGTACCCTGGCCAGCTTGGTATGCGGACTTCGAGGTCTATGCCATGGTTATTGGGTGGTCTGAGTGGTCTCAGGAGAGACAGCAAGCTCTGCTTCTCCATTGTGTGGGGCAGGAAGCCCGTAGGCTATACAGAGCTGACTGCCCAGCTTCGGGGTAGCCCAACCCAAGCCAGAGGATGGGGAGGCAAGGGAGGTGGTAACGCTGCCTCAGCAGACCCGTGCAGTCTTTGAAAGACTCTTTGTAACTAAGAGTGACTTCATCACAGAGAGGATTCAATTCAGACGTTGTGTGCAAGGGAGTCAGACGTGTGTTCGCACTTACCTGGCAAACTTGCGGGAGCGGAGTCAGAGGTTTGGCTTCGGGGTCCTGGAAGACGAAATGATAAGGGATCAATTCCTAGAGGGTTGCTTTTCAGCTCGTCTACGGGAGAGGTTGTGTTCAGAGCAGAACCTAACCCTATCTCGTCTCGATGATCTAGCAGTGGCAGCAGATCTGGCAACGGAGTGACATCACACTGTGAGCAGCCAGCCAGTTCCTGACTTCTCGCAAGCTGTCTGCAAGGAAGTAACTGCTACGTACAAGCCAAGGCCTTCAAAGAAGAACAGCCAAGGTAAAGCTTCAGAGGTGAGGACCTGCTTTTCATGTGGCCTCAAGGGACACAGTTCAGGGGACCAGAGATGCCCTGCCAGGGGCAAGGCTTGCAACCTAGAGGTAGTGCCAGAGTGTCCACTGTTGAAGTCTCTACTGTGCAATCAAACTCGGATGCTCCTAGTCCCATGATCCAAGTGAGGGTAGAAGGACAGCTTCTCGAGATGATGGCTGATACAGGTTCTCCAGTCAGCCTGCTTCCGCTGCACATTTACAAGGCTTGCCTAGCTCAATTGCCATTGCAAAGCTGTGATATCAAGCTGCATGGATATGGGGGGCATATGCTTGATGTGCATGGTTTTGTGCATGCTACCATCACTACAGAAGGCAAATCTGCAGAGGCAGATCTATACGTGATGAAAGGAGGTACAGTTCCGCTGCTGGGGAGGGACCTTCAGCAAGGACTGATGATCACTGTGAAGAATGGCAGCATCGTGTGTGCTGTGTCTGATCTGTCCACAGCTGTGTTGCCAGAGATCCGTGGCTTTGTCCACAAGGTCAACATCAGGGAGGGTGTGACTCCAGTACAGCAGAAGCTGAGGCCGCTACCGCATGCTGTCCGGACTGAAGTCGAGGAGCACCTGGAGGACCTGGAGAGGAAGGGCGTGATTGAGCGGATCGACTCTTCTCCGTGGATCTCACCAATGGTGGTGACCAGGAGACGCACAGGTGGGATCAGAGTGTGTCTTGATCTAAAAGAGGTCAACAAGAATGTGATCCCAAGCAAACACCCCATCCCTGATATGCAGGACATGTTGGACAGACTGCGAGGTGCTACCATGTTTACGACGCTGGATATGAAGAGTGCGTTTAATCAGCTAGGCTTGCACAGAGATTCCAGGAACCTCACTGCATTCATCGCACACAACGGCCTGTGGAGATACACAAGGTGTTGTTTTGGTCTGTCATCCATCCTGGCAGCCTTTCAGAAGGTAATGGAGCAGATCCTGAATGAGCTGTCCGGGGTCCAAGCCTATCTTGATGATATTATCATCTTTGGGAAGACAGCAGGTGAGCATGACCACCATCTGCAGCAGGTTCTGACAAGGCTGAAGGCGCATCAGGTGACTCAACGAGAAGTGTACCTTTCGCGCAACTTCGTTGGACTTCCTTGGCTTTACGGTAAGCCAAGCAGGGGTAGCCGTAAGTCAGGAGCGGGTGGGCGGCATGAAGGACATGAAGAGTCCTACCTCACAGAAGGAGCTCCACTCTGCTCTGGGCCTGTTCGGGTTCTACTCCAGGTTTGTGCCAGGGTATTCAACTCTGGTGGATCCTTTGCGAGCTGCTCTTAAGCAGGAGCACCTCCAATGGACAGAGCAGCTGGAGCAGATCTTCAGGCAAGTGGTGACTAAGATCACTGAGAGCTCTGTCCTAGCCATGTATGATCCCGACCTGCCTACTGTCATGACAACAGACGCTTCAGATGTTGGTTTGGGTGCTGTGCTAAGTCAGGTGCACCAAGAGGGTGAGCGTGTGGTGTCCTTTGCCTCGGCGACCCTGTCCGCAGCACAGCGCAAGTACAGTGTGACAGAGCGGGAAGCGCTGGCCGCGCGCTGGGCAGTGGAACACTGGCACCGGTACCTGTTTGGTCAGCACTTTAAACTGCAGACCGACCACCAAGCTCTACAGTCTCTGCTGACCTCCAAGGGCATTGGCCGTGCAGGTATGAGACTGTCTCGTTGGGCCGTCCGACTGATGGCCTACACAGTCTCCGTCGAGTACGTGAGTGGCGTCAAGAACGTTGCGGATGGGCTGTCTCGTCTCCCAGCTTCTGTTTCAGTTCCTTCGGACGACGAACAGCTGATGGTGGCAGCTGTCACCGACCGCGTGGGGCGCAAGACGGCAGTAACACGTGAAGACATCCGCGCAGGTCTGGGAGATGACCCAACCATGTGTCTTCTCACTGATCAGGTGACCGCAGGTTGGCCGGCTCGGTTTTCAGGGTGCAGGTCAGAACTCCGGCCGTTCTACAGGTTCCGGCAGGAGCTAACAGTGGCGGAAGGTCTCATTTTCAGGGGCGAGCGGCTAGTCGTGCCTGCAGCCCTGCGACTCCAGCAGTTAACCCAGGCCCATGATGGTCATCAAGGCATGGTCCGAACCAAGCAGCGCCTGAGAGAACTATTCTGGTGGCCGCATATGGACGCGGAAGTGGAGGCGACTGTTCGTGAATGCACTGTGTGTGATGCATGCGATAAGTCGTCTAAGACTCGCAATGCACCCTTGAACCCAGTGCCCTACCCTGATTCCCCATGGAGTAAGGTGGGCATTGACTTTATAGGGCCACTTGAGAGAGGAGGACTCCATAGAAGATTTGCTGTTGTGATGATTGATTATCACTCTAAGTGGCCTGAAGTTGGTTTCTGCTCACACCCATCTGCACGGGCTGTGATAGACTTCATCGAGTCAGTAGCGTGTCGGGAAGGTTATCCTGAGGAGCTCGTCTCGGATAACGGCACAGCTTTCACCTCGCACCACTTCACAGAGTATCTGTGCGATGTGGGCATCAAACACATTAAAGTAACACCCTATCACCCAAGGGGGCTGGGGCTGTTGAACGATTCAACCGAGTGTTGAAAGGAGTGCTTCAGTCAGCAAGCCAGCAGAGTCGTGATTGGATGTTGTGTGTTCGCCAGTTCCTAATGTCCTACCGGACGACACCTCACGCCACCACAGGCCGGAGCCCAGCTGAGCTGCTGCGAGGGAGGAAACTCCGGACACCACTGCGAGTATCGGCGGGTCAGAGTCAGTTGGTGAGCCAAGGAGGACCAGAGGTGAGAAAACATGTTGAAAAGAAACAAGGGAAGCAAAAGAAGTATTGGGATCAGAAATTTGGGGCTAAACAAGTCACGTTCAAGCCAGGAGATTGGGTTCGGTACAGGCTGATGCCAGTTGCCCCGTAAAGGCCAACCAGGTTTCTGAGCCACGAGATCAAGGACTGTCGCGGACCAGTTACTATGAGCTGTCGACGGAACCCTCGTTCATGTGGAGCGCATACTCGCTCGCTCATGCGCATTCACTGCAGGAGCTGATTCGAGGTGCGCTGAGCCAGCTGGTGCAGGTCGGCTTGGGGGCGGCAACAGAGATCTGCTAGTCTCCTCTCCTCTGCTGGATGCGGCGACCTGCGAGGACAGGCGCCAGGCGCCTTTCTCTGGTGGCCGGATATCACAAACATCACAGCAGGAGGTACCCAAGTCTGGTGGTAAGGTTCATCATTCACACCACCAACTCGTGAAGCGCAGGACCTGTCGCCTGGTGATGCTGCGTCAGTGCCGCAGGACCAGGCGGGGTCTTTGAGTGGGACACCTCAGTGTGTTGAGAGCTCTAGACTGCGTAGGTCTAAGAAGTCCATCCAGAAACCAAAGAGACTCATTGAAGAGTGATCCTATGTGCTGCCATTTTGGCATTCATTCATGTTTGTTCTTGCTGACATGGTTGATAATTATTTGCATTGATTAGCAGACATTGTTTGATTTTGTCCCAGCTAGCATTGCTGGCCATCTTGCATAGTTTCTTTGTATTTCATTCTAGTTGCATTGCTGGTCATGGAAGATGTTATGTTGCCTCCGTTCATTCTATATTTTGAAGGGAGGGAGAATGTAGTGTTCTGAAGGATTATAATTTAGTGTTGTTCCTTCAATTTAGAGCTTGAGTACCACTTGGCGCCAGATTCAATTGTGGCGCTTTTGTGACTTTCATATTTGGCGCCTTTTTGCGATTGTGGCGCCACCCTTTCACTGCAAGCTGTTGTCAGATGTTTGTCTCTTTTGTTCAGCCAGTCTTGGCCTAGATTTCACCATGTGAATATATTAGAGCAAGTTGCTCCTTGGTTCTGCGGGAGATGGGACTGGAAGAGTTGGAGGCTTGAGCTGCGGACACTACAGGTAATTTCTAGTTTTACCGATCAGTGACCTTTGACATCTGACCTCACTTCCTGCATTATCTAGATGGGTCACATAGGTCTATAGCATATGAATCGACGCGTGAATGTCACCTGCTGTACGGGTGAAGGTAGCGAAAACCCGAGTAGGTGTGAGGGTTATGATAAGAATACAACCCAACACTAAAAGACGGGGCGAACCAGTCGCAGGTTTGGCAGACGGGGCGCCGTCACTCACCGGTTTCACCGGAGCAGGTGATTTTCTCGCCGTTGAGGAAGGCGCCACCACCCTTACGGGCATGGTACATCTGGTCCAGAATAGGGTTGTAGACGGCGCCCATCACCGGCTCTTTGTTAATGGTCAGGCCTGTCGGACCGAGCAGAGGGCTCTATGCCGGCAACAGCTGTATCTTCTGAAATTGTTATCTATTTTAGCTTTGTGATTGTCATCTTTCATAAATTTCGTCCAAGTTATTGCAAGCTCTGATATTGGGACCGAAGCCTCTCTAAAGTCATCCAGGGACTCGTCTCAAGAGAGGCCAACCCCACCATCTAAATTAGCAGCATGATGTCATTTCCGCAAGCTGGCAATGGAACTAAACACAATGAACTCGACGCATCAGCCTTTCCCTATTACCCCAAAACACAATTCGAAAACGACACGATTCAAAACTGTCACAGTCCAGAGACTCAAATAATACATGAGAGTACAAACAAGAAGCATTAAATAGCCCATCAGATAACAACAACGCAGGATGACTTACCTATGGACACGCAAACAAAAGGGAAGCTGTGCACAAAGTTCATGGTGCCGTCAACAGGGTCGATAATCCAGGTCGGAGCGTCGGTCAGCTCAACCTTCTCGCCACCCGCCGCGGACTCCTCGCCAATAAACCTGCAGCACGCGAGAATATATCTCACATGATCAACAAAATATTAAGTCGGGCACCCTGTCCCCCCCCACTACACGACAATGTAAAACATAACTAGTGTGGGTTTCAGTGATGTTGGCACGGATCTGCAGTCAATACCTTTGTCATGTAAAAAAAAACTAAACATTAAGAGAAAACGGCACACTTTTTAGGCAGCGGCTTCACCGCACACTTTTCCAGCTGCAGGCCACGGGCATTGTAGGTCTTGCGCGGCGCAAGCCGGCTGCCACTCGAGATGGACTTGCCTACGGGATGAATTTTCAGAAGTGACACTTAAAGATGAGCAGCGTGGTTTAACGTTATCTGAGACGTACCATACATTTTCCGTATACCGCAGCGTATCGGTAACACTGGTGCAGACATTTTGTCAAAGGCTGAACCTCCAGAACGCTACAGCTTTCTTCTACGTAGTAGAGCACAAGGTCCAACAAATTCAGCAATTAGGGAAATACAGTGGAGTGCATTACAGTCGCTCTCATCCCCAACACCCCGCTTCCTATCCACGGCAACAGATACAAAGGCTGGTGCACAACAACTAGTACCTGCATGACGACTGACTAAAGGGGTAGGGCCAAAGCCGTCCTCCCGCTTGATTCTGTACGCATTTCCGTGTCTGCAGCTAATTATATTGAATGACCCATTCCAACGCTTTGGACCTTCCCTGGAATTCGCAACACCTTTGGAGCCTTCGTGAAGAGCAATCCCCTTGATATTGCACAGTGCTCCGCCGATTAGCTCCGGGCAGCTCTAGCCGTCTTCACTCTTTCTTCTCTTGCAATGAAATTTTGGTGTGCCCGAATTAAAACAGGTTCCCACTTTGACAATGGGTTTTGAACTGAGACAGCAGTAAGAACGATACTACCGTTGCCCTGACGTTTCCAAAATCCACAGTTGCAGCTACCGCCTGCAGCTCGGTGCGGAGGGCGAACGGTACGGTTGGTGCGCAGCTGTAGTGGACCAGAACCGCGACGTCTCCACGGGCTGCGGTCCCACTCGGCCAGTCGTACCGGAATGTTCAATAGCGGTACGGTTGGTGCGCAGCTGTAGTGGACCAGAACCGCGACGTCTCCACGGGCTGCGGTCCCACTCGGCCAGTCGTACCGGAATGTTCAATAGCGGTGGAGTTACAGCTTTGTCCGTCCTTGTCCTTGAGCTTGGCTTCTTGCAGCGCAGCTGCAACGGGCGTTTTGGCTGCCACCAGTGCCTGGAGATCAGTGATGTTGGATAGGGTGTTTCATTGTTCCAAAATGCAATACTTTGACGCATATCGACGTTCCCCTCAAACCTCATCTGCTTACAAGCTTCGGTGCGAAATTTCCATGTATTTCGATAATATTTAGAGGTCGCGCACTTTTGCAGTTTTTTTATCAAATGTATTCAAATGTACACATAAGCGTAGGAACGTCCAGAATATTGGGGAGGCCAAAGTGCATTTGGAAGTCATTTCTTTCCAGTCAACGCCACAGGGTTAAGGGTTAAGAATCAAGAATATTGGGGGGGGGGCTATGGCCCCCTGCCCCCTGTTCCTACGCCTACGCCTATGAATGTACACATTTCCACACTGATGCTGGCGCTGGTTTTCTTTTGCTTGGTATTCTATTTCACATCTGAAATATTCTTAAAATTAAATAAAACATTTATTACTGCACAAGACTAGCCTGAGCATAAAACCCGACCGATTTCGGGAGCATCCCGGCCCCGTTTTCAAGGGAGATGAAGAAAACACTATGACATAAGCCTAACTAAGCGAAAAACACGAAGACAGGGTAAACTTTGAAAGAACAATCTTAGCTATGAACATGACGAATCATTTTAGAATTATTAGCTCTAAACACGTGTTATTTTTCAATTCAATCTCTTGTTTGGCTGGCGTTTTAAGAGGTCCAAAAATCCAGAGAAGATGGTAACTTTGCCGATATTTCTATCCATTTTTGGTTCCGTGGTGGTTTGGATGTAAATTGCCTCTTTTATTTCCCGCTGTTTTTGTCTTGAGTCGAAAGTTAAAGTCGTTGTGGCGTCCCATTTGATATAAAGATCCTTTTTGAATGATTGTTTTGCTGTGGCCTCTGCTGCTCTCTCGTCAATTGACTCTCGGATTAGTTTTTGTCGAGATTTTCGGTGTTCGTCTTGTCGGACTTCCATCATCCTTTTGCTTTCTCAAATGTATATTTTTGGACAGTCATTACATTCCATCTTGTATACTGGGCCTGGTTTTTCCGGTTGTCTATCCTGTCCTTTGGTTTGACCAGTAATTGTTTGATCGTTTGATGTGCCTTAAAATATGTTCTTACGTTGAATTTAGAACATATGCGTCGAATCTGTTCCGATACTCCTTCTACACATGGGAAGGATCATTATATCAAATGGGACGCCACAACGACTCTAACTTTCGACTCAGGACAAAAACAGCGGGAAAGGGAGATCACCCTCATCAAGAGGTTCAACGGATTGGTCAAGGACGAGAAGCAGAAGCAGTACCTGCTCCAGGTGGTGGAACTCCATCGGAGGGCTCTACCCAAGCGCACCAAGAAAGAATGCGCCTCTTTCAAGTGTAATGATTTTTGGTGATAAAAGTGCGCGACCTCTAAATGTCCTTTTATTTTGCTTTTAAGGGTGTCAATCGATTCAGTTTCACGTATAGAGCTGGGGGAAAGTCGATATGACTTCGTTCCAAACAAACAAAATTTTACTATAGTGGGCTGAAACACCCTAATGTTGGATCGAACACCTCGCAAGTTCCATTGTAAAATACTATGCTTTGCCATCATACAGGTAAGAACGGAAAGAAGCGAAAGAAGTAAAACGACCTCTGCAGCACGGCGGGCGCTCATCGTCATTGGTTACCAGGCATCTCGTACGTAACTCAACCTGTTAACGTTCCTGATTGTTCGGTGTTGGGGGATCTAATCCAGGTCTGACCAGCAGGTATCCCGATTGAGGACGTCTTCGGTTAATACCTCTAACGAGCAGCCTCGATGTCTTGCCTCTCGGTCGCCCGAGTGTGAGAAAGACCGTGGTCGGACGCCTGCAAATCGACTTTCGTTGTACTGTTGTGTCTGTCAGAACCACATGACGAAATGCATGAAGCTAAGCGTAATAGTATTTCTCAGAGTGGTTCTAATCTGGCCGCTTTACCAGTCTCGTCTTGTTCTGTTTGTCTGTCAGAGCCGCATGACGAAATGCATGGAGCGAAGCGGATTAAAATTTCTCAAGAGGCTCTATTCTGGCCGCTTGGACGGTCTCGTCGTGGTCTGTTGTTTTTGTAGTTGTTGTCTGTCCGTCCTGAGAATTGATGCCAGAGCTCTGAAATTTCGTAGAATGATAGCCCTCTTACGCCAAACACCCAACCTAAAGCCCCGCGTCGAAATCCGAAAGTTTTTGATAAATTTTGGAACAAACGTTTTCAGTTTTATTTTTTCTAATTCTTACCTCTCAAGCTACGAACTTGAAATTTTTGTCCTTTTAATACGCAACATAGGGCCAGCTAAGGAGAAAATTACTTATCTATTCCAATTATCAACAACTGCGTTCGAAATAATGATTGTTTGATCCGAATCCATTGCTTAGAAACTGCAGGTTGTGCGACCAGTTCATTGCACCCGCTTCTAGCGTGCCTTTTAGCCTTATCTGGCGGTGCCTTTGATGCCTGGCGGCCACCCACCCTGAGATATGCCGCCGTGCATTAGTATACATGATCGCACCCGATAGCACTTGTTGAACTCCGGTATGGACCATCGTGTGTCTTAGAATCAATTAGAGTTATCTCAGCGTATCCATTCATGTAAGCGTTCACTGCTTTAAATTCCACTCCTCCGCGGTATGAGAACCCACTGTTCTGCCCCATAGTAAGTTGAGTGATACAGAAGACTTCAGCGTGGGAACAACTCGCGAGTGCTGCAGGAAGGCTCTGCTGGTGACACGTGACGAGTGTAGTGGCAGGTGCTGACAGAGCAGGATTCTGGAATAGCTGCTGAGTCACGGCCTGTTCACAACACCAGGTTTAAAACCTGGGAAATAGTTAAACTTGGTGAAAACGTCTCTCCATCGCCCACGACGAGGTCCTCCGCTACGCAGCCATAATTCTCAGCCACCCCTAAGAGCCCGTCTAGAGGACAGTTTTGCCGACAAGGGCCGCGGCCAGTCTCGGATAGCGGCGACTTCGTCAGGATCAGCTTCCAGGACAGCTGCTGATCCCCTGTGTCCGGGAAACCGGATCCACCGCCGACAGACCTTGCTACTCTTCACCGTTAGACCCGCAAGTCCCACACGCTCGAGGGCTGCCTTTAGCAGAGTAAAATGTGCTGCCACCGAGCCTCCTCCCACAATGGCCTCGTCCACGTATGACGTCACATCGTTGCCTGATAATCACCGTAAGCCACCAAACGCGTGAAACACCTGGGAGCCCCTTGGCCCCATAGGCCATCGCTAGAAATTCCCATTTATTGTCTGCAGTCTAAAATCTGTTTTCGGGACCAACGCCGGATATAATGGGACCTGTCAATACGCAGAATTGAGGTCTAACACGTATACATACATTTAATACATTTACATTTAATCCCGCCAAGCTGCCCAGCCCCCCCCAACGATATCAAGAACGCCTATGAGCACAGGAATGTCAAATTGTGTTATAAAGTCAAAATTGGGTGGCGATGCCGAAAGATTGATGATGATGCTGGGGATTGATGCTGAAAGCCTTTAAGTGAAGACACATTTTCAATCAGAAGAACAATGGGCATGACTAAAGATATCCCATTTTGTCACGTCGTAAAAAGCCATTGTTCAGCATTTTTTGCTAAATCTATTATCTAATGTGGGAAATTCAGTTCTCTATCAGTTCAGAGCAAGTTAAAAAGGCTTAAGTGTTTCCATTTTGGATATATAAAACATATACAACTATCTAATAAATGCAGGCCAAGTCGCAATATTCGCCACTGTGCAGCCATAGGGATCATACTGTTCATTTGGTTCAAATGGCAGCGGGGCAGTTTAGTGTGAATTTGCAGAAAAAAACTTCAGAGGGCCCGCGCATGGTGGATGATTGACAGAACCTAAACTTCAAATGAATGCATTTCTGAGCTACATGTGAACCAATCAATGGGAATGTTGGGCTTTCGTAACGAGAACCAATGAGTGCGTCGCGTCCACAAAAAGTGCGCAGCCCAGGCCGTCTCTCACCAGCAGCTCCCCAGACAGCGTAAATGCATCGCCCTCCTCACCTGTGGTCGGGGAAGACTTTGCGCAGTTCGGAAAAGAGGAACTTCTCCACAGCCTGGTCCGTCTCCGTCACCAGGTCGCTGGGCGACGACTTCAGCATCACCGTCTTCTTCTTCTTGAATGCATCCTTTATCATCTGGCAGGAAGTACGGCGGAGTTGTCAGTAGAGTGACATTTTTTAGATTTACCGGATGAAGAAAAGCCTCGGTGAGAAGGTTATTTACTATTTTTCGATACGTTCCTGTACGACATCCACAGGAACTGGAAATAGCCCCCATTATTTCCAGTATGTAACGCTAAGCAACAAAGCCTTTGTCCCTTAAATCCATTCAACCAATCATGATAATAAAAAAGAGAGTCAGTATATTCTAGCCCAATAATTTTACCCAACATCCACCAAGCACACTTGAGGAAGATTGTCAGGAACATCAGTGACCCGGAGTTCGACCGTTTAGAGATAAAGAGAGTGAGTATGTCTCCATTAGAAACATTGACCACGCATTTTATCTATGTCCTGACTTGACAGATTCATGGGCTTCCTGACAAAATCTGATTTGATATTTATTGTGGCCCCGAGCGTTTTTGTTTACTTCTGGTACATTGCTGCATGACAAGACGCCCTTATAGAAAATATATAATTTAGCTGAGTGGAGTTTCATACAAAAGGTTTTCAACAACGCAAGCCGATGACACTCTCGGAAGGGTAATGATTGCCCCATCACACTCAATATGATTGGTCATGACTATCAATAAGGTCTGCTATCCCAATGTCTGGTTACATTCAACTATCCAAAACGTATTGTTTACATTGAATATTTATATAGTTTGCAGAGAAATGAGCTCGGGATCAGGCTTTCCACGGTGCCCCATTATGACATTCAATTGCTGTAGATTTACGAAAATGGAATGGTGAATGAAACACCAAATATGGCCAGTGGATAAATGTATTCCACGGAAGTTTCAAATAAATATACGTGGTCAGCCTTAGTGTGGATGTTACGACTTAGATGGAAGCGGCCCTCAACCTTCCTTTTGTCGATTTTTTTCACTCATTGCTTTAGAAACGGGAACTACTGTCTGCAAGCTCACATCTAGACCTGGAGAGTAGTTCAACTAATAATTTGATTCAAAATTTATCACGAAACATTTATTTGAAAACTGACAACAGCAAGCAAAACAGAACCTCTGAAGTCTTCACATTAAAAACGAAGTATCTACGATATAGCCGCTAGCTTTTGAAGTTTAGAATCAAATTTATATTCATTTGCTTATTTGGGTTCTCAGATACCCATGTCGTCATGGCTATTACATTTCCGTTTACACACTACTCATCTCAGTGCCACTGATTACCGCTAACACCGATTGTACTGATTATGGATTACATATTACAGACCATTATGATTATGAAATGAAATAATAGATTTTACGCATTATGGATTAACACAGTAAGATAGATTATGGTCTTGGGATCGGACGAGCTTTTTCTGTTTGAAGCTGTAGATGTTCTTAGTGTATTACTGTCGCGACAACAACTCGACGTGGGCATCTCCTGTGTTGTTTTTAGGTTTGGTCGTCTTGTGTTGGCAGTTTGGATGATGGTGGTGTCGGCTGCTGCACGTGTAGCCCTGTACGGTAACTCATCACCTCTCTTGAGACTTATTTCTTTGTGGGCCTTCAGTTAGGCGAATCAATGTATGAAGGGCTGAGGACATAGGCGGATCCAGGGGGCAAAGGGGGCACGTGCCCCCCCGATCGACCCTCGGCGCCCCCTGAAATGGTCACGGCGCCACCTGAAAGGTCGATGGCGCCCCCCCTGAAATGTCGTTTCCCCTCCCCCAGGATGCGAAAATTGGCGCCCACCGATAGGATTTGCACCCACCTGATAGGTTTTGCGCGTCAAAAGTGGCGCCCTCCTGATCCGGATGCCCCCCGATCGGCAATCCTGGATCCGCCTATGGCTGATGAGTCGTATGTTGAAATGAGCTCAGTAAAGCTTGGCCACCCGAGCTCCCGCATGGTTCCGCTGAATCGATAGTACTTCTTATCGGTGACGATTCGAACTCCGAAGTTCACGACCTTTGGCGGTTCTGGTCAGTGACTGGAGCCCGAGAGGACAGACAGTACCGCATGAGTAACAAATAATAATATAAAAAACGTCTCAATTTTTTAACACGCTCTTTCATGTGATGGCGTCAGTGTTCAGTCCACACCGAAGAACGCACTTCTAGAATTATTCATTTTTTAACTACGATTGTTGACGCCGAAGAAAACATTACAACATTAGCACTGGAGCGTAAATTTCCTCATTAAGAATTCCTGAGGCTACGCGACGCGCGAACTACCAATGTTATACGGCGTCGCCATTAATTGCCTCATTCTGCGCATTTCAAGATATCATGCTACCTATCCTATTAGATTCCTATTAGATACGTGCTCGGTGAGATTGAACCATGACGCCTCAGTGAACTCCATTTTGTATCTAGCACAAGGTAAATGCAAGATTAAAGGCACACGTCCTGTGACATGAAGGTACCTTACTCGCATACAACACCTGTTAATAAGATAGAGCCAACTCACAGCGCCCGCCCGCCGAGCCAGCAGCTGCGCCGTCTCCAGAAACTGGTCCAGCTCCGAGTCCGCCATCGTCACACTCTTCACTTGTATCTGCAACCATAACAATCAGCACTAAATCAGCCGATCTACCATCAGTACAAAACATAAAATCCCACTTCCTGCCCTTCCACAATGCTGATGCCCAGTCTGCAGTGTGATACTTTTGTCGAGACCTGGTCGGCGCGGACGGCCGCGGGCCGGTCCGTCACGGGTGCAACATCACTCCAGCGCCCTAAAACAACACACACACAGTTGTGATAGCCGGTGCGCCCGGTGCAGCCATACTGGACCCGTCGGTGTGTATGCAGACCCTCGGAACCGGGACGACAACATCTATAAATAGATACTACGCTGTGTCATGCAGACATCTTTTGTCGTGGAGGCAAAATGCCAGGGAGAGAATTTACGGGGAGGTTCATAACGAAGTCATTGGTACCAAAAAAATCAATTTCTAAGAAACCTGCATCTTGCTCCAACAACTTAACCCGGCACCGCCTGGGCTCTTTTTGCCTCCACCACCGCCTTGAGGGGCTGTGATCGGACCCCTCTAAGACCTCGGGAACCGGGGGTGATGCGGAAAAAATTAAAACGGAGCTGCGAGTGCCTTACCGTCTTCTACTCTCAAGCCGAGTTTGAACCATATCCGCTGACCCTTGACGTCACGGGGGCCAAAATTGGTCAAATTTTGACCCATTTCGAAAACATTTTATAACTCGGAAACCATTAGACTTAAAAAATCCAAAGACATCAGTTTGTTAATCTTGACTCAAGAATTTGATTGATATGAAACATGACCTTGAAAGGTCATATCGTGACCTTGACCTCAGGTCAAGGTCAAAGGTGGCCTTTCGGGGTCATGTTGCACATCATTCAAATTGTTGGGTCAGCTTGTTACTCTATGATACCACATTTATTGTTGTATCTTATCTTGTTCAAAAGTTAAAGACACAAACAATTTCGACAACTGTGACCTTTGGTGACCTCTGGTGACGTTGTTATTGACCTGACCTCAAAACGAATCGCAGCGTGCAAATTTTTCGTTCCAAGAGCTTTTGAATGTTGTTTAGAAACTTGATCTAGCTTTTCCAGAAGCCGAAAAACACCATGGGTTTCGTCAACCTCGTTTTAGAAGACCATAATCGCCTCAATTGGGTTTACAAAGGACGTCATAGCTCGTTGATCTGACCTGACACCAATTTTTGGTCATAAACTGCAAATTGGTCATCCTCGAGGTGTGCAGAGTGACGCGTCGCTCTTTTTGCGAAAAGCCGAGGGGGTTCCGATCAGACCCTCAGGCGGTGAAGGGTTTAACTGGCGCCTGTCCGAAGGGGATACAGGTGCCCGCCCCGCCCTACGTTTTGGCATCGATGGGCAAAAAGTGCGCCGCGCAGCGCTATTGCACTTGGCATTTCTCTTTCACATCATTTTCTCAAGCTTCCATAAAATTTGGGACCCAGGTCACGATGGCAGGTCAAGTAAACAAACATTCACATATTTTTGAAGCTGCAGCATTGAGAATAGGCTGAAGCTATTGACCTGAGATTCATACGAAATAATGACCCCACTGAATACTGCAGGGTATGATAAAGGAATTTTGTTATAGCAATGATCTAGGGTCATGTCAGGTTCGTAAAATGTGTATTTGAAAGGCATGGAGAAATAAAAAAAGCCAAACAGTGGCTCTAATTTGGTAGCTTCGGCTATGAATATGTGCTGCTATTCTCCAAATCATATTATCTCAGTCGATTTAGCAAAATCGAGTTGAAATGCTGACCTGCGACCTCTGAGAGGTCACTGGGTCACCTTGTAGATTTTTTACCCTGGTTTGACCCTGACCTTTGCAATAAAATATGTTATTGCTTTTATTTTGACATTATGGTTGCATTATCATTGCAGGTTAATATGCATGCCTCATGCCCATGTTGGGTCTGAAAAAGGCTTGTCGTGACCTCACGTTAGGCCAATATTATGCTTTGAACTTCATAGGTTAAGCGATACATCACTCGAATCGTCTTCATAATGGGATTCATTGCGTGTAAACCGTTTTGATATAGCTCTACTCAGTCAGAAGTTTTGACGAAAAAAGTTTTTATAGTATCTTTTTTGGGACAATACATTTAAATGGTCCAACGTTGAACTAACATCACATTGAGTTATAATACCTTTGTCCTCTCAGCTTATAATGCCTAAATTATACGAAATGCAACAATTTTTCACGGACATAAATTAGTGAACATGAACACAAGCAGGAAAACAGACCATTTTTTTCGGACAACCACCTACCAGCCACAAAACCCGCAGTAAAGAACGATGAGATTAGCTGCGTGCGCTTACTAGATAATTAAAACACGTCGAACGTATCCGGGCAGCAGCGAATCCAACCCACACGTCGAACGTATCCGGGCAGCAGCGAATCCAATCCACACGTCGAACGTATCCGGCAGCAGCGAATCCAACCCACACGTCGAACGTATCCGGGCAGCAGCGAATCCAACCCACACGTCGAACGTATCCGGGCAGCAGCGAATCCAACCCACACGTCGAACGTATCCGGGCAGCAGCGAATCCAACCCACACGTCGAACGTATCCGGCAGCAGCGAATCCAACCCACACGTCGAACGTATCCGGGCAGCAGCGAATCCAACCCACACGTCGAACGTATCTGGGCAGCAGCGAATCCAACCCACACGTCGAACGTATCCGGGCAGCAGCGAATCCAACCTACACGTCGAACGTATCCGGCAGCAGCGAATCCAACCCACACGTCGAACGTATCTGGGCAGCAGCGAATCCAACCCACACGTCGAACGTATCCGGGCAGCAGCGAATCCAACCTACACGTCGAACGTATCCGGGCAGCAGCGAATCCAACCCACACGTCGAACGTATCCGGGCAGCAGCGAATCCAACCCCTTCAATCCAATCCAACCCCTTCGGTGATGTCCAGCTGCAGAGCACATAAAAGGTATCTGGGACCAAGAGGCCATCCCACAATCAGCCGCAGGGGTGTAAAACGCACTGTGGATACCTGTTATTCAGAGGAGCGATAAATCAGCAAGCTCAAAACATAACACAGAAAATCCAAGCTACCAGCCTAAAGGGAGAAGTCGATACATTATTCGACATAACAGCATGCAGATGCAAGCTTCCATCAGCGTGCTCATATCCAAAAGGCCAGAGAGTTCCACTAGAGGAGGTCTCATTCCTAAATGACCAGGGAACGAAACGCCGACTCACGTTGGGGCCAGCGGGTGTGGCTCAAACTAGGTGCAGGAGACGGTGACGAGTGGGCCCTATCAGCACTCGCCAGTAACCCTCCACTGGCTACTGGCTAGGAACCATGAAGTTCTGACCCACATCTCCCTGGTCGCCGACCGCGTTGAGGTTTCAAACCGGCATGTGGCCGCAAGAGTGAATGGTTTCCAGAGGGATAAAGGGCGAGTGACAGAAGATGATCAGCATCTCGTCGTGGAACCAAAGTAAATCTGGCGCTCAAGGATTGTGACGCGTGACCAAGAGGCGACAAGCCGCGCAGGTGATCTGAGCGACAAGCACATGCGTTATACTTTGACGGCAGGAAGGACTGGAGCTGACCCAGAACCAGCCACGCGGAGCAGCATGTTGTGGTGTTCACGGGGCCCGGATCCAGGTACCTGAGCCACTCACACCACAGGGTCCAAAGCGATAGACCAAGTCAACGAGCTTGTGGCTACTTGTCGAGAATATGGAGCTGATATCAACGTCCTCGGCTGCGGCGGAGCTTCCATCAACACTGGCGTTAAACGAGGCATCATTCGCTTATTTGAGCTAGTGAGTAGCTCTGTTCACTGATTCATTTGTTTATTGCATGCCAATGCCACAAAATTCTCGACGGCAGCACCACCGGGCCACTTTCTTTTGCTGGTCCGCTTGGCCAGGCGGCGGCGGGTGAAGTCGAGAGACGCAGCCAGTGACGACGCTGACGCCGACAGCTGGCGGGGTCACTGAGATGTAGGAGACCGTCAGCGACGGTCTGAGCGCGGATCGGCGACTGATACTCGGTCTGACAACCTCCGTTCAGCGTGGCACTGTTCCAGGAAGCCTAGCGTCGCAGAGGAACGACCCGTTGAACCATGTCAGGCAAATAACTGGAACAAGTCCAGCCACTGATCGACGAATCGCTGGGAGTAGCTCAATACCCAGCACACTCACAGGCTGTGGAAAGAGCTGTGAAAACAGAAACGGTGGCCCCAAGTGCGATTATGTCGGAAAATAGACATGGCTTCAGCTGTGCTCTGCTGAAGCATAGGGAAGCTGTTCCACACATTACTCGAAACATGATTTTTAGGTTAGCAATAAGGGCTTTTAAGTTACAACGCAAACAACACGGGTGCATACCCTTTCATCCAGGTCACTTACATATAAACTTTTTTTCTGAGACAGTGATACATGACAATATTCGGCTCAGCTGATTGTGTTGATCATGTGCATGATAATCATGCAAATTACCGTTCATATTACGATCGTATTCCTTCGTGCATAGTTTCATGGCGTGACTGAAGAGACACAGTACGCTTTTACAGCACCTACGCGTTGGAGTCTGATGTTATGCATGTATGAGGATATACAGATGTGCACGAATGGTAAACACGCCCAGCTTTAATTCCCAAGTGAATACGTTAATTACCTACAGGGTGTTTTGGGGTGTATTTTTGGTATTAACTTGGCTTTGAAATAGTTTTATCTTTGCAAGTGGTGTTATCTATACCAACAATTAATACTTCACCTAAAATCCGCCAGGATTAAGAATATCAGGTCGCTAATCAGAAAAATGTAAGGAGCAAGATACAGCTAATTCATATTTCAAAACTAAAGTGATTTTCTTATTCATAATGATGTCCTCCGTAAAGCCTCACCCTGCCATTTTGCATCCGGTATCAATGACACACCCTAAAAATACCCTATCGGCCAGCATCAGCCACAAAGGTGAAATAGGGGCCTCTCCAACTTCTCACGTGCGGCGTGCGGCCGGGCACCGGGCGGTTCGGCCCGACGGACTTGTCCGGCTACTCACGTGCGGCTTGCGGCCGGAGACCGCGCGGTCCGGCCCGACGGACTACAGGACGGCCCTCCCCTCCCCCCCTCCACCGACGCGCACGCCTGTACGACCGAAAGCAGGCGCACTCATCGGAGGCGTTGAAAATGTGCCGCTAACCGCTGTGAAATGCGTACCGCAGCCCGATGCACTGCTGAGATTAGGCTCGGTGGTGTCGCCCGTTGTTCGGGTGAGTGACGCCACCTATGTGTCTCGCTATTTATGAGTGGCGCCCTCTGGGCGGGGCGGGGGTGGGGTCGAAGGCAACTGGCGATGGTGCTTTTATTGTGTGTGTGTCTTTTTACCGTTTGCTGCGTGTTTTCTCATCCATTCTCTTCCTCCCGTGGGACCTTTCCTTTACTTTGTACGTACTGTTTTATATGTGTTTTTATTCTGCAATATATGTATGGACGTAATGAATCAACCATTCATTTAATCACCAAACGTGAAATAAAAATCCGACATAGAGAGATTTAACAACCACTCCAGGGCGGGACAATTTTAAGGAAAAATCATTAGGGGGAATTTCTTGTGCTTGCCATTATAGTGTCTTCAGGGGACAAAGACCCCATTTGGAGGGGGGGTGATAATAAAACTTTGACATATTAGTGTTAAAACAATATCTCCTAATTTGTGTGGTATTCCATGTTCTATAGATTATAGATGCTGTCTAGTGCTGCTAGGATTTTCGGCGGAAAAAACCGAAACAAGTTAGAAAAAGGAAAAAGGTGCCAAATTTTATTTTGACTAGAATGGTCAAATAAATACAACACAATATTCATTAGCACACTATTTATTTCCAATACTTTTTAGCACACTACCCATTCAATAGGAAGCCAGGAGTGCTCTTCCAGCCTCGCATGACCATCAAATGGTTTTATCCACATATCAGAAAATTTGTTAGGATCATTAATTATCTTGGCCACACCACTCCTCGCAAACATTTATATTTTTCTGTTTTCCCACTGTGAATTGTTTGCTCTTCAACAGTGGCCGATCTAGGATTTTGGTAAGTGGGGGAGAGCGGCGCCTCAGAGGGCACACTTTGCCAGTAACTTTTCACCCAAAGGACGCCTATATTATCGCATCCTTTGCGTCTGGTTTTTGGTGACCGTCACTTGTGTGGATCATGTTTTACAAGATGTTTGAATAGAACAACATGTTTGATTGGTTGTAGGCTATCTCTAGCGTTGCAGTCCAGACGAGTCACACCAGCCATCTAGAATTATCATACAAATTTGCAGAGCCAGCCATCTAAAATTTGCACCAATGCACAGTATACCAGGGAGAAGAACACACCCATCCCCACCCACATGAAGTAATGCAGCCTCTAATTAGGGTATTATTTTACAATTAGGTGAGCAATTGCGTACCGCCTTTTTTACGACCATATCCTAACATAATCTTATGTGCTGGGGACGCATTTAACAACAATTTCCTCCACAAAAAATAATCATTGAATTTACCCCTATATTTCCACACCAACACTCGTATATCACTCACACACCACCATGAACGACAACAACTACCACCGTGCTAACCGAAGCAATTATCTTTTATCTTTTAGGATCTTGAACCAAAGCAACAGAGACAATGCTACCAATCAGGTACTAGCGAATCAAATCCTTGGAGCCATCAAGCGGAACTTCATTCGCCTGGACAAGGTAATCCTACCCCTTCTCTATAAAGCTCTCGTAAGACCCCACCTAGAGTATGGTAAGATATGGGGGCCCTTCAACAAAGCAGACCAACTGCTAGTAGAGAGGGTGCAGAGGAGAGCCAACAGATTGATTCCAGCAATGCGCCGTCTCGACTACGAGGAGCGACTCCAGCAGCTCCGCCTTCCATCCCTGGCATACCGCAGGAAACGTGGAGACATGCTACTCATCTATAAGATAATGCATGGCCTAGCTGGTATCCAGAGAGGGGAGCTCTTCCAGGAGCCACTCCACGCTGGCACACGCGGTCATCGCTTCAAGGTATTTATACCGGAAGCTACGTCAAGATCTCGGAAGAACCATCTTGCTATTCGAGCACTGGAGGCCTGGAACCCTCTCCCAGCCGACGTCGTTGAAGCTTCTTCAACAAACAGTTTCAAGAACTGTCTCGACGAGTTTTGGGCGGAGCACCGTTATGTAGCCCCGCCCTAATCAGTTGTGGCATTATTTGATCACAAGCTCGATGAGACCGGGTAAAACAGGCACTAGTGTGCCTTCTAAAGACCCGCTAGATATAATACATCTAATACAAAAATACACAGTTTCAAAGACACACACATTTGCTAGATATTTTCCCATCTAATCTTAGCAAAAGGATGCAAAATAATGTAAAAAGTGATTTGACACACAATCAGACTTTGAGGGTGCACACCATTGCCAGAGTACAAAGTATGGCATTTTTATGAGAGCTCGTCGGTGCGAGTGCCCTTTGAGACAGGAGCAAGTGGTGCGAATTTTATCAACCTGGTGCGAATTTGTGAGACTGGTGCGAGAAAGGTGACACTTTAACTAAACAAATAATGGCTGAATGGTTATTAAGACACAGGAGGGGGCCTTATGAAAGTTATTTAATAACTAACTAATAAGAGATGTAGCATTGCATTGTGTGGGTAGGAATGGGTGCGTTTTTCTCGCTGGTACATGACAGACTGGACTGGTGCAAATTTTTGGAGGCTGGTGGTGCAAGAATTTTAGATGACTGGTGCGACTCATCTGGCCTGCTGCCATACTTTGCACACTGGCACCATAGGAAGTCCTAAGCTGATTATCCTGCAATAAGTCACTCTTAGGAAACCACATCTTTATTTTCTATTTTCTTATTTTGGTTGACTGGAAACACTAAAAAGAGACTAAGGAATATAAGTACAAGATGGAGGGTACCAAAAATCTTGTTTTGCACATTAGCTTTGAAATGGGTCAAAACAGAAACTAAAAGCTTCAGTTACCTATCCGCTATTTCAAAGCACTTCATGGGTTTTTCCACGGGTCTTTTTCAATGTTATTGCCTTTTACGCTATTGTGTTGCTCCTACGGGATCAAACCACCAAACACATGCTTATAGGTATTTGTTGGTGGACACTTCAATACACCAGCTGCCCTAGTTATACATGTATGGGCTTTCCCCAAGTCTTTTGCAATGTAATTGCCGCCCCGGTAGCTCAGTTGGTAGAGCGTTGGGCTCCGGCCCGCTGCTCAGAAGCATGCAGTGGCAGTGCATGTCCAAGCTTGGGATCGGTTCCCCTGAGACGCTCCGGCGCTCAATAGTTTACCCGACGTACAGGTCGGCTGGCAACTGACTGATGAGAGGGTGACCTGAGCGGGGCGGCCGTCCCTGTGCTTTGTGGGACGTTAAACTTTGGCTTCTAAATTGACCCTCCATTGAGGGAGTTGCTCGTTCGGGTGGTGGGGTCGGGGTTTCCGTGACAAGTCCCTTGATGACTTTAGTGAGACTCAGACTCCAGCAGCCGTACTAGGAACAACTTGAACAAAATTTATAAAAAAACGGGCTATGATGCTGCTGGTAAGGCACCAACATCCCTAAAACCCAAAGGAAATCCAATAAAACTAGTTTTCCATTTTCTTAAAAACTGCAGGAAGCTAGGTGCTGTGGATGCAGAGCATGGACTAATCAGCATTTTAGCGCTTGCCATCTTTCCATGAGGCCGTGAAATTCAGCGCGAGATTCAGCACCACCACACCAGAAATAAACCACGTGGTGAGATAATCCCACGGCCGTTCAAGGTCACCGACACGTTTATAACCATCTCAGTCGCCTCAGCCCCCCCTCGAATTTAGTTGGTAGCACGGGCATGTTAATTGGTCCTCTACATCTCAATTCTCTCCTATTTTTGTGACATATGTTTTCTCTTAGTGTATGAATGCGTGCGTGAATATATATGTTATGGCTCTAAATATATGTGTATGGACTCGATTCCTCTGTCCCATTGACATCGCATGTTAAAATGTTCAGTTTGGAACGTCTCCAGATTGTTAATTTGGGTGGTCCCAGAAACAAATTGCATACCATCTAAAAATATCATCAATTTTCTTCTGGGTTCCAGAATCGGTTTTACAATCATGTAACGGAAGTTAGCACAGGTTCAGCACAGGTTCAGCACAGATTCAGCACAGATTCGTATTCCGTCCTTGAAATGGGAAGCTCTCGTGAGTACCTTGTCCTTCCCGGCTTACTTACCTACCTACCTATCCTTCTTGAATATTGCCTTGTACCTTCATATACTGCCACATAACCGTTTCCACAATCCCCGACACATATTCTGTATATATATATATATATATATATATATATGATATTAAAAATTTAAACAAAAATGTTTTTCGTATCATCTTTATCTCCAAAGAGCATCCAACAATCATTTTAGTCATGGGGCCCATAGGGGCCCGCTAGGGCACTTTGAAAAGATAGCATAAGTCGGAGCAGGGTGAACTTATCCGATTGAAACTCATATCACATAATGGCCCCACCTCGTTCTCTAAAATATTTTCCGGTATTTTTGATATCGATGACCTAAGGTCAGGTACGAGGCATGACCTCTTCATTGGAAATACATGGGAAAGATTGTTTTTACGGAATAACTTTGTAACGTATGGTGATAGAGCATTTATTTTAGCTTCATTAGACTCGCCTGGGCTTTGCAGTTCTAATGATATGCATTTTATATAACTTGACCCTGACCTGACCTCAGGTTAGGTCAAATCTTTGATTTGACCTAGCAGGGTCAAATTATATATCATTCGATTCGGCTTGCTGAGAGGATTCATATAGTTCAAGTCGCTTTGCTCTATCTTTACTTGTTCAGCTGTAATGGCCGAAAAACTGAATTTACATGTTATCCCTATGACGGCTGTTTTTGACCTCTCGTGACCTTAAATGTGACCTGAGAAAAAAATGGTTCAAATGTTTTCGATGAATTGGATGGGCAACCCAACGCCGTTTACCGTTTATCGCTAACTACCGTGGTTCTCAAGATCTTAGGGGGCGGGTACCCGCCCCCGTCAATGCGACGGTGGCTCAGACCCCCGTCAATGCGCGTGTTAAGACGGGCCCTAAAGGGGCCTCGAATTTTCAAAAATCAATTATCCAGCAATCAATACAAAAATCATATAATGATACCTATCATATGAAAGGGCTCGTTTTCCCAAAGATAATCCAACCATCATTTTAGTCATGGGGCCCAAAGGGCCCCACTAGAGCACTTCGAAAATTTTGGCAAATAGGGCAGACTACTTCGATTTTCCTCAAAATTGGTATATAGCACCTTCGTACCAAAACGATAAATCTGGCTGAAGAACATGCCCCTTGCATTGATTAAGAGGGGCCCTAAAGGGGCCTCGAATATTCAAATACCCCATTATCCACCAGTCAATAGGACAATACCATATTATAATGCATATCATATGAAAGAGCTTGTTTTCCCAAAGATGATCCAACCATCATTTTAGTCATGGGGCCCATAGGGGCCCCACTAAGGGACTTTGCAAATTTTGACAAATAGGGCGGACTACTTCGATTTTCTTCAAAATTGGTATATAACACCCTCATGCCAGAAGGATAACTCTGGCTGAAGAACATGCCCGTTGCATTGATTAAGAGGGGCCCTAAAGGGGCCTCGAATTTTAAAAACCAATTATCCACCAATTAATGCAAAAAAATCATATCATGATACCTATCATATGAAAGGGCTCGTTTTCCCAAAGATAATCCACCCATCATTTTAGGCATGGAGCCCATAGGGGCCCCACTAAGGCACTTCGAAAATTTTGGCGAATAGGGCGGACTACTTCAATTTTCTTCCAAATTGGTATATAGCACCTTCATACCAGAAGGATAAATCTGGCTGAAGAACATGCCCGTTGCATTGATAAAGAGGGGCCCTAAAGGGGCCTCGAATTTTCAAAACTCAATTATCCAGCAATCAATACAAAAAATCATATAATGATACCTATCATATCAAAGGGCTCGTTTTCCCAAAGATAATACAACCATCATTTTAGTCATGGGGCCCATAGGGGCCCCACTAGAGCACTTTGAAAATTTTTGCAAATAGGGCAGACTACTTCGATTTTCTTTAAAATTGGTATATAGCACCTTCGTACCAGAATGATAAATCTGGCTGAAGAACATGCCCGTTGCATTGATTAAGAGGGGCCCTAAAGGGGCCAATATTCAAATACCCTATTATCCACCATTCAATAGGACAATAACTTATTATAATGCATATCATATGAAAGGGCTTGTTTTCCCAAAGATAATCCAACCATCATTTTAGTCATGGGGCCCATAGGGGCCCCACTAAGCACTTTGAAAATTTTGGCGAATAGGGCGGACTACTTCGATTTTCATCAAAATTGGTATATAGCACCTTCACACCAGAAGGATAAATCTGGCTGAAGAACATGCCCGTTGATTTGATTAGGAGAGGCCCTAAAGCGGCCTCGAATTTTAAAAAACAATTATCCAGCAATCAATACAAAAAATCTAATGATACCTATCATATGAAAGGGCTCGTTTTCTCAAAGATAATCCAACCATCATTTTAGTCATAGGGCACATAGGGGCCCCACTAGTGCACTTTGAAAATTTCGGCGAATAAGGCGGACTACTTCGATTTTCTTGAAAATTGGTATATAGCACCTTCATATCAGAAGTATAAATCTGGCTGAAGAACATGCCCGTTGCATTGATTAAGAGGGGCCCTAAAGGGGCCTCAAATTTTCAAAAACCAATTATCCACCAATCAATACCAAAAATCAGATCATGATAGAAATAATATAATTTTTGGTAGTGATTGGTGAATAATAGGTATTAGAATATTCGAGGCCCCTTTAGCGTCCCTCTTAATCAATGCAACGGGCATGTTCTTCAGCCAGATTTATCCTTCCGGTATGAAGGTGCTATATACCAATTTTGAAGAAAATCGAAGTAGTCCGCCCTATTCGCCAAAATTTTCGAAGTGCCCTTGTAGGGCCCCTATGGGCCCCATGACTAAAATGATGGTTGGATTATCTTTGGGAAAACGAGCCCTTTCATATGATAGGTATCATCAGACCCCGTTCAAGTTGTTTGGCAGCATTACGTCATCATGGCTGGAGAGGCACTACAGTTACTATGCAGGGCATTGGAGAAATTGCACTTTTTCGAAGCTCTAAATAACCTATTTTAGAACTGTATCAACAGAACATATATGGTTGAACAGAAGGCTAAAAGATTTTTATTTGTGAATCCATCAGACGTTTTGCAAACACTCCAGTGAAGAATATTATTTTTACAAATTCTCCAGAGCGTGTCAAACTAAGGACAGGTTCAGCACTAACAGCTGTTCGCAGTAAGACTAATCTCGATTTTGATTGGCTGTTGATTTCTGACCTTTGATTGGCTGTTGGTGGTACCTGCAGCAGAAGACAATAAACACCGGTGATCTCTTGAGCGAAGGTAAATTTATTTCTCTCGGCTATTAAGTAGGCCTGAAATGATCAAATAAATGCATGCCCTTTCAACAAATTCTTTGAAGTGTTATAATTTTTCATTAGATTTACGTAAAATACGCTGCTCGCCGTTGAGATCAAGGTTACTGTCAAATGGGTGAAACAAGTTGATTTCGATTTATACTAAATTGGTGCCAAATACGCCCAAACTTGGTATGTTCCAGCTGATCCTTCCAAAAACTTAGTAGAATCTCCTATACCTTAGTAGGAAAGGGCGGTGACATCATCATGGGAGGACTATATTTAGTAGGAAACTTGGTTGTACCCGTAGTTAAAGTACCCTGGGTATCATTAGATGATTTTTTTGTATTTATTGGTGGATAATTGTTTTTTTAATTCGAGGCCCCTTTACGGCCCCTCTTAATCAATGCAATGGGCATGTTCTTCGGCCAGATTTGTCCTTCCGATATGAAGGTGCTATATGCCAATTTTGAATAAAATCGAAGTAGTCCGCCCTATTCGCCAAAATTTTCAAAGTGCCCTAGTGGGACCCCTATGGGCCCCATGACTAAAATGATGGTTGGATTATCTTTGGGAAAGCAAGCCCTTTCATATAATATGTATCATGAGATGATTTTTTGGTATTGATTGGTGGATAATTGGTTTTTGAATATTCGAGGCCCCTTTAGGGCCCCTCTTAATCAATGCAACGGGCATGTTCTTCAGCCAGATTTATCGTTCTGGTACGAAGGTGCTATATACTAATGTTGAAGAAAATCGAAGTAGTCCGCCCTATTGGCCACAATTTTCAAAGTGCCCTAGTGGGGCCCCTATGGGCTCCATGACTAAAATGATTGTTGGATTATCTTTGGAGGATAAAGATGATACGAAAAACATATTTTTGTTTCTAAAACAGAAATAAACATTAAGAACCCATAGAATATTAGCTAAGTTACAGAGGCGAATGCGTAAAACTAAAAAGCTTTCCTACCTAATGTCTAGGCGGCATCGGAACACTTAAGGCCGCTAATTCTGTGGCAGCTGATCCACTACACTTTCAGTGCTGAGTGAAAGGCATCTAAGCAAAAGCCATAGCACACGCAGTGGGCCCTCCAGCCATCTCAGCCATCTCGAAAGTAGCAAAGCCACCCTGAGCATTCAACACAGTTCGGCAGAAACTCTGAAGGCACCAGTTCACAATGCATCACTTCAGCAAAGCGCAAAGCCTCCGGTCCTCTAACCACAAAAACCATGCCCACGCAACAGATATTTGCCACACTCAGACGAAATCGGAAAGATCACCGTCACCTATCCGCTATGATCCCATCATTGTTCTCCCGCCATCAACGGTCTATTAATAATTCTATCGCTTGCCACTTGGCATTGAAAGCACGCTCTTGGTTTTCAGCATTCACAATATCAAGTTCGGTTTCCTTATCCATTAACAATCTGATGAGAAGAATATCCAAGAACAAATTGCAATTTTGTGTATCATTCTCTTTCCGATGAATATCATGTGGTTTACAATCAGGGAGTGCTGATAACCAAACATAATAATTCTTTCAGTTACAGGAGGTAGATCAGGATCTATTCTGATTGTTAAGATGAAGTTCCATATCTTTTCCCAAAAATTGAACACGTCTGGACAGCTCCAAAATTTGTGTGATATTGTGTTATTTCCTTCATGACATCTAACGCACTTATGTGTGTCAGTTAGTCCCATACGGTGCAGTAATGTGTTTGTGGCAACCGTCCGAGTTATTATTTTGTACTGCAGCGCCTGATATGCCACGGATTTTGTGGTAATTCTGCTAAGGTTGTACACCGAAGACCATTCAATGTCATCAAATATTGCTTCCCAAGGGGCTTCCCATGTATTTTTTACGTCTTTGGACGCGCCGTTCATTAACGTATTATAAATATGCTTACTGCCTTTCTTAAAGCTAAGAATGGCTTGAATTCTAGGGTTAATAATTGGTCCAAATTCTTTTGTTGTTGTAGTTCTCTTTCGCCATTCTACTGGGAGACTTTTAACTAGCCCAATATAATCCAAATGCATGCCACCTATACCAAAGAGTTGCTTTGCCTGAACAAAACTCATAATTTTTCCGTTTTTATCCAGCAGATCATTTACGTTACGAAGCCCATGACTACTCCATGAAGAAACCTCGGAGTCTTTGAATTTTGTAAAGTTCGAGTACCACAGGTTTTGGCTTCCTGTATTTTATGGGATCGACAAAAAATGTTTATAAAACCATGCCAGTGCAATAAACACGTCCTTCCAAAATTGATTGTTGGTTTTACAGACCAATTTGGATAATGACTGCGCATTTCTTTCCCACAAACATCTCCCTTGAGCTATAGTATCATGAAAAAGATTGCCCCAGCCGTGTCCACTCGTTAATTCTCGTCTTACCCAACTTATTTTAAGTGATGTGATATAAACTTCAACGTCCACCATAGACAACCCGCCCTCCAGAATAGACTGATACAGACTAGCTCTTTTGATTCTATCAACTCTACCATTCCAGATGAAGTTAAAAAGTATTGTTTTGAACTGTTTTATCAAGCTTATGGAAGGGCTGGGCAAAGCAGTAAATAAGTGCGTAAACATGGGAAGGATTAACGCTTTTATCACCGTTATTTTTCCCAGAAGAGACAGGGATCTCTTATTCCAACTGCTAAGAAGATTGTGCGCCTTAACAATTTTATCCGCAAAATTTTCAGAAAACATGTCCGCATCATTGTTTGAAAAAACAATACCAAGCACTCTTATCTTTGACAACCATTCCAATGCCAGGTCCATGCATATTGGCTGTTTCTCCAAACTGTTGGCACCCGCCAAGAAGACTTGCGTCTTCCTGACGTTTGGGCTCAGGCCCGAGAACTTGGCAAAGGTGCCCAAATCATGAAAACGAGCCCGGAGGCTGTTAACCGAACCATCCAAGAGGCAAAGGGTGTCATCGGCGTACGCGGAGATTTTGTATTCGCGTGCTTTAATCTTGATTCCCTTAATATTTCCATTATTCTTAACGTTTTCAATCAGCACTCCTATTACCAACAAAAATATGTAGGGACTGATGGGATCCCCCTGCCTGCATGATCTCCTAAGGTCGATTCTGTCGGAGATGTGGCCGTTGTATATGATTCTAGAGAACGAACCCAAATGTAAAGTATCAAACCATTTAATGAATTCCGGAGGAAAGTTTGCGTTACTTAATACTTTTCGTGTGAAGTCCCAGCTAACGGAGTTGAAAGCTTCCTTAATATCTAGACTAAGGAGTAAACTAGTTCTTTTTTCAATCTTCAGTTGCGTTATAAGACCATACGTGAGCCTAGTGTTTTCAGCAATACATCTTCCACTCATAAACCCTGTTTGTTCAACCCCAATCACCTCCGGTAGTACCCCCTTTAGTCGGTTCGCAAGAGCTGAAGCAACTATTTTGTAACTGGAATTTAATAACGTTATAGGCCTATACGATTCAATTTCCTCTCTTGGCTTTGAGGGCTTGGGGATAAGAGTAATTATACCCTCTTTTAATGACAATGGTAATGAGCAATCCTCATAACTTTCAAGAACCATTCGGAAGAAAAATGATTTAAGATCTGCCCAGAAAACTTTGTAAAATTCGGTACCAAATCCATCTGACCCTGGAGCTCGATTATTGGACATTCTCTTTAATGCATCAGAGAGTTCTTCAAGTGATAATGGTGTGCTCAAAAACTCTTTTGAACTGAATTTTATTCTTTTGACATTATAACTTTTGAAATATGACTCTGCTTCATCCATATCGATCGGTCTATCTGCAAGCAGGCACCGAAAATGTTTTACTAGTATCTGTAACACTTCAGATTGATCGGTAGTTATCTGCCCCGAAGGCTTCATCAAAGCAGCAATGTGTCGGCTTACATAATTTCGTTTTTCCAAGTTCAAGAAATAAGCTGATAACTTTTCTCCCTTTTCGTACCACTTTGCTCTAGAACGCGTAACAATGCCGTCGATTTTGTACGCTCTCAGCTGTTCTAGCTCCTGATTATATTTCTCAAGCTCTCTGTGCTGTTCTGCGGATAGCTCATTACCGATGTGTAATTCACTTATTTTTTTAACTAAATAATTTTCCTCTTTATTTCTTTCTCTATTTTTGAAAATCGAATACGAGATGGCTTCAATTCGCAGGCTTAGTATCAAAGTGTCCCAAAATACCTTCCAACATATGGAAATGTCTACCAATTCCGGGTTCTCTTCAACAAATGAAGACGTATATACTGGGAGAGCATATATTAATAACGTGTTGCTAATACAATGCTTTATTTTTTCTACGAATAAATAATCCGTTAACAACGACGCATTAAGTTTATAATACCCTCTGCCTCTAGCACCCGTGGATACCTGAATTTGAATGGTGACCATCCCGTGGTCACTCCTGTATGGTGGCAAAATGTTCGTTTCGGTAATAACAGGTTCAAAATCTTCAGACACTAAAAAGTAATCAAGTCAGGCTTGCTTTCTTGGAGGACATCCGACTTTCCAGGTAAACATCCTCGATTCTGGGTTTCTTTCCCTAAAAATGTCTAATACATTTAGATCAGACATTATACGCATTATTTCTTCTCTGTTTCTAGGGTTGTTTGGTCGAGCATAATTTTCCGTGTCTAACCTTGGGTTAATAGATACATTAAAGTCACCCGCTAAAATGACTGGAACATTGGATGATCCTCTGATTTTGTTACAAATTTCCCTTACTTGTTGAAAAAATATCGGATCATCGATATTAGGCCCGTATATATTTGCTATGATCAGACTGAGGCTGTTGTTTATTGTGGCCTTAGGAATGATGTAGTTGCCCCCTTGATTAAAATGACAGTCACTGAAAGCAACACCAATTGATTTTGTAAGTATTGCCACACCTCTGGCGTTGTTAGAGAACCCTGCAATTAGAACATCTGTACCCCATAGACTACGAAATCGATTCGACTTTGATGGATGACAGTGTATGTCATGTAGAAGAAATATATAAAAATCTGTGCGCCTCAAAAAATTCAAGACATCACGCCGTTTCTGAAATTGGCCCAGTCCTCTACAATTATATGAACATATATTTATATCACTCATTTAGAATGAAGAGCGTGCTTACAAAGTCTAAATGGGCAGCCTCGTATTGTGCGCTCCGTTTGCCCCACACGGATCCAAAAATACAATTTACCTACGTTGCCTCTACCTCCAGCGGGTACTTCATGGCGTCTGCCCTGGTACAACATGATGACTAAAGAAGGTGAAAAACACGAACATCGCACAACACCCATGACACACACGCGCGTGATCATTTCGAAGACTCGTTTTTTACTCGTTATCCTTTGGACAACAACCGGTGCAAAAAAGAAAACGAGGAGAAAAAAGCTGGGCCTCCCCATCCGACAGCACGAACGTTTTGCTCCATACCATCGCATAATTACCAGGATTTCAAACAAGAAACCAAGTTACAGATAAACAAAGCGCTGATTAAACACGAGAATTGTTTCACGAATCACCGCTGAACGGGATCTGTGTACTCACGCACTTTGTGCCACCCATCAGCCCGGACCACTGCCGCATGCACACTCGGCTTGAAGAAGACAATGCCGTCCCTGGTGAAAGTCGAATGGATGCGCTTGGCTTTCTTGGCATCGATAAGGGCAGATAGTATATCCTGACGGAGTGGGGTGATGGACTCGTTGATTTAAAGCTTTCTTGAAGCGTCCTTTTCTCTCATCAGCGTGAATCTTCCTCGATAGAGACGATCCCGGGTGGTGTTGTTCCCGTACGCCGTGAACTTCACCACAAGCTTCTTCTTCTTGCCGACCCTGAAGCTGGTGATGATGTCCTCCTTTTTCACAGGCACCTCTGGAAGCATTCTCTTCAGCACGTCGATAGCTACTGCCGTGGTGTCCTCTGGCACGCTTCGACCGCTGTTGTCGAGTGCGATGACTGGTGGCGGGATCGGCTCCCCGAGATTACCAACGTCGACAGCCGGGCCTCTGCTCAAAAATCGTCAATAATACGATCCACGTACCTCAGCTGCTCCGAGCACTCGTTTGCCATGTGATGCACTTGGTTTAATTCATCATCTCGTTCACGAATATGTGTCTCCAGCTCACCCAGTCGCTCGTTCATCTCTGCCAGGGCATTACATACAGCTCGCTGCACCTGGTCACTGATCTCACGACGGAGGCTATCAAATTCCTCCCGCACCACGAGTCTCAACTCCTCCCGAACAGCTGTGCGAATAGCTGAACTCACAGCAGTGTTGGGGAACCACTGGTCACCGCTGCGCTCATCCACCTGGCCACTCCCTCTCGAGTCCGTGGTAGAGGGCGTCCCGCGAGCTGTGTCCGAGCGGGCGGCGCCGCTCAGCTGATCCGGGCCGGGGCGACCGACCTCGCCCTGGGGCACGGCAGGGGCGAGCCGAGCGGGCGACTGGCGGTCGGGCGATGGGTTCGGGCATTCAGGAATCGGCGCTGAGCCTGATCTCTGGAGACGACGTTTCTTCTGA
>JAOTON010000897.1:4692500-4982436 GCA_034440635.1 Lepas anatifera
TTAGGAAAAGGGTACAGTTGGCAAAGGCGTGTCCAGGAGACTGCTAGTAGGAGCATGTAATGCAGACAGGCGTGCTCAGAGTGCTAAAAAGATATAGAGTACAAAAAGCGATCTCAGAGTGTTGGAAAAGAGTGCATTGTACAGAGGTGGTCTCAGACTGTTAGGAAGGGGTTCAAGTGGAAACGGCGTCTCCAGAAGACTGCTGGTGGGGGGATGATTTATTCAGAGGCGTGTTCAGAATGCTGGGAAGAGGTGCAATTGGCAAAGGCGTATCCAGATCAGTGCCGTAGCCAGAGGAGTCGTTGGGGACCACGGACCCCCTTGGGCAGATCTTGTGCACTGGAAAACACGAGCATTCAACTCGAGGGCCCCTGAGCTTGGTCGCACGGGACCCCCGACCTTAGTCTCAGAGGGCCCGCCGGCTTGATCTCAGGGGCCCCGGAGCTTAGTGTACCACTGCCCTCCGAGCTCAATCTCGGGGACCCCCGAGCTTATTGTCAGGTTGCCCTCCAAACTTGATCTCGGGGACCCCGAGCTTGGTCTCAGTGGCCCTTGGTTGGTCTCGGGGGAGTTCCCCGAGCCTGGTCTCAGGGGTACTCCGGTATCGAGGGCTCCCAAGTATCGAACATTGACCTTGGGGCCAACTGAGCTTGGTCTCAGGGGGCCCCGAGTTGGTCTCAGGTGCCCCCGAGCTTTGTTTCAGGAAACCCCCCGAGCTTGGTTTCAGTGGACCCCCAAAACTTAGTCTCAGAGGACCCCCAAGCTTGGTGTCAGTGGCCTGAGCTTGGTCTCAGTGGGCTCCATGAGCGTGGTCTCAGGGGCACCTCGATCATCGGTATCAAGGGCTCCGGATTATCGAACATTGATATCGGGGGCACCTGAGCGTGGTCTCAGGGGCCCTGAGTGGGTCTCAGGAGCCTAAACATGGTCCCAGGGTCCCCAATTGGGCCCCTGGGATCTTAGTCTTAAGATGTTAAGAAGGTCCGTGAGACCAATCTTAAGATTGGTCCCACGGGCCTTTTGATCTTGGTCTCATGGTCTTTCGGTCTTGGTCTCAGAGAGCCCCCTGAGCTTGGTCTCAGGGCCCCCCAAGCTTGGTGTCAGGGGACCCCGAACTTAGTTGCAGGGGACCCCCGAGCTTGGTCTCAGAGGATCCCCAAAATTAGTCTCAGAGGACCCCCAAGCTTGGTCTTAGTGGCCTGAGCTTGGTCTCAGTGGGGTCCACGAGCTTGGTTTCAGGGGACCCCCGAGCTTTGTTTCAGGAAACCCCCGAACTTGGTCCCAGGGGACCCCCGAGCTTGGTTTCAGTGGCCCGAACTTGGCCTCAGGGGCTCCCCGAGCTTAGTGTCAGGGGTCCCTCGATCATCGCTATCGAGGGCTCCGGATTATCGAACATTGATCTTGGGGCCCCTGATCTTGGTCTCAGAAGCCCCCCGAGCTTAGTCTCAGGGGCCCCCCAGCCTGGTCTCAGGGGACCCCCGAGCTTGTCCTCCGGTGGTCTGAGCTTGGTCTCAGGGGGGCTTCACAAGCTTGGTCTTAGGGGCCCTCGATCATCGATATCAAGGGCTCTGGATTATCGAACATTGATCTCCGGGGCCCTGAGTTTGGTCTCAGCGGGGCCCTGAGTTGGTCTCAGGGGCCCCGAGCTTGGTCTCAGGGGCCCCAAACTTGGTCCCACGGGCCTTTTGATCTTGGTCTCACGGTCTTTCGGTCTTGGTATCAGTGGCTCCCCGAGCTTGGTCTCAGGGCCCCCGAGCTTGGTCTCAGAGGACCCCCAAAACTTAGTCTCAGAGGACCGCCAAGCTTGGTGTCAGTGGCTTGAGCTTGGTCTCAGTGGGCTCCACGAGCGTGGTCTCAGGGGCACCTCGATCATCGGTATCCAGGGCTCCGGATTATCGAGCATTGATCTCGGGGGCCCTAACCTTGGTCTCAGGGGGCCCTGAGTTGTTCTCAGGGACCCCGGCTTGGTCTCAGGGCCCCAAAAACTTGGTCCCATGGGCCTTTCGATATTGGTCTCAAGGACCTTTCGGTCTTGGTTTCAGGAGGAATTTGAGCTTGGTCTCAGGGGCCCACGAGCCTGGTCTCTGGGGACCCCTGAGCTTGTCCTCAATGGCATGGGCTTGGTCTCAAAGGGCTCCACAAGCTTGGTCTCAGGGGCCCTCGATCATCGATATCAAGGGCTCCGGATTATCAAACATTGATATCGGGGCCCCCTGAGCCTGGTCTCAGGCGCCCTGAGTTAGTCTCAGGCGCCCGAGCTTGGTCTCAGGGGCCCCGAGTTGGTTTCAGGGGCCCGAGCTTGGTCTCAGGGCCCCAAACTTTGTCCCACGGGCCTTTTGATCTTGGTCCCATGAGCCTTTCGATCTTGGTCTCAGGGGGCCCCTGAGCTTGGTCTCAGGGGCCTCAAGTTGATTTCAGGGGCCCGAGCTTGGTCTCAGGGCCCCAAACTTGGTCCCACGGGCCTTTTGATCTTAGCCCCACGAGCCTTTCGATCTTGGTCTCACGGGCCTTTCGATCTTGGTCTCAGGGTCCCCTGAGCCTGGTCTCAGGGACCCTGAGCTTATTCTCAGGGGCCTTTCTATCTTGGTCTCAGGGGGCCCTCCGAGTTTGGTCTCAGGGGACCTCAGAGCTCGGTCTCAGGGGCCCCCGAGCTTTGTCTCAGTGGACCCCCGAACTTGGTCTCAGGGGGCCCCTGATCATCGGTGTCGAACTCTAGGGAACCAGATATTGTTCTCGGGGGAAGGGGCACTGAGCTCGGTCTCAGGGGCCCCCCGAGCTTGGTCTCAGGGACCCCCGAGCTTTAGTCTCACGGACCTTTCGATCTTGCTCTCAGGGTCCCCTAACTTGGTCTCAGGGACCCCGAGCTTAGTCTCAGGGGCCTTTCTATCTTGGTCTCAGGGGCCCTCCGAGTTTTGTCTCAGGGGGCCTCAGAGCTCGGTCTCAGGGGCCCCCCGAGCTTGGTCTCAGGGGACCCCCAAACTTGATCTCAGGGGCTCCTGAGCTTGGTCTCACGGACCTTTCGACTTGGTCTCAGGCGGCACCCTAGCTTGGTCTCAGGGACCCCCGAGCTTAGTTTCAGGGGCCTTTCTATCTTAGTCTCAGGGGACCCTCCGAGTTTGGTCTCAGGGGCCCCTGAGCTCGGTCTCAAGGGCCCCTGAGCTTGGTCTCAGGCCCCCAAGCTTTAGTCTCACGGGCCTTTCGATCTTGGTCTCAGGGGGCCCCGAGCTTGGTGTCACGAGGCCCTCCGAGTTTGGTACCAGGGGACCCCGAGCTTGGTCTCAGGCCCCCGAGTTTGGTCTCAGGGGCTCCTCGAGCTTGGTCTCAGGTCCCCCAAGCCTGGTCTCAGGGCCCCCAAGGTTTGCATCAGGGGGCCCGAGCTTGGTCTCACGGGCCTTCCGAGCTTGGTCTCAGGGGGGCCCCGAGCTTGGTCTCACGGGTCTTTCGATCTTGGTCTTAGGGGGCCCCAGAGCTGGTCTCAGGGATCCCCCGAGCATTGGTATCGATGGCTCCGGAGCAGCGAACATTGATCTCGGGAAGTGGGGGGGACAATATTGATCTCGGGGTGTCCCCCGGCTATCGATATCGAGGGAACTTATGAGCGAGGCCCGAGAATTGGCCCCATGGGACCCAGAGTTTGGTCTCAGGGGCCGAGGCTTGGGCTCAGGGTCCCCGAGCATTGGTATCGAGGGGCTCCAGAGTACCGAGCATTAGTCTCGGGGGGGGCCTTCGAATGTTGATCTGCTCCCCCCAAACAACGGTGTCGAGTTACTCCTGAGAAAAGCGCAAGCATAGGCCTAAGGGTGCCCCCGAACCTGATCTAAGTGGAACCCCGAGCTTGGTCTTAGGAGCCCCGTGCATCAGTATCCAGGGGCTCCGGAGTATTGGTATCGGGGGGAAGCAATGATTTCAGGGACCTCCAAGTGCTGATCTCGGCGGGCCCCCGAATGTGTGGATGCAGTGGCGTAACCAAGGGGTTCTAGGAGTCCGAGGACCCCCCTTTGGGCCAATCTAAACCACTGCAAAGCATTCTCTGATAACGGGGCCCCCAGAATCAGTCTCAGAAGCCCCTGAAGATTCGTTCTCAGGGCGTCCCGAGTCGGCCTCAGGGCCCCGCCCTGAGGGTCAGTCTCAAGACCCCCAAAAGTAGATTTCAGGGGGTCCCTGAGAGTTAGTCTCAGGGGATCCCGAAAGTCGGTCTCAGGGGCCCCGAGAGTCGGTCTCAGGGGGCCGAGCTCGTCCCAGGGTCCCCAGAGAGTGGTTCTCAGGGCCCCGCGACAGACTATTTCAGGGGGCTCCATGAGAGTCAGTCTCAGAGAACCCCAAGGGTCGGTCAAGGGGACCCTGAGATTCAGTCTTAGAGGACCCCCGATATTCGGTCCCATAGTCTTACGGGCGTCTCTCTCAGGAGTCAATATTTACTTTCAGGTGGCTCCGAGAATTAATCTAGGGGTCCGAGAGCTAGTCTCATTTGATCCGCAGAGTGCTGATCTGAGGAGGCCCCTGAGGGATGGACCATTAACCCGGCGCCCCTAAAAAACAAATTTTGGGGCTTTGAGAGTAATTCCCAGAGGTGCTCCCGAATTTTGGTCTCACGGCTCCGATTTAGCCTTAGACCTCTGAGGCCTAATCTGGGCTTCCGAGAGTCAGTCTCGGGAGTGCCGTGCCAAATACTCAGTTTCAGGGGTGGTTCCACGCCTCCCTCATCGAGTGTTAGTCTCGGGGGCGACCCAGGGTTAGTCTCAGAGGACTGTCGGAAGTCATTCCCAGCCCCCCGCCTCACCCCAGAGACAGCCTCAGGGGATCCCCAAGAGCTAATCTGGATGGCCCCGAGTGTCAGTCTCAGCCCCTCCCCCAGAGCAAATCTGGGGGGGCCGATAAATAGGCCCAGAGGTGCTGCCGATAACTAATCTAGGGAGCCCCGAGAGATTCTCAGGAGTCCACAATTTTGGTCAAGAGGCGCCGTGAATCAGTATCAGAGACTCCCTGAGATCTAATCGGGAGAGGGGCCGGAAATTAACCTTGTGAGTAGCGCCAAGTGTTGGTCTTAGCGGCCCCAGAGCTAGTCTCAGGTCCCCCAAGAACTGATCTCGGAAGCCCGAGTTATATTCAGGGGACCTTTCAGTTCTAGTGTAAGGAGGGCCGGAGAGCTAATCTCAGAGATCTGACAATTAGTCTCACGAGGTCTCCAGGAGTTAGTCTCAGGGGTTCCCAGAAGCTGCCCTCAAGTGTCCCCAAAAGCTAGTCTCAGCGAGCATTCCTTTCCTTCCTCCCCCTCCCCTCAAAGTTATCCTCAGGGCCTCACGAGAGTAAGTTCCAGGGAGTCCCAGTAGGTAGTCTCATGGTACCCCCAAATGCTGGTTTTGGGGGACGTAAGTACTGATTTGCGGGAAAAGTGTTTTTTCGGGGGTCCCAGATACTGGTTTCTGCGACGTGTCAAGTGCTAGGCCCCTGGAGATCTCTGCTCGACCCAGGAGTCAGGGGGGCGGGGGCGGTGGGTGATGGTCCTGGATGGCTTAACACTGGCATAGCAATACAAGCCCTGTACAAAGCCTATCAGAGACCTAAAGTCCAAGGAAGTACTCACCTCCCCAAGCCCCCGGGATCTCCAACCAATGGCTAGGGAGGAGTAAGTGAGCGGTTTCATCAGTAGGACTGTCCATGGAATAGGTTTTATATAGCATCTGGGGCACACTCATATATCCTTTTTATTGAGCGTCCTTTTTCCTTTCCGTTTCTTTTAGATTTTAGAATACAATCCAGAGATATCGCTTGAGATCCTAGGCTCAAAGAAGATTTCGAAAATCATATGCCTCTGAAAAATTTATATATTCCCATTGCGTACCAAAAAAGGCAAATTGAAACATATTGATCAGGCACCATTCCTGAAGGAAAGGCAAAAATTAATCTAATTTTAGCATCCATAATAGCCAATCGAACAGGGAATTTGGAACTTAAGCTGGTTTTTCAATCTATTAGCTTAGTCCCAATAACTACCGTCCTAAATATTCTGAAATAAACAACTTTCAAATATTTTCGTAGGAAACCACAAAAACAAGGAGAATGACACACATTGATGAGAATAATCCCAAAAAGAAAAATAGGTATGCAAGGTTTAAAATAACAATGACAGAGTAATCCAAAGCGATAATTATCTCGAGGGGCCTATTGTTTCGGTAATTTGCTCATTTACAACATAGCAAGGGTAAGAAAGTAACTCTGGTGAATTCATCAAGATCTTTCCGCGGAATAGACGGTATATGACGTCCGGAATACACCACCATCCACCATATCCCTTGTATTTTTATTCATTTTTTCCATTTCTTTGGAAACTTTCTGATTAAAGAGTTCATTAATTCGACACCCGGAAAAAATTGGTAATCATTTTCCGTAGAAGACCATTTATTCGTAGTCAAAACGACTGACCTTCAATGACTTCATAGCTGATTACCAGAGTGAATTGAGGTAAAGTCAGGTTTAACATCATGCACGCAGCAGCATTTGATTTCCGAAATGTGCCACAAAACTGTTATTATAGCCACGCTGACATATAGGTATGGGCCAGCCTTAATATTTGGTGACCTAAACTTGCCAACACTTGGTCGGATCGAGAAAAATCAAACTATAAACAAATAACAAACACTTAAAAATGGATAGAAAAATTTCCGTCGTGTAAATGTTATAATGCCAAAATATTATACGACACATATAGGAGATGGGCCTTGACTACTAAGGGGGCCCCTGGCCTGGGGGCCCCCGACGGTAGTCGGACCCCCCTTGGCCGAATCCTGGCTACGCCACTGCATGGGACCAAGATCAAAAGGCCCGTGGGACCAATCTTGAGGCCCCTGGGACCAAGTTCAGGCCCCTGAGACCAACTCAGGGCCCCTGAGACCAAGGTCAGGGCCCTCGAGATCAATGTTCGATAATCCGGAGCTCTTGATATCGATGATCAAGGGCCCCTGAGACCATGCTCGTGGAGCACACTGAGACCAAGCTTGGGGATCCTCTGAGACCAAGCTCAGGGGCCCCTGAGACCAGGATCCAAAGGCCCGTGAGACCAAGATCGAAAGGATCGTGGGACCAAGTTTGGGGCCCTGAGACCAAGCTCAGGCCCCTTAGACCAACTCGGGGCCCCTGAGACCAAGCTCGGGAGCCCATGAGACCCAGATCGAAAGGCCCGTGGGACCAATCTTGGGGCCCCTGGGACCAAGTTCGGGCCCCTGAGACCAACTCAGGGCCCCTGAGACCAAGCTCAGGGGCCTCCGATATCAATGTTCAATAATCCGGAGCCCTTGATACCGATGATCGAGGTGCCCCTGAGACCGCGCTCGTGGAGCCCACTGATACCAAGCTTGGTGTCCTCTGAGACTAAAGTTTGGGCGTCCTCTGAGACCAGGCTCGGGGGCCCTTGAGACCAAGCTCGGAGGCCCCCTGAAACCAAGACCGAAAAGCCCGTGAGACCACGATCGAAAATCCCGTGGGAACAAGATCAAAAGGCCCGTGGCATCGAGTTTGAAGCCCCTGAGACCAAGCTCGGGGGTCCCCTGAAACCCAAGCTCAGGCTGCCCTGATACCAAGTTCAGGAAGTCCCCTGAGACCAAGCTCAGGCCACCCTGAGATCTGGTTCAGGGGGTCCCAGGATCAATGTTCAATACTTCGGAGCCCCCGATATCGACGATCATGGGGCCCCTGAGACCAAGCCCATGGCGCCCCCTGACACTAGGCTCAGGCCACTGAGACCAAGCTCGGGGGATACCAAGACCGAAAGGCCGTGAGACCAAGATCAAAAGGCCCGTGGGACCAATCTTGTGGCCCCTGAGACCAGGTTCGGGTTCCTGAGACTAACTCGGGGCGCCTGAGACCAAGCTCAGGGGCCCCCGATATCAATGTTTGATATTGATAATCCTGAGCCCTTGATACCGATGATCGAGGGCCCCTGGGACCAAGCTTGTGGAGCCCCCTGAGACCAAGCTCAGGCCACTGAGGACAAGCTCGGGGGTCCCCTGAGACCAAACTCGTGGAGCCCACTGAGATCAAGCTCAGGCCACTAAGACCAAGCTTGGGGGTCCTCTGAGACTAAGTTTAGGGGTCCTCTGAGACCAAGCTCGGGGGTCCCCTGCAACTAAGTCCGGGGTCCCCTGACACCAAGCTTTGGGGGCCCTGAGACCAAGCTCGGGGGCTCCCTGAGACCAACTCGGGGGCTCCCTGAGACCAAGACCGAAAGACCGTGAGACCAAGATCAAAACGCCCGTGAGACCAAGATCAAAACGCCCGTGGAACCAATCTTAAGATCGGTCCCACGGGCCTTCTTAAGATCTTAATACTAAGATCCCAGGGGCCCCAATTTGGGCCCCTGGGCCAAGTTCAGAACCCTGAGACCAACTCAGGGCCCATAAGACCAAGCTCAGGTGCCCCCGATATCAATGTTCGCTAATCCGGAGCCCTCGATAGCGATGATCGAGGGACCCCTGACACCAAGCTCGGGGAGCCCCTGAGGCCAAGTTCGGGCCACTGAAACCAAGCTCGGTGGTCCCCTGGGACCAAGTTCGGGGGTTTCCTGAAACAAAGCTCGGGGGCACCTGAGACCAAGCTTGGGATCCTAGAGACCAAGCTCGGGGTCCCTGAGACCAACTCGGGGCCCCCTGAGACTAAGCTCAGTTGGCCCCAAGATCAATGTTTGATACTTCGGAGCCCTCGATACCGGAGTACCCCTGAGACCAGGCTCGGGGAACTCCCCGAGACCAACCAAGGGCCACTGAGACCAAGCTCGGGGACCCCGAGATCAAGTTTGGAGGGCAATCTGACATTAAGCTCGGGGGTCCCCGAGATTAAGCTCGGAGGGCAGTCGTACACTAAGCTCCGGGGCCCCTGAGATCAAGCCCAGGGGCCCTCTGAAACTAAGTTCGGGGGTCCCGTGCGACCAAGCTCAGGGGCCGTCCAGTTCAATGCTCGTGTTTTCCAGTGCACAAGATCTGCCCAAGGGGGTCCGTGGTCCCCAACGACTCCTCTGGCTACGCCACTGATCTGGACACGTCTTTGCCAATTGCACCTCTTCCCAGCTTTCTGAACACGCCGCTGAATAAATCATCCCCACCAGCAGTCTTTTGGAGACGCCTTTTCCACTTTCAACCCCTTCCGAACAGTCTGAGACCACTCTGTACAATGTACTCTTTTCCAACACTCTGAGATCGCTTTTGTACTCTATATCTTTTTTTAGCACTCTGAGCACGCCTGTCTGCATTACATGCTCCTACTAGCAGTCTCCTGGACACGCCTTTGCCAACTGTACCCTTTTCCTAACCTTCTGAGCACGCCTCTGTAGAATACATCTCGTTGCCAGCAGTCTCGTTTGAACGCCTTTTCCAACTGCACCCCTTTCCAGCAGTCTTAACACGCCTCTGTCGCATAGGCGAATCCAGGGGGCAGAGGTCCCGCGCCCTCCCCCGATCAGCCCTCGGCGCCCCCTGCAAGGTCTATGTCGCCCCCCTGAAATGTAGCTTCCCATCCCCGCTCCGGTTGCGAAAATCAGCACCCACCAATAAGATTTTGTGCTCACCTGATAGGTTTTGCCGGTCAAAAGTGGTGTCCCCTGTTCCGGATGGCGCCCCCTTGCCCGAAGTCCTGAATCCGCCTATGCGCTGTCGTTGTTTCTCGTGTTCACAACGTTTTAAGTGCGCCCCTGGTCCTGGTATGGGGAATTATTGATATCTTGGGATATGGGGAAGAATGCTGGGTTATTTCTGATCTGGTATGCAATTTTCGGTTCCGGGCATGAACACCAAGAGCAACAGAAGGTATTCCGCTATAATAAAAGTAGTGAGATTTTTACCTATGATTTTACAGTTGTCCTGGAAAGGAACATCGTGAAAAGCTACAAATTTTAAAAATGACTATTATTAGCTCGGTATATAGCTTTTCTAAGCGATTGTTGTATTTATTCACGAGTTGAGTTTTGGCACCCAGCTCTGGTAGTCATAGATCCTACTTCCGGTTGACAAAAAGTCTAATAAAACAGTTTCTAGTGAACAAAACTTCACCAAAAGATACAAAACTGTAGAAAAGGCAGACATATATTTCAAGACGAAAAAGCTAAGCAGTTGTTGCAATGGTTCGGATTTTGAGTTTTGGCAGTAGCATGAACACTAACGGCACCAAAAATTATTCCGCCGTAATAAAAGTAGTGTAATTTTAACCTACAATTTTACAGTTGCCATGGGAAGAAACATCGTGAAAAGGTACAAATTTTAAGCATTACTATTTTTAAGCTGGCATAAAGATTTTCTAAGCGATTGTTACATTCTTTCGTGAGTTGAGTTTTGGCACCTAGTTCTGGCAGTAACCGGCCCTACTTCCGGTTAATAAAAAGTCTAATAAAACAGTTTCTAGTAGACGAAACCTCACCAAAAGATACAAATTTGTAGAAAAGGTAGTAATCTATTAGCATGCTAAAAAGCTAAGCAGTTACTGCAACGGTTCAGATTTTGAGTTTTGGCAGTTGGAGTCGGCAGTGTAGTAGCATGTCCCAATAGATTGCTACCTTTTCTACAAATTTGTATGTTTTGGTAGGTTTCGTTCAGTAGAAACTGTTTTATTAGACTTTTGTTGCCCGGAAATAGGGTCGGCTACTGCCAGAACTAGGTGCCAAAACTCAACTCACGAAAAAATTTACCAATCGCTTAGAAAAGCTCTTTGCGTGGCTAAAAATAGCAATTCTGAAAATTTGTACCTTTTCACGATGTCACTTTCAAAGACAGCTGTAAAATCGTCGATTAAAAACGTTACTACTTTATGACAGCGGAATATTTTCTGTTGCTCTTGGTGTTCATGCCCGGAACCGAAGACTGCATACCAGATCAGAGATAACCCAACATTCCTCCCCATATCCCAAGATATCAATAATTCCCCATACCAGGAGCAGGGGCGTACTTAAAACGTTGTGAACCCAACAGAGAACGATAGTGCATAGGCGGGTTCGGAATTTCAGACGGGGGGCACCATCCGGAACAGAGGGCACAACTTTTGACAGGCAAAACCTATTAGGTGAGCACAAAATCTTATTGGTGGGTGCTGGTTTTCGCAACCGGAGCGGGGATGGGAGGCTACATTTCAGGGGGGCGACCATACACCTTCCAGAGGGGTGCCGAGGGCTGATCGGGGGAGGGCGCGGGACCTCTGCCCCCTGGAATCGCCTGTGCGACAGAGGCGTGCAAAGACTGCTGGAAAGGGGTGCAGTTGGAAAAGGCGTTCAAAAGAGACTGCTGGCAACGAGATGTATTCTACAGAGGCGTGCTCGATGGTTAGGAAAAGGGTACAGTTGGCAAAGGCGTGTCCAGGAGACTGCTATTAGGAGCATGTAATGCAGACAGGCATGCTCAGAGTGCTAAAAAGATATATAGAGTACAAAAAGCTATCTTAGAGTGTTGGAAAATAGTGCAAAGTACAGAGGTGGTCTTAGACTGTTAGGAAGGGGTTGGAAGTGGAAAAGGCGTCTCCAGAAGATTGCTGGTGAGGATGATTTATTCAGAGGCGTGTTCAGAATGCTGGGAAGAGGTGCAATTGGCAAAGGCGTGTCCAGATCAGTGGCGTAGCCAGAGGAGTCGTTGGGGACCACGGACCCCTTTGGGCAGATCTTGTGCACTGGAAAACACGAGCATTGAACTCGAGGGCTCCTGAGCTTGGTCGCACGGGACCCCCAACCTTAGTCTCAGAGGGCCCCCGGGCTTGATCTCAGGGGCCCCGGAGCTTAGTGTACGACTGCCCTCCGAGCTCAATCTCGGGGACCCCCGAGCTTATTGTCAGGTTGCCCTCCAAACTTGATCTCGGGGACCCCGAGCTTGGTCTCAGTGGCCCTTGGTTGGTCTCGGGGAGCTCCCCGAGCCTGGTCTCAGGGGTACTCCGGTATCGAGGGCTCCCAAGTATCGAACATTGACCTTGGGGCCAACTGAGCTTGGTCTCAGGGGGCCCGAGTTGGTCTCAGGTGCCCCCCGAGCTTTGTTTCAGGAAACCCCCGAGCTTGGTCTCAGTGGAGCCCCAAAACTTAGTCTCAGAGGACCCCCAAGCTTGGTATCAGTGGCCTGAGCTTGGTCTCAGTGGGCTCCACGGCGTGGTCTTAGGGGCACCTCGATCATCGGTATCAAGGGCTCCGGATTATCGAACATTGATATCGGGGGCACCTGAGCGTGGTCTCAGGGGCCCTGAGTGGGTCTCAGGCGCCTGAAAATAGTCCCAGGGGCCCAATTGGGCCCCTGGGATCTGAGTCTTCAGATCTTAAGAAGTTCCGTGGGACCAATCTTAAGATTGGTCCCACAGGCATTTTGATCTTGGTCTCACAGTCTTTCGGTCTTGGTCTCAGGGAGCCCCCGAGCATGGTCTCAGGGCCCCCAAGCTTGGTGTCACGGGACACCGAACTTAGTTGCAGGGGACCCCCGAGCTTGGTCTCAGAGGATCCCCAAACTTAGTCTCAGAGGACCCCAAGCTTGGTATTAGTGGCCTGAGCTTGATCTCAGTGGGCTGCACGAGCTTGGTCTCAGGGGAACCTCGATCATCGGTATCAAGGGCTCCGGATTATCGAGCATTGATCTCGGGGGCCCTGACCTTGGTCTCAGGGGCCCTGAGTTGTTCTCAGGGGCCCCGGCTTGGTCTCAGGGCCCCAAACTTGGTTCCACGGGCCTTTCGATCTTGGTCTCAAGGACCTTTCTGTCTTGGTTTCGGGGGAATCTGAGCTTGGTCTCTTTGGCCCACGAGCCTGGTCTCAGGCGCCCCGAGTTAGTCTTAGGCGCCCTAACTTGGTCTCAGTGGCCCCAAGATTGGTCCCACGGGCCTTTTGATCTTGGTCTCACGGCATTTCGGTCTTGGTATCAGGGGTTATCCGAGCTTGGTCTCAGGGGCCCCGAATTGGTTTCAGGGGCCCGAGCTTGGTCTCAGGCCCCCAAACCTGGTCCACGGGCCTTTTGATCTTGGTCCCACGAGCCTTTCGATCTTGGTCCCACGAGCCTTTCGATCTTGGTCTCACGGTCCTTTCGATCCTGGTCTCAGGGGCCCCGAGCTTGGTCTCAGGGGACCCCCTGGCTTGGTCTCAGTGTGCTCCACGAGCATGGTCTCAGGGGCCCTTGATCATCGATATCATAGGCTCCGGATTATCGAACATTGATCTCGGGGGCCCTGACCTTGGTCTCAGGGTCCGAGCTTGGTCTCAGGGCCCAAACTTGGTCCCAGGGGCCTTTTGATCTTGGTCCCACGGGTCTTTCGATCCTGGTCTCACGGGCCTTTCGATCTTGGTCTCAGGGGGCCCGCGAGCTTGGTTTCAGGGGATCCCCAAGCCTGGTCTCAGTGGCCTGAGCTCGGTCTCAGTGTGCTCCACGAGCATGGTCTCAGGGGCACCTCAATCATCGGTATCAAGGTCTCCGGATTATCGAACATTGATATCGGGAGCCCCTGAGCTTGGTCTCAGGGGCTCCCGGACCAAGATCAAGAGTGCCCCGGGCACTTTTGATCTTGGTCCCACGGGCTTTTTGATCTTGGTCTCACGGCCTTTTGGTCTTGGTATCAGGGGTTCCCCGAGCTTGGTCTCAGAGCCCCCGAGTTTGGTCTCAGGGGGCTCCACGGGCCTGGTCTCAGGGGTTCCTGAACCCCAAGACTAACTTCCGGATGTCGCTGAGACTGACTCTCGGAAGCAATCTGAGACTAAATTTTGGGTGCTCCCTGAGATTTGCTCTCGGGGCCCCTTATACAAAAATGGGGGCACAGCCTGAGGATAAGTCTCAAGGGCTCCCAGTATTGTCCCTGGGGGGCACCCTGAGACCAGCACTCTGTGCATCAAGTGAGACTATCTCTCGGACCCTCAGATTAATCTCGGGGCCACCTGAAAGTAAATATTTACTCCTGAGAGATACGCCCGTGAGACTATGGCCCCCTGAGACCGACACTCGTGGGGAGGGACCCCTGAGACCAAATCTCAGAAGTCCCCTAAAACTGTCTCTCGGGGTCCTCTTGACCGACTCTTGAAGTTCTCAGAGACTGACTCTCAGGGGACTCGCTGAAATAGACTTTCGCGGGCCCTGAGAACCATTCTCTGGGGCCTCTGGGATTAGCTCGGCCCCCACTGAGACCGACTCTCGGGGCCCACTGAGACTGACACTCGGGCCCCTGAGACCAACTCTCAGGGGCCCCCTGAAATCTACTTTCGGGGGTCTTGAGACCGACTCTCAGGCCGGGGGCCCTAAAGCCGACTCGAGACGCCCTGAGAGCGAATCTTCAGGGTCCCTTGAGACTGAGTCTGGGGGCACAGTGATTAGAGAATCATTTGCAGTGGCTCAAATTAGCCCAAGGGGGTCCGCAGACTCCTAGGACCCCCTGGCTATGCCACTGCATCCATACATTCGAGGGCCCTCCGGGATCAACATTTGAACGCCCTTGAAATCGTTGCTTGCCCCCCCCCCACCGAGACCAATACTACTGAGGCCCTTGATAGTAATGCACGGCGGCTCCTAAGACCAAGCTCAGGGTCCCACTTAGATCAGGCTCGGGGACACCCTTAGGGTCATGCTCGCGCTTACCTCAGGAGTAACTCGACACCGATGTTCAGGGGCTCCCCAGACATCCATGAAGTTAGCGACGGATTCGCATTCGGATTCAGCGACGGATTCGCCCGAAATGGCGTCTCCTGCGATTTGGCTCAGCTAAAGTGATTTTCCGTCACATTCACCCGTTCACCCGCTAGAGGTGAAAAAGTGAAATTCACCCGAAACGGCGTCTGCTCCGATTTCGCTCAAATTCACACCATAGGCTCCCCGTGCCCTCAGGAACTCACGCCTACAGTGATTTTTCGTCACATTCACCCATTCACTCGCTAGAGGTGAAAAAGTGAAATTCAAGCGAACCGGCGTCTTCAGCGTCGGATTCAGCGATGAATTCGCCCGAAATGGCGTCTCCTGCGATTTCGCTCAAATTCACACCATAGGCTTCCCGTGCCCTCAGAAACTCACCCCTAAAGTGATTTTCCGTCACACTCAGCTGTGCCAGTGCCTTTTGGCTCGTTAGAAGCGGATTCCAGCCTGGGCTTCTGGCCTAATGAAAAACATTTGTTTTGAAATATTCCTTTGACCGTCCGTGCAATATGCTGGAACAAAAAATAGTCAAGATTCCTTGTTTTTGCCATTTGGTGAACGCGTGCGGGTGAACGGATGAATGTGACTGAAAATCACTTTAGGTGTGAGTTTCTTAGGGCACGGGGAGCCTATGGAGTGAATTTGAGCGAAATCGGAGGAGACGCCGTTTCGGGTGAATTTCGTTTTTCACCTCTAGCGGGTGAACGGGTGAGTGTGACGGAAAATCACTTTAGCTGTGAGTTGCTGAGGGCACGGGGAGCCTATGGCGTGAATTTGAGCGAAATCGCAAGAGACGCCATTTCGGGTGTATTTCACTTTTTCACCTCTAGCGGGTGAAGGGTGAATGTGACGGAAAATAACTTTAGGGTGAGTTGCTGAGGGCACGGGGAGCCTATGGTGTGAATTTGAGTGAAATCGCAGGAGACGCCATTTCGAGCGAGTCCGTCGCTGAATCCGAATGCGAATCCGTCGCTAACTTCATGGACGTGCTCCCCAGATAAATATTTGGAGCCCCTCGAGACTGATGCTCTGTACTCTGGAGCCCTTCGATACCGATGCTTGGGGGCCCCTGAAGCTTGGGGGCTTCTGAGACCAAACACAGCATTATGTGAGGCCAATGCGCGTGCCTCACTCGTGAGGCCATCGATATAGATAGTTGGGGGCACTCCGATATCAATATTGCCCCCCCTTGAGATCAATGTTCGGCACTCCAGTGCCATCGCTACCGATGCTCGGGGGACCAAGCTCGGGGCCCCTGAGACAAAGCCCGGGGAAGGGCCCTGAAACCGAGTTCGGAGGATCCCTGACACCAAGTTCGGGGAACCCCTGAGATGAATCTCAGAGGGCCCCTGAGACCAAGCTCAGGGCCCCCTGAGACCAGGCTCGGGAGCCCATGAGACCAAGACAAAAAGGCCCATGAGACCAATACCAAAAGGCCCATGGGACCAGGATCAAAAGGCCCGTGGACCAAGTTTGGGGCCCCGAGGTCAAGCTCGGCCCCTGGGACCAGCTCGGAATCCCTGAGACCAAGCTCAGGGGCCCCTGAGACCAAGCTCGAGGAGGCCCTGGGACCAAGCTCTGGGCCCCCTGAGACCAGGCTCGGGAGCCCATGAGACCAAGACCAAAAGGCCCGTGAGACCAAGATCGAAAGGCCCATTGGACCAAGATCAAAAGGCCCGTGGGACCAAGCTCGGGGTCCCTGAGACCAACTCAGGACCCCCTGAGACCAAGGTCAGGGCCCTTGAGATCAATGTTCGATAATCCGGAGCCCTTGATATCGATGATCAAGGGCCCCTGAGACCATGCTCGTGGAGCACACTGAGACCAAGCCTGGGGGTCCTCTGAGACCAAGCTCAGGGCCCCTGAGACCAAGCTCGGGGCCCCTGAGACCAAGATCGAAAGGACCGTGAGACCAAGATCGAAAGGCTCGTGGGACCAAGATCAAAAGGCCCGTGGGACCAAGTTTGGGGCCCTGAGACCAAGCTCGGGCCCCTGAAACCAATTCGGGGGCCCTGAGATCAAGCTCAGGGGCCCCCTGAGACCAAGCTCGAGGGAGGCCTTGAGACCAAGCTCGGGTAACCCCTGATACCAAGACCGAAATGCCGTGAGACCAAGATCAAAAGGCCCGTGGGACCAATCTTGGGGCCACTGAGACCAAGTTAGGGCGCCTAAGACTAACTCGGGGCGCCTGAGACCAGGCTCGTGGGCCCCTGAGACCAAGCTCAGATTCCCCCTGAAACCAAGACCGAAAGGTCCTTGAGACCAAGGTCGAAAGGCCCGTGGAACCAAGTTTGGGGCCCTGAGACCAAGCCGGGGCCCCTGAGAACAACTCAGGGCCCCCTGAGACCAAGGTCAGGGCCCCCGAGATCAATGCTCGATAATCCGGAGCCCTTAACCCTCGCCCCACCGGGGGCCATCGATGGCCCCCTAAGGTTTTTCCGGGATAGCAGAAAAACAACGAGGCGCAGCACCGCGGTTGAGGGCTCTACCTCTCACTGCATCATTTTTCCATCATCCCCGAAATTTTTTACCCCGGGTCACCCAAGGCCAGGTCACCAGACGTGGTCAACCAAGGTCACCTCACTTCATCTTTAGAGCTCTGTAAGAGCTACATTTCATAGTCGATCGATTTGAAACTTCCTACACTTCATGACCCCTCCAGGGTCTACAAGGTGTATATCCGGGATTTTTCGATTTCGTGCCCTCAGGTCAGGTCACGAGGCGACCTCTCCCATTGGAAAAGCATGGGGAAAACCTGTTTTCATGATATAAAAGCCACAAAAATGATTGCAAATACTCAGACTGCTCAGAACAGCGTTTATGGACACCCTTTCACGGATCCCAGGGGTCATATTTTCCCTTTGACTTTTCCAAGGTCATCCAAGGTCACCAGAGGTCAAAAACAGTATTTTGACAATAACTTTTGACCTGATTAAGCTAGAGCGGTGCAACAAACACCATCGTGTTTGTCTTGTCACTGGCTTTCATTTGATATACGGCAAGGTCACTTTGTGACCTTTCGTGACCTCAGGTCATATTAGGTCACGAGGCGACCTCTGGAGGTCAAACCACTGGCGGGAGGTCTTTACGTTCCACATAGCGGAAAAAGTACTGGCAATTTCCTATCAAATGAACTTTACCAGGCCTCAATAGCTCTAATGACATAAGAGTTATGACCAGTTTGCTTAATCATTGCATATTTGAGTGAAAATAGCTGATCTTGACCTAATTTGACCTCTGGAGGTCAAACCATTGACCTGAGCACTAAAACATGCGAAGTAATTTCTTACTGAATTCACGCGAGCTTTCTATTGCACTTTGCAGATTTCCGCTAACGCCCATATTTTCGGAGTTAGAGGGGGGCCATCGATGGCCCCCCGTGGGGCAAAGGTGGCGCCGGACCCCCGGTGGGGCGCGGGTTAATACCGATGATGGAGGTGCCCCTGAGACCAAGCTCTTGGAGCCCACTGAGACCAGGCTCAGGCCACTAACACCAAGCTTGGGGGTCCTCTGAGACTAAGTTTGGGTATCCTCTGAGACCAAGCTCGGGGGTCCCCTGCAACTAAGTTCGGGGTCCCCTGACACCAAGCTTGGGGGGCCCTGAGACCAAGCTCAGGGGCTCCCTGAGACCAAGACCGAAAGACCGTGAGACAAGGATCAAAAGGCCCGTGGGACCAATCTTAAGATTGGTCCCACGGACCTTCTTAAGATCTAAAGACTAAGATCACAGGGACCCCAATTGGGGCCCCTAGGACCATGTTCAGGCCCCTGAGACCAACTCAGGACCCCTGAGACCACGCTCAGGGGCCCCCGATATCAATGTTCGATAATCCGGAGCCCTTGATACCGATGGTCGAGATGCCCCTGAGACCACGCTCGTGGAGCCCACTGAGACCAAGCTCAGGCCACTGACACCAAGCTTGGGGGTCCTCTGAGACTAAGTTTTGGGGGTCCTCTGAGACCAAGCTCGGGGGCCCTGAGACTAAGCTCGGGGAACCACTGATACCAAGACCGAAAGGCCGTGAGACCTAGATCAAAAGGCCCGTGGGACCATGTTTGAGGCCCCTGAGACCGAGCTCGGGGCCCCTGAGACCAACTCAGGGCCCCCTGAGACCAGGCTCAGGGCCCCGGAAATCAATTTTCGATAATCCGGAGCCCTTGATATCGATGATCGAGGGCCCCTGAGACCAAGCTTGTGAAGCCCCCTGAGACCAAGCTCAGGCCACCGGAGGACAAGCTCAGGGTCCCCTGATACCAGGCTCGGGGGCCCCTGAGACCAAGCTCGGGGGCTGCTGAGACCAAGATCAGGGGTCCCCCAAGATCAATGCTCGATAATCCGGAGCCCTCGATAGCGATGATCGAGGGATCCCTGACACCAAGCTCGGGGAGCCCCTGAGGCCAAGTTTGGGCCACTGAAACCAAGCTCGGGTGTCCCCTGGGACCAAGTTCGGGGTTTCCTGAAAAAAGCTCGGGGGTCCCCTGAGACCAAGCTCGTGGAGCCCACTGAAATCAAGCTCAGGCCACTAAGACCAAGCTTGGGGGTCCTCTGATGCTAAGTTTGGGGATCCTCTGAGACCAAGCTCGGGGGTCCCCTGCAACTAAGTTCGGGGTCCCGTGACACCAAGGTTGGGGGGCCCTGAGACCATGCTCGGGGGTTCCCTGAGACCAAGACCGAAAGACCGTGAGACAAGGATGAAAAGGCCTGTGGGACCAATCTTAAGATTGGTCCCACGGACCTTCTTAAGATCTTAAGACTAAGATCCCAGGGGCCCAATTGAGCCCCTGGGACCATGCTCACGCACCTGAGACCCACTCAGGGCCCCTGAGACCACGCTCAGGTGCCCCCAATATCAATGTTCGATAATCCGGAGCCCTTGATACCGATGATCGAGGTGCCCCTGAGACCACGCTCGTGGAGCCCACTGAGACCAAGTTCAGGCCACTGAAACCAAGCTTGGGGGTCCTCTGAGACTAAGTTTTGGGGGTCCACTGAGACCAAGCTCGGGGGTTTCCTGAAACAAAGCTCGGGGGGCACCTGAGACCAACTCGGGCCCCCTGAGACCAAGCTCAGTTGGCCCCAAGGTCAATGTTCGATACTTGGGAGCCCTTGATACCGGAGTACCCCTGAGACCAGGCTCGGGAAACTTCCCCGAGACCAACCAAGGGCCACTGAGACCAAGCTTGGGATCCCCGAGATCAAGTTTGGAGGGCAACCTGACAATGAGCTCGGGGTTCCCCGAGATTGAGGTCGGAGGGCAGTCGTACACAAGGCTCCGGGGCTCCTGAGATCAAGCCCGGGGGCCATCTGAGACTAAGGTCGGGGGTCCCGTGCGACCAAGCTCAGGGGCCCTCGAGTTCAATGCTCGTGTTTTCCAGTGCACAAGATCTGCCCAAGGGAGTCCGTGGTCCCCAACGACTACTCTGGCTACGGCACTGATCTGGACACGCCTTTCCCAATTGCACCTCTTCCCAGCATTCTGAACACGCCTCTGAATAAATCCTCCCCACCAGAAGTCTTCTGGAGACGCTTTTTCCACTTGCAACCCCTTCCTACTAGTCTGAGACCACCTCTGTACAATGCACTCTTTTCCAACATTCTGAGATCGCTTTTTGTACTCTATATATTTTTTAGCACTCTGAGCATGCCTGTCTGCATTACATGCTCCTGCTAGCAGTCTCTTGGACACGCCTTTGCCAACTGTACCCTTTTCCTAACCTTCGAGCATGCCTCTGTAGAATACATCTCGTTGCCAGCAGTCTCTTTTGAACGCCTTTTCCAACTGCACCCCTTTCCAGCAGTCTTAGCACGCCTCTGTCGCACAGCGAATCCAGGGGGCAGAGGTCCCGCGCCCTCCCCCGATCAGCCCTCAGCACCCCCCTGCAAGGTCTATGGTCGCCCCCCTGTAATGTGGCTTCCCATTCCCGCTCCGGTTGCGAAAATCAGCACCAACCAATAAGATTTTGTGCTCACCTGATAGGTTTTGCCGGTCAAAAGTTGTGCCCCCTGTTCCAGATGGTGCCCCCCCGTCGGAAATCCTGAATCCGCCTATGCACTGTCGTTCTCTGTTGTGTTCACAACGTTTTGGTCGCACCGCGTGGGTGGGTGAATTGAATTGGCTTATCTAGTAAAGTTTTTTTAAGTACGCCCCTGCTCCTGGTATGGGGAATTATTGATATCTTGGGATATGGGGAAGAATGCTGGGTTATTTCTGATCTGGTATGCAGCTTTCGGTTCCGGGCATGAACACCAAGAGCAACAGAAAGTATTCCGCTGGAATAAAGTAGTAACATTTTTAATCGATGATTTTACATTTTTCCTCTAAAGGAACATCGTGAAAAGGTACAAATTTTAAGAATTTCTATTTTTAACCCGGCACAAAGCTTTTCTAAGCGATTGCTATATTTTTCGTGAGTTGAGTTTTGGCACCTAGTTCTGGCAGTAACCGACCCTATTTCCGGGTAACAAAAAGTCTAATAAAACAGTTTCTAGTGAACGAAACCTCACCAAAAGATACAAATTTTAGAAAAGGTAGTAGTCTATTGTTACATTGAAAAGCTAAGCAGTTGCTACAATGGTTCAGATTTTGAGCTTTGGCAGTTGGAGTCGGCAGTGTAGTAGCATGTCCCTGCTTGGCCTCCATATTTGGAAATCCATGCATGGATAGCAGGGCAGTTATTCAACTGCCCAGGATAGCCCTATTGTTTGTGTGTGTTGGTTGGAAAAGGAAGAAGGAAGGAGGGGGCCGAACCGTATCTATAGGAACCGTGGTGGGTATTATGGTAGTAGGCAGATCACATCTCGCGGTTTAAAAGGATGACATTAGAAGGTCTACTGATCAAAGGGTCTACCGTTCATAGGTTCTACCCTTTGAAAGTTAGACCTTTTGAATAAGAAGTCCAACATTCAAAAGGTCCAAAAAGGCGTGCTCAAATGCATGAGAGTGGGGTGCATGATGCCGCAGAGGCGTGCTAAGGCACCTGATAATAGGAGGCAATGAGAGGTTGGGTTAGGTTAGGTTAGGTTGGTCAGGTTAGGTTAGGTTAGGTTAGGTTAGGTTAGGTTAGGTTAGGTTAGGTTAGGTTAGGTTAGGTTAGGTTAGGTTGGGTTAGGTTAGGTTAGGTTAGGTTAGGTTAGGTTAGGTTAGGTTAGGTTAGGTTAGGTTAGGTTAGGTTAGGTTAGGTAGGTTAGGTTAGGTTAGGTTAGGTTAGGTTAGGTTAGGTTAGGTTAGGTTAGGTTAGGTTAGGTTAGGTTAGGTTAGGTTAGGTTAGGTTAGGTTAGGTGAGGTTAGGTGAGGTGAGGTGAGGTGAGGTGAGGTGAGGTGAGGTGAGGTGAGGTGAGGTGAGGTGAGGTAAGGTAAGGTAAGGTAAGGTAAGGTAAGGAGAGGTGAGGTGAGGTGAGATCAGGTCTCAATTTCCTAATCTGGGGATATCACCCCTCTTTCCAGATTCTGAGTGCGCCTCTGGTCTGGGTACCACTTTGGGAAATGTTTTAGAAATATCCCCACATTCTGGAAGAAAATCCCTAGAGGTGAAACAGACAGAAGGAGGGAAGGTTTGAATAGTGTTGAGTGGTACCCAGACCAGAGGTGCACTCAGATTCTGGAAAGAGGGGTGATATCCCCAGACTAGGAAATAGGGACCAAGGGCATACACAACTGACCTGACCTGACCTGACCTGACCTAACCTAACCTAACCTAACCCAACCCTCATTGCCTCCTATTATCAGTTGTCTTAGCACGCCTCTGCGGCATCATGCACCCGATGCACCCCACTGTCATGCATCTGAGCACGCCTCTTTTGACCTTTTGAACGTTGGACTTCTATTCAAAAGGTCTAACTTTCAAAAGGTAGAACCTATGAACACTAGACCCTTTGATCAGTGGACCTTCTGATGTGATCCTTTTGAACCGCGATGTGATCTGCCTACTACCCAAAGCAATAGAAGACACTACCATAATACTACCACCGTGGTGCTTACCTAATTGTTCTTCGAGAACTACGTAGGTATGTAAAACATTAATTGTAAGTTCCTTCATCCAGTGTATCAACTCGCATCATTCTTCATAAACAGCCAAAAACTGTCCTTAAGTCACATGGCAACTGCAAAAGTGATATGTCAAATTGCTCCTGTGCTTTGGTGATTTGATCTTGAGGCTCTTGAACGTACATATTTGTGTCCGGACCGTCCCTGATAAAACTTAGGTATGCTTATTGATTGAATGTTTATGTATGGACAGAAGGGAGGTGTGATGCAGCCTAAAATTGGATTGACGTATAGTTTCTTACCTTTTAAGGGTTTAACATGCAAATGTTTCCTCAGAGAGCATTGTCGGATAACTGTGGCCATTGTTCATGATAGGTAGGGATTTCCTGAAGTTGTAGTTCATACTTAATGTTGATTTGTTAATTTAGTCATGATATGAATTTGCTTAATATGTTTAGCTCTTAATCCAAAAGAAATTGGTATGTTTAAAAGCCAATAAGTGGGAAAAAGGCTGCCGGGACCAGGGCGAGACCACAAATTTCTCGCCGGGACTAGGCCGGGACCAAGAAATGTTGGACGGGACCGGGACCGGGACCAGCTTTTTCCAAAAAGTCCCACCTCTAAAAGGAATATTCTCTGCCACTTAAACATGGAGTCAAGTTAGATTTCTTCCACATTTTTTACATACATACCGACTTCAACATTAACCAGTGTGCAAAGTATGACATTTTCACAAGATCTCGCTGGTGCGAGTGCCCTTGGAGACAGGAGCGAGTGGTGAAAATTTTACCAACCTGGTGCGAATTTGTGAGACTGGTGCGAGGAAGGTGACACTGAAAACCAAACAAATAATGGCTATGTGGTTATAAAGATACAGGAGGGGTCCTTATGAAAAGTCCTCAACTGACTAACTAACTAATAAGAGAGATAGCATTGAATCTTTTGGGTAGGAATGGGTGTGTTTTTCCCTAGTATATGGAAGATTGGTGCAAATTTTTGGTGGTTGGCGGTGCGAGAATTTTAGATGGCTGGTGCGACTTGTCTGGCCTCCAGTCTGCAAAGTATGGCAGCAGGCCAGACGAGTCGCACCAGCCATCTAAAATTCTCGCACCACGAGCCTCCAAAAATTCGCACCAATCTGCCACATACCAGGGAAAAAATGCACCCATTCCTACCCCTACAATGCAACACTACCTTAATCATTAGTCAGTTAGTTAAGGACTTTTTATAAGGCCCTCTCCTGTGTCTTAATAGCCATTCAGTCATTATTTGTTTAGTTTAAGTTCACTAACCTCGCAAATTCGCACCAGGTTGATAAAATTCGCACCACTTGGCCCTGTCTCCAAGGGCACTCGCACCGACGAGATCTCGTCGAAAATGCCATACTTTGCACACTGGTCTGGCCTGCTGCCATACTTTGCAGACTTAGACATTAAAAGGTGGTTGGGCAGCAAGATACCTTTACTTAAAGGTATGTTCAAGAGAGATTCCTCCACGCCGGAGTGACGTCACACGGGCGTGGAGGAATTCCTTCACCTTTGGGTCGTGTGTCAAACTGCTGCTAATAGCACTGCCCACTTACAAATTTGTGAGAATACACGGTTATCAAGTTTATCTCAAATGCAATAAATGTATAAAATGTATAATGTATAAAATGTAATAAATGTAAATGTAATAAATGTATTTCATCTTCATATCTGGGCCTCTTTTTGCAAAAATTGGGATATTTCATCACTTAAAGGGAGATACGCAAAACAATTATTATTGTGGTTTCTTGCTATTTGAAAAAATCCTGATAACGAAACTATCAATTATTTTTGCATCTTCTGGAAAATTTTGGGAGGCCACCTACTTATCATCGAAATAGGTTAACAGTTTCGATAATATGCCCATCACTTACCCATGCCCATACCCATTGCTTACTTTTTGTCAACTATTTAAAGTTGAAAAGTAAGGTGTTTTTATAATACAAATGTCTGTTCTCCTGTACTTGTATTAATTTTAAAAAGCTTTTAAAAACTACAAAATGAATTAGTTTGCCCTAGAAATGGAAAAACATAATTACTCAAGTCTTCAGCGGTTTGGTACCTTGGGTCTTGAGTCATTTTCTGCTTTGGCCCCAGGTTGACAAAACTTTTGCGTCAGATAGGCCATGTGACCCCGGTTTGAGAATTCCTAAACTTCAGATTGGTTAATCGTGATTTCTTTTAAACCCTATATTTCTGTTTCAAAAGAGTTTTGGAATGTTGTTTTCCAAAAGGATTTTTTTTCTGTAGTGGTCCAAGGTTTTTCATCACCCTTTAGCATAGATATGACCTAATTCTTAGAGAAATTGATAGCCTTAGCCGTGTGTACGTCATATACATCGATATGAGGTGTACCAGTAAAGCCATCTAGAAATGTTGACTTTGAGAGCAATATTAAGGCAGTTGCAGGCCGAATTCGCAAAAATGAGAATAGGACTTCTGAAACAACTTTTTGTAACCTTTTGATATAGCCAATAAAATTTTTTCGCGTATCTCCCTTTAATTTCGCGTATCTCCCTTACTCTAGTGATGGGGTCATGGCACCGTGCTCAGCCGAGGCGCCGACTATCACTGTTACATTGTGATGGGACGGATACATCGAGCTGCCCGTTGTTGACCTGCTGCCTTAAGCCATGGACGCAGCGGCCATGCTGCCCGTGCCACCTGGGGACGAGGGCGACGCGTGGACGAGGGGATGGTATCCCCGGCCTAACACAATTTACAATCAATATCAAGGGCCTTAGTATATGCTGCTCCGCTGGCTTTCCGTCGCTATGTTGAAGATAGTGGACCCTTCGTCGGCTACTGGGAATTACATTAAAGGCTGACAAAACAAGATTCGTCTTCCTCTAAAGCGGACCATGTACACAAGAAAGCAGCTGCTGAGTGACATTAATGACGCCACGAGAAGAATAGAACATTACGCCGAAAAACTTGGGGATCAGCAAAAAAGTGAAGGCGAGCTTATCAATGTTTTTACCTCAATTCACACGTGTTAAATTGATCTCAGCTCTCATTAGTGGTACCAGTTTTTTTTTGCTACTAGGGAGTGACATGTGCAGTGCAGGGGGGACTCACTGCATAGGCTGTGAATGTGATATGGAAGATAACTGTGATAATCGTACAATGGCATTACAAGACGCATAATACTTGCCCCTGATCTGTCAAAAGACCTGGCGGTGGATGCCTCAGTGACAGTAAATGTGTGCTGTGTCTGTTCCCCGGACGCCGGTGGCTTGCGTAGACAGGCCGTTACCTGTATGCGTGTCCCGCCGGCGTTTTGGCAGAGGTGTGGTGGGCTGGCATGCGTGTTGTGGCTAACAGGCTGCAATAATCCATGCCAGAACACTCACTGCTGAATAGTGTTTCGCTATGGCGCATAGTTAGAGTAATAGCTCCTAATATGGCCATGACATGCTAAATGTGATAGGTGGCACTAGTATCGGTCTTTGGCGTAACATAATTGATCAGGGCTACAAATATGGCCATTAAGATCTGAGCTGTAATAGGAGGCGCTGTTATCTGGTGTCGATCTGCCACCCTGATGTGGGTAACTTGACCGTGGTTCAATGTGTGGCCACTGGTGGCGTGGGGCGCACCAAATAAGTGATATAGATGGCGCTGATGTACAACTTAAATGACTGGTCAATTGAACACAGCCTGGGTTGCTCTGGTGCCTGGACCTGAAACTCTAGATATGTTTTGTTATTGTCATTTGAAATTCCTATTGTATAATGCGTGGTTTTGGAGCGATTTTTGTCTTCCCGTGCAACTGTGGGAACTTGACGGTGGTTCAAGGTTTGATCGCTATTGGCGTGGAACGCACCAGAAAGGATCGATATAGATGGCGCTGAGTTGCAATCCAAATGACTGGTAATTTGGTCATGCTCTGGTTGCTCCGGTTCACGCACCTGAAACTACTTATGTTAGTGTAATTTGAAGCTCCTATTTTCCAATGCGTGGCTTTGAAGTAATTCTGTCGTAAAGCCTTCTGTCGTTCTTGCTGCCAAGTTGCCTGAGGCGGATGTTGCTGACTGTAGATAGATAAACGCTCCCACTATGATGGTGGGGAACTGGTGAAAAGAAAATAAATAAAAAGTTAGACAATTTTTTCATGTTCTATTCTATGAAGTTTGACGTCACATCCGGTGATCTGCACTTGCTGTTGGAGGGGGCTGGCTAGGCAGTGCCTAATGTGCCTCTATGGAAGCGCCGGCACTGTTAGCTCAAGATACCTTTACTTAAAGGTACATTCAAGAGGGATTCCTCCACGCCCAAGTGACGTCACACGGGCGTGGAGGAATTCCTTCACCCTTTGGCCGTGTATCAAACTGCTGCTAATGGCACTGCCCGCTTACGAATTTGTGAGAATACACGCTAATCAAGTTTATCCGAAATGCAATAAATACGCATTTGATCTTCGATTCTGGGCCTCTATGCAAAAATTTGGATCTTAAATCATTTAATTTTCCCATGTTATACGCCACGAGGTGTGACGTCACATCTTGTTGTTGGACGTCACGCTTGCTGTTGGAGGGGGCTGTCAGCTAGGGCGTTCTGTCGCGTTTCATGGTACCTGGGAAGAATATGGGCACCTAATACGCGTCCAGCTAATGCCTCATCGTCGCCAATAATCGTAGGGGTGAAGCTATTCTGGTGCCCATTGAGCTCACTTGGTGCCCCCTCGGCTGGTCAAAGGCCATATGAACCTATCTGGAGCCAATTGAGCTAATCTGATGACTCAATCTCTGAAGGTCAATGAGCTAGTCTAGTCCCTGGGGGAAGATTGAACTGTTATGGGAGGGGGGGGACTCTGATCCACATCATGGGTCCCCTGAGCTGATCTTGAATAGATGTGGAGTAAGAAAACAAGGCCAACCACCATCATCTCGGAGGCCACTGAGCTATAGTCTAGTCCCTGGCAGCACAGCTGAGGGACAGCTGCCCTGTGGGGCTCTATGTTACACTAGGTGGTCCCCGGGCTGGTCTTGAATAGATGATCACCATAAATTCAAGACAGCCTTTAGAAAACTCCTAAAATATTATCTATATATATATATATATATATATATATATATATATATATATATACAGGTCATATGGATATCCCTATGGTCACAAAGGAATAGGGGCATACCAGGGATATGACCCTACAGGGCATAGGGGCAGCCACTGAACAAAGTGAGGAAGGTGACTGGATTAGGTAGTTCGGGAAAATACAATCCTACAAACAATGGCTTCTGCAGTAAAAAATAAACAACTAACTTTGCCTTGAATTGAGGGATATTTCCCCAATACAAATTTATCTTTTAAAAACGCGGCACCAAAAAACGTGGAATGAAAACCTTGCACGAAAAATAAGGAACATCAATTACATACCCAAAAGCAAATATTTCTTCAAACTAGTCCTCAAAAAGTTATTTATTGATCATTATTCATATGACCATTCGCCCAAAACTGTTAGAGTTAGATAAGATTACACCACCTTCTCCTGAATGAGCTAGCTTATAGGCTGTTTTTTCTTCTTTTTTTCTAAAGGCAGAAAATTAACAGAGCTCCTAAATGTGAGATAGGTCTCCAGTTCACCAAAGTTACTACAAATTTGCGGCAGTCTCCAATTGAATATTGTTATTTTGAGCATATATTGCTGTCCCCGGAATTGTAGTGTCGTCCCTATACGGCAGCTAAATTAAGTGCACCGGGGGTGACCAGCTGCAACTGAATCTCAGGCCCTAATAAATTAAAGGTTAATGAAAGTCGTAGACGGGCTTCGACCTCCCGTCTTTTATCACCAGCACCACCGTTTTTCAAACCATGCCAAAAGTCATACGCTGTGATACCCCTCTCAAACCCGGGCGACAAAAACCGTAATCCCCCTTTCACTCCTTAACATTGGTGTCCGTCCGCCAGATCCGCTGCCCGCTGCCACTGTATTTAGAGGAGGCACAAGAGGACCGGTTCAGGCGCGCCGCTGTTGTACCATCCCGGTGCTGAGTGTCATCGCGGTGTCTGTCGGCGTGCGGCACCTTCATCTGTTACCGGCCGGGGGGCCTGAGGGACCGATTCAAGTGACTGCTGCCGCTGGTCGCCTACTGCTTTAGTACCGGCCCCGGCGCAACGTGTGGGTACGACCGGGGTGCGACCCGAGGGGAGACCCGGACACCTGGAGCTGCTGTTCAGCTGTCCAACTCTGTTCTGTCCAGCCTCTGTTGAAGTCAAGTGATATCATCTCGGATGTGCCTACACGTCGTCGACTGCAGGAGAGGATCCCGCTGGAGTTGCGATGGGGTGATAGTCGTGGCCTCTCTTCTTCGCCTACCGGCTGCCGGTGGTCCCTGGGGGCCCGGTGTAGTTCGCTAGTGCCGCGAGCGTCGTCCCGACATCGCACATGTGCGCGGGCTGGAGTTTCTCCTGTGATGGAGGCTCGGCGTAAAACGTTTTTGGCCGGGGCAGGCCTTTATCTATCGGCGCGGGATCGTCGTGCACCGCTGGCTGGCGGCGCCTTCTGGCCGGGCGGCTCCTGCGGTCTCTGCCTCTGGATGCCTGCTCATGAGGTGCCTGTCTCTGCGCGGTGTCCGGGGAAGAAGGGGATCATAGAGTCCGACTTTTCAAGTTTGGCGGTGTATCGTCGTCTCTGCCGCCGCCGATCTCAGCGATCGCCTCTACCGGTGGCCCTCTTGGCCCCGACGTTGTGCGCTGGCGGCGCGGGCAGCGCCCCCGGCGTCGCCGATCTGCGGAGGATAAGGTTTATTCTGCGGTGGGGGTGCGGCGTCAAACTTCCTCGGATACGGCGGTCTTCGTCTGTCGACGCGGGACCGGTTCTGCGCCTCCGGCTGGGCATCGGGGTGGCGGCGCCTCCTGGACGGGTGGCTCCGCGGGTTCCGGAGAGGGGAGATCAAGGAGTCCGCCCCCTCGAGTCTGACGGTATGTCTCCTGGGCGGCGGGGCCGGTGGCGAGGATTCTTCGGAGGGCCCCGCCGCCGCGGGACTTCCCAGAGCGGAGTCGGGGAAGTTCTTGGGCTGCCGAGACGGTGAGTTGTCCTGCGGCCGATCAGCCGGGTCCCATCCCCGGCGGGGGTCGGCTGCGAGTCGAGGGGCCGGGCTTCAGAGTCCGGTTGTTGCTGCCCGGGTGGACAAAGCGTTGTGCGTTTCGCCGGGGCGGTGTAGTGGATTCGCCGGGTCTACGTTGCTGATGCTGGGCTGTGTCTGCGCAGTGTGAGACCGCCTCCGTATTTTATTGGTGTCGCTCACGCCTTAGCTGTGTGTTGTTTGTGCCGATCTTGTACCGCTCATTATCATCGTGATGTATTTGTTCACTCACCCGGCCGGTGGGCGTCTGCTGGGCTCCGGGCCCGTGCCCGTCTGGGCGTAATTTAGAGCGCTCGCGCCGTCGGCGGTCACGGGTTCGGGGCCCAGCGCCTCCGTGTGTAGTTTATCTTTGCCCACCACGGCCGGGGCTTGTTTTCTTGTTTTTTTTTTAAATCACTGTATGGATCATGTATCGCCCCGTAGTGTGAATATACGTGTATGCTATCAAAAGCAAGTGCAGACAATCAACTGAAAAAAGACACTGAGGTGGACAAAAAATAGCATTTCATCAACTAGAAGCAGACAGCGAACATACAAAATATTAGGATCAGAGAAAGCTCTGCATTATTTTTTCAGATGTGATTGTGGGCCCCCTTGCACTGCAGGTTGTGTGCACCGACCTTGCCCACAAATGTTCTAGGCTTCATTCACAATGTGCCTGCTGCTGGTGCAATCATATCATTTGTTGGATTTTATCATGTCTTGTCATTTTGTTTTTCTCAGCATACGATAAAGCAGTGTGTGTGTGTGTGTTGGAAAGGTGCTTATATTTCCAAAAGAAAAGATCAAGATCAGATTGATGTGAATTAATGGAGAAGGGAGACTGGTAATGCTCCATGAAGAAACAAAACTTATGTTTGCAAGCTTCACATTTGTTCCAGCATGTGATTGTGGCTCCCTCTTGTACTGTGGATTGTGTGCATTGGATTTATCATGCTGTGCAATTGTGTTTTCCTCAGCATGGGATTAAGCAGTGTCTGGGTGTTGAGCAGGTGTTTGTGCGTTCCCGAAAGAAGATATCAAGATCAGATTGATGTAGCTCAATAGAGAAGGAAGGAGGCAGACCGCTAGGAAGAAAAATCAACTGTTTAAATATTACATACTTTTATACCTTTAGCCTTGTTTCAGGGGAAGATTGAGTAATTTCTTGCTATTCCTGGATCTTGGAAAATATTGAGAAACAAGGCCAGAGAGAGGAGACAGACCTAAACGGGCCTCAAAGATGAAAAACCCCATTAACCACTATTCAATAGGAAAAACCCATATCATGACGCATTCCTGCTGCCGGTGGTCCCTGGGACTCGGCGTGTCCACTGGTGCTGCTAGCGCTGTCCCGGCGTCGCGGATCTGCGCGAGCTTGAGTTGCTCCTGTGATGGAGGCACTGCCCAGGGCGTCTTCGTCGGGGCGGTTCTTCGTCTGTCGATCTGCGTCGTTTGAACCGAGATGAGACCGACCTTCTGGAGCTTGATCGCCGGGGAGCGTTGGTGGAGCAGCTGGTGCGGCGCCAGCCTCCTCATGCCCTCTTCAGGCCTCTTGCGCGGACACGCGTCGGAACTACTGTTACCGGCGTCCCCCGACCAACGTACAACCGCCAACCAACAACCGCCGACCAACGTACCGGAGGGCGGCAGTACGGCGACCAGGCGGTCACCCGCCTACAGGACCATATGCCCCAGCACCCTCTGGTCGACCGGCCTACCTTCGAGTCGCAGGTCAAACGGCGCGGCTTCACCGACGACCTCGGCCGGTTCCAACAGCTGCTCGAGGAGCGGCCGATGATGTCTTGCGCCTACATCTACTGCGGTGTTGGACGCCTTCGTCAGCGGCACCAACACCGAGGCCGGCGCGACCGGGGACATCTCCGGCATCTCAGACGTCGAGGCGTTCTTGGTGGGGTTAGACGCACAACCTCTTGAGTTCAGGCGTCTGTGTTCTGAAAGATATGACCTTAAAAGGCCGGTTAGACTGAAATAAAAGGTTAACACCCAGGTGACAAAGGCAGCATTTACAGAGTATAATAAAGACTATGTGATTCTAATACTGAACTGAACCAACCAATATTAGGACAAAAGAACCGTTCGTACTATTGATAGATATCTGAACTGAAGTTGTTACGAGACCAGTTTATATTTTATGGTAAAGATCTATGTCTTTCAGAAAAGGCACAACATGGTGGAGCAAATAATTATCTTTGTCTCCAAGCAAAGTTCACAGAGACAGTGGAGTATTGCGCTGTCTGCAGATTGACAGCAGGTTAGCTCGTTCGGCCTGAAATTTGGGGCATGTTACAACGATATGTTCCACATCTATCCGAATGTCGCAGAGGTCGCATACAGGAGGTGGGTCTCTATCCATTATAAAACCATGTGTTAATCTGGTGTGTCCAACATGTAGCCTAGCCAACACAATTTGCTCTCGTCTATCGCTTCTATTTGACGAACTCCAATCTCCCGGTTCTTTTTTATGAATTTGAGGTTAGTCCGTCTGTTAGTCCCTTGCCACTGATTTAGGGTATATCTATTCATGCATTTTTTCAATATGCAACCAAATTCAGACCAGTGCACATCCATATCCTCGACGTGTTCGTAGTTAAGGGCTCGTCTGGCCTGCTGGTCAGCCCTCTCGTTGCCCGGAATACCGCAGTGACTGGGGATCTACGCAATGTTAATCCGGAAATCGTCAAGAATCAAGTCGTGATACAGTTGCCGGATCTCTATGGTGGCTGGGGACTGGTCATCAGTGTTAACTATTTTTTGAATGGCTGAAAAAGAGTGGAGGCGGATGGCGAGGAGTCAGACTTTGCCGAGGACCGGGAGACTGAGGACAGTGAGGGGGAGGCTGGTGTCACTGGTGCCGGCGAGGAGGCTGACGTCACTGCTGCCGGCGAGGAGGAGTCTGACGTCACTGGTGCCGACGTCGTGACAGCTCGTCCGTAGCTCCTCTCTATACTTCACGGGCCGTGACTCCGGTTTGTTTTCTTAAATTAATAAAAGCGCTGAAACTGACTGAGGTGTCGCGCGTTCCGCCGGGGGCGGCGTGGTGGATTGTCCGTCGTCCGAGTCTGCGTGGATGATGGGGCGCTGCTCCCCTGGGCGGTGTCAGCACACTCTAAGGCCACCTCCATGTTTATTTGGTTTCGCTCACGTTTTAACTGTGTTTTGTTTGTCCCGCTCATGCGTTCATCATCCCCTGATTTATTTTCCACGCACCCGGCCGGTAGACGTCTGCCGGGCTCCGAGCCCGTGCCCGTCTGGGCGTAATTTAGAGCGCTCGCGCCGTCGGCGACCACGGGCTTGGGGCTCGGCGCCTCCGTTTATAATTTTTCTTTGTCCACCTCAGTCGGCCGGGGCTTGTTTTAGGGTCGCTGTACGTTTCATGTACCGCCGTAGTGTGAATATACGTGTATGGTTGTAGAATAATTCCATATGAAAGGGTTATATTTCCCAATGATAATCCAACCATAATTTTAGTGATGGGCCTATACTAGAAAAAAATTGAAATTTTGCCGAATAGGTTGGACTACTTTGATTTTCTTCAAAATTGGTATATAGGACCTTTATGCTAAAACGAAAAATTGGGCTGGAGAACATGGCTGTTGCATTGATTAAAAGGGGCCCTAAAAAAGTTTTGAAGATAAAAAACCCTATTATCCACCAATCAATACTTAAAAACATTATCATGATGCATATCATATGAAAGGCATCTATTTCCAAAAGAAAATCCAACCATCATTTTAGTGATGTAACCCACAGGAGCCCCACTAGGGAAATTTTAACATTTTGACGAATAGGGCCGACTACTTAGACATTCTTCCAAATTGGTATGTAGGACCTTCATACCAAAAGGAAAAATCTGGCTGAAGAACATGCCCGTTGCTTTGGTTAGAAGGGGTCCAAAAGGGTCTCGAAGATTCAAAAACCCTATTGTCCTCTAATTGATAGGAAAAAACTATCATGCTGCATTCCATATGAAAGGGTTCTATTTTCCAATGATAATCCAAACATCATTTTGGTGATGTGGGCCCATAGGGCCCCACTAGGGCAAGTATAAAAAATTGGCAAATAGGGTGGACTTCTTCGATTTTCTTCAATTTTGGCGAGGACCTTCATACCAAAAGGAAAAGCTACCTGAAAAAGATTCCCGTTGCATTGATTAAAAATGGCCGTAAAAGGGACTCAAACATTCAAAAACCCCATTATCCACCATTCAATAAGAAAAAAACATATGATGCATTTCATATGAAAATGTTCTATTTCTCAAAGATAATCCAACCCTAATTTTAGTGATGGGGCCCATAGGGGCCCCGCTAGGGTAGTTTTAAAATTTTGGTGAATAGGGTGAACTACTTGGAATGTCTTGAAAATTGGTATATAGGACCTTGCAATGTGGTTGCAGCTCAAGTCGCGATAGTGGTCGTTTTTCTCTAGCTGGTAACTGCGATAAAAAGAGGATTCACGTGGTTCAATGTGAACATACGTAACTGCAGTCTTGTGTGCGTTGTGCTTTTCATCACTTCTTATCAGTAAATGCATATGGTTACAAGTTTTGCCCATCACTGCAAATGCATATTACCATTTGAGATGTTCATTAAAAACTCAAGAGGCTACGGAACTGGAGTCACCAACTTGGTTCATCTGTTGTAGAGCCCAGAAATGACTGCACCTAGGAAGTTTTCAATCCCCGAAATCACAGATAAATGGATGTGTATTTCAAAAAGTGCTAAAACTTATGGGATGTATCTATTTTATTCATTTCTTACTCACGTGCAGTACCTACATTCAATGACCATGGTATGCTATTGAATTGCAAATGATTAAGATTGTCGTTCGGATGTTCCAGTTCCATTCAGTGTGAGGTCGTTTTCCCGTGCCTCGACTGGGAATGGATGGTTCAGGCTACCCATGGGGTCGACCATGGCAAGCCAGCGGGCCGCACCGGCCACATGATGGAGCATATCCGCGCTTCGCCGAAGACCCTTCCCCGCAAGGCCCAGCTGGCTTCCACTCGGCAAGAAGGGGCGGGGGCTGGGACGACGGCAGGCCATCGCATGGCCGGGGAAGGGGCGGCAGAAGAGGCGGAGGCGGCGGACACCACCGCGTGCAGGGCTCGGAGGACAGCTGTGGCGAGGACCGGCCGCCCCCGGGGCTGAGAGGACGCGCTCTGGGACTCTGGTACCGGGACAGGTCACTGCGTCTGGGCCGAGGGCGCAAACCGAGGGAGGTGAGAATCTACTGCTATTGTTCTATTAACCTCGATCGAATATCTTGAAATGTTTTTATTTAAAACATGCACATAAAGAGTATTTTGTGAGTTGAGCGTGCTAGGAATTATTTTGCATCGTGCTGTCTGAGCACCAGGGTCCCAAAGCTGGCTCTACTCTGGGGTGCTGAGTACGGAATTCATATTGGAATATATTATCACGGAATGAAAAAAAACAATATTGTGAAAGTCAATCGAAAGCATTATCTAAACTTCCATGATACATTTTTTCTAAAGTTTAGAAATATATTTTTTCATCAATATTTCTTTATTGCCGTATTTTAATGAGTTCATATCCACCAGGGTTATTTGTTTGTACTACAAAAGTTCCACCTGAGAAGTGAGCGGGACATTTTGTAAAAATAAGACAGAGATGAGTAAGCGTGCCCGGGGGTGTTCGCTACCCAGCAACCTGGGATTTGGAACAATGCAGAGCTTTGCTAGAAGAAGAGAGATTGCATTGTATCCTATATCTAGAGAGCATGGGATAAATGTAATCCAGTCATAATTTAGCTGGAAAGGTACGATGTTTGACCTATTGACATACAATAAAAATAGTTTAATTTTATTGTTTTTCATGAGAGTTTAATCTCGAGGCTTTAAACTCTGGCCAGGAGGGTCTTAATTGTTTTTTTGTTATATTAGATACTCTTAAAGACTCTCTTAAAGATAGTCTTATAAACTATGTTGGCTAGGAGGGTCTTAATTATGTTTTTTTGTTTGTTATAGATTCGGCTTACGCCATCATCATGGAGTGGTACCAATAGCTTGGAAAGACAGATTTACTTAGCTGATCGTCTATGAAAGGCAAACGAATGTATATGTCCTTTTTGTCTGTTTAGGGTGACTGCTATGATCCCTGACAGGTGCATCGAACTTGCACTTGCCCTTTTTACTGCTGCCGAGGTCTTGTGGGGAGGTCGGACCTTTGTTAGGAGCAGGTTTTGAATCTCGGTCAGACTACGGCGGCAGGCTTCCTTTGAAGATTGCGCTGTTATCGCCCCGCTGGTTTTCGAGTTAAGCACGGTTCGTTGTGTTTGTATGTGATGTGCGAACTGAAAGTGAAGGATCGCTTGGGCCAACATATGTTTGCTGTACAGCTCTGTCGTGTAGCAGCCGCTCTCGTAAACAGTGCACAGAGTGTCCAGGAAAGGTATCGCTCCAGATATACCTGTGTGGTCCAATGCAAATGCGATATCAGGATGCACCGTGCTAATTTGGGTGTACAATTTTACAAGCTTTGAATGTCAAAAGTCCGGAGTTTCAGGGCACGTCAGCTACTAAGGCTATATATGGATGTCAAGAGTCCAAATCCCAAAAATGTCATCTATATACCTTAAGAAACAGGCCGAAGTTGTATACTCCGTAGGAATTTGGATTGAATTCCGTGCATGAAGGTTATGGCTAAATTTGGAGCACAGTGCTTACCCATGACAGCCTTCTCTGTCTTCTTGAACAATCCATTCCCAAAAGCGAACGATATTGTTGAAGTTGTGCAGAAAGATTATAAACACCCTAGCGGGTACTGATGTTTTCGAGCTATTTTTATCACTCCAAGAAGATGGCGTAAGCCGGAACTTGGAGAGTATTTAATTTATCTAAGAAACACAAATTGATATTTTCTCAGTAGACGAAGTTTGCTACACTTGTCTTTAAGTTCTAACTCTGATCGTACATATCAATATTTGTATGTAGAAGGTGCAGGTATAATCAAGTTTTTTTAGCACAACGTGTTCGTTGAGCACACTGTGCTCGCCGCACGAAATTATAGATGGAAAGAACGTTTAAAGGTTGTGTACCCCGCATGACAGATTTTGTGACGTTCTGGCTAATCAGCCACCGTCTCATCTCTCCTCAGGCTCCTACTTTGTCTATGCACGTCGAGAGCGAAGATCGCATCAAGCAGCTGCTGGAGCGCGCTGGCCGGCCGCCCCAGTCGGCGGCTGCCGCCGAAGCCGCCAGTGCCGCCAGCAGCGGAGGGGCGCTCTGCAGCAACGGCACCTGGCGGCGAGCTCGGCAGCCGCCCGCTGGGCACCGCAGCCGGCCGCGCTGCCCACCGTGTTCGACCTGTGTGGCGAGGACGGTGTCGAGGGTGACCCCCACATCTGTGTGAATGAGGCCAGAGAGTGGTCGGAGGACGAGTCGGAGGACGAGTCGGAGGACGTGAAGCCTGCTGCCGACCTCGCCCAGACGGCCAGCGTTGACGACTCGGAGGTGGTGGAGACGTCGGGTCGCTCTCCTCTCCGTGATGGACTTCCAGAGGCTGAGAAATGGGGCTCTAGTGGCTCCCTCAACGGGGGTGTGAAAGTGAAACAAACTCGATCGGGTGAGACTGACGATACTTGTGCAGTGAGGATGAATCAAGAAACACCTGACTGGTTTGAATGCACTGATACGATACACGCAGCAGAAACCCTCGAAAATAGTATAACGCAACCCCACAAGTTGCACGGACCTGACAGTGCGAACATGACGTCATCTGCCAATGTCTACTCTTCCGGGGCAGCATCCTCCCGTACCAGTGATGTCCCAGAGGAACAATTTGTGGCAGGTCTGGACCCCGGGCTGGCCGAGAAGTATCGCCACTTGACCAACTCCAGTTTCAAAAACGAGTTCCTGGCTAACCTGATAGGTAACCAGGACCGTGATTGGGACAACTTAAGGTGAGGTCCGCCAGGTGGATAGAGCTTGAATGCTTACGGCAGTGTTTGAGCAAATGAAGCTACATTTTTTTCGGCTGTCTCCTGTAAAGGGGTTAGTGTATAATATACGGGGATTACCACCACCTACCTCCACAACCCAACATAAACATGCAATTCACCCAGTGCTAAACGTTTAGCTCGCGGACATGACAATGCATAAAACAGTAAAAAGCGACATCACATGCCGATGTTAGCACGGGACGCACACAACACAGCGGTGGTGTAGCGAGTTACAGGTTTGGGAGCCGACCCCTGGAGGGCAGCTCCTCTGCACCGTTGCAGTGTGAAAAGCTCCAGACGACGAACCACGCGATACAGACATCGGCGCGGAACAGAAGCGACCGAGGAGACCTCCACCGCTAGGGGCAGGACCGGTGCTCCTGGTCCACTCTCCTCTGGGCCCCCTCCAAAAAACGTCTGAAAAGGTGGTCTGCTCAGGTTGTGTACCTATTATACCTCTGTACCCACAGCTGCACCAGCGATGTCCATATGACACGGGAGAAACATCCGCCCACCGGAGACACACGACTGATCTGCCGACCGGGGACACATGCCTGAGCCGCCCACCGGAGACACACGACGGATCCGCCCTCCGGGACACACGACTGATCGCCCTCCGGAGACACACGACTGATCCGCCCACCGGAGACACATGACTGATCTGCCCACCGGAGACACACAACTGATTCGCCCACCGGAGACACAACTGATCCGCCCTTCGGAGACACATGCCTGATCCCCCCACCGGAGACACGTGACTGATCCGCCCACCGGAGACACACGACTGATCCGCCCACCGGAGACACGTGACTGATCCGCCCACCGGAGATACAACTGATCCGCCCTTCGGAGACACACGACTGATCCGTCCACTGGAGACACTTGACTATCCGCCCACCGGAGACACACGACTGATCCGTCCACCGGAGACACTTGACTATCCGCCCACCGGAGACACACGACTGATCCGCCCTTCGGAGACACACGACTATTCGCCCACCGGAGACACGTGACTGATCCGCCCACCAGAGACACACGACTGATCCGTCCACCGAAGACACACGACTGATCCGCCCACTGGAGACACGTGACTGATCCGCCCACTGTAGACACGCGACTGATCCGCCCACCGGAGACACATGCCCGAGCCGCCCACCGGAGACACATGCCTGAGCCGCCCACCCGAGACACACAACTGATCCGCCCACCGGAGACACTTGACTATTCGCCCACCGGAGACACACGACTGATCCGCCCACCGGAGACACTTGACTATCCGCCCACCGGAGACACACGACTGATCCGCCCTTCGGAGACACACGACTATCCGCCCACCGGAGACACGTGACTGATCCGCCCACCGGAGACATACGACTGATCCGTCCACCGGAGACACACAACTGATCCGCCCACGGGAGACACGCGACTGATCCGCCCACCGGAGACACACAACTGATCCGCCCACCGGAGACACAACTGATCCGTCCACCGGAGACACACAACTGATCCGTCCACTGGAGACACGCGACTGATCCGCCCACCGGAGACACAACTGATCCGCCCACCGGAGACACACAACTGATCCGCCCACGGGAGACACGCGACTGATCCGCCCACCGGAGACACACAACTGATCCGCCCACCGGAGACACAACTGATCCGTCCACCGGAGACACACAACTGATCCGTCCACTGGAGACACGCGACTGATCCGCCCACCGGAGACACAACTGATCCGCCCACCGGAGACACACAACTGATCCGCCCACCGGAGACACAACTGATCCGTCCACCGGAGACACACAACTGATCCGTCCACTGGAGACACGCGACTGATCCGCCCACCGGAGACACAACTGATCCGCCCACCGGAGACACACAACTGATCCGTCCACTGGAGACACGCGACTGATCCGCCCACCGGAGACACACAACTGATCAGCCCACCGGAGACACTGACGGTTTCAGTTTTCATATCCACACTGTAGAGCACATTCTTAGAACTGCATAATTTTTTATTGATTAAAAATCATTCAAAAGTGATCATTTAGATATTGTCACATAAGTTTTTTGTCGCATTCCAAACTATTGATATCTGATATATTACCTATTTATCATTATTTTAACCTGATAAAGTAGATGTAGAAGAAATTGTTGCACGTGCGAAGTGTAGAATTGCCGGAGGCTGTAACTCGTGGTCTGCAGCTGCACCAACCCCATTGGGCGCCAGTTCAGATCCGTTCAGCCGTTGTCAGCAGTGCGACCACTGCCAAACAGTGCCACGTCCTCTGGGTCTGGATTGGCGCTGCAGTCCGGCTGGTGGCCATTGCCATGGCCTGTGATAGGTGTGCGGGCGTTGTTTGGTTTGCCACCACGCCGTGCGTTCTGGTGGTGAGGCCATGTCTGGCGTGCCCCTCAGCTACGACCCGGCGGTGGACGGGCTGCGGCGGGACCCGGCCGTAGACGACCAGCTGCTGCAGCAGAGCGGCGCCGCCGGCCCCTGGACCCCTTCCGACAGGCGCTGCCCGCCTGGCAGCAGCGGCAGCACATCCTGCGCCTGGTGGCCAACAACCAGGTGGTGGTCATCAGCGGCGAAACCGGTGAGGCTGTCTGCTCTTCCAGCGCCCGATGCCAACTGCAAACCTCTGTGAATGACGAATATATTTTAACGTATGGTCTTGAAATGTATCAAACATCAAACATGAAACCATCAAACAGAGTTTAAAAGGGCACAAAACTGTTTTCAGCACCATTTTTTATATTTTTTATTAGGGTACTCCCAACAGGCACACTTGCCCAATTACAGAGAGTATTGGCGTGGGTGTTTTAAAGATCCTCTCCACCGGGTCAGATCGGACACGGAAGGCGGTTTCCCGCTGTGGAGATTGAACCCACGTTAATTCATGCTATCCGATCCGTAGACTGGTAACGAAGCCACTAGGCCACCCCGGCCTCCATGCATCTTATGTTGCGTGACTGATCAGAGGTGGTCCTAGAAAGTGACGAAAACTGCTTTAAATTGAGATTCTGACTAGAGCGACTTCATAATACGTCGAACAAGTTTACAATGTACAGGGGATAGTTTCAAAATGCAGCGAAACGTGACTTGGACAATGAGCCTGTTGAACACTGCAGTGGAACGTCTGTTTGGTGCCGTCTCAGGCTGCGGCAAGACCACGCAGGTGTGTCAGTACCTGCTGGAGGAGGCGGCTGCGCGTGGCGACGGCTCGCTCTGTCACGTGGTGTGCACCCAGCCGCGCCGTATCTCCGCCGTCTCGGTGGCTGAGCGGGTGGCCCGCGAGCGAGGCCAGAGGGTCAGCGCCGACGGCGGCGGCCAGGTCGGATACGCCATCCGACTGGACCAGTGAGTGGCGGTGCCATCGCGGCATCGCAGCATCGCGGCCGACTGGCCGCCAACTTCCACCCACTGTCTATATTCATGCTGTGTTTCCGATCATTCGAACGAAATGTTCATGAAGTATGGTTGAATGGTGCTCAGACTTAGAGAGAGAGAGAGAGAGAGAGAGAGAGAGAGAGAGAGAGAGAGAGAGAGAGAGAGAGAGAGAGAGAGAGAGAGAGAGAGAGAGAGAGAGAGAGAGAGAGAGAGAGAGAGAGAGAGAGAGAGAGAGAGAGAGAGAGAGAGAGAGAGAGAGAGAGAGAGAGAGAGAGAGAGAGAGAGAGAGAGAGAGAGAGAGAGAGAGAGAGAGAGAGAGAGAGAGAGAGAGAGAGAGAGAGAGAGAGAGAGAGAGAGAGAGAGAGAGAGAGAGAGAGAGAGAGAGAGAGAGAGAGAGAGAGAGAGAGAGAGAGAGAGAGAGAGAGAGAGAGAGAGAGAGAGAGAGAGAGAGAGAGAGAGAGAGAGAGAGAGAGAGAGAGAGAGAGAGAGAGAGAGAGAGAGAGAGAGAGAGAGAGAGAGAGAGAGAGAGAGAGAGAGAGAGAGAGAGAGAGAGAGAGAGAGAGAGAGAGAGAGAGAGAGAGAGAGAGAGAGAGAGAGAGAGAGAGAGAGAGAGAGAGAGAGAGAGAGAGAGAGAGAGAGAGAGAGAGAGAGAGAGAGAGAGAGAGAGAGAGAGAGAGAGAGAGAGAGAGAGAGAGAGAGAGAGAGAGAGAGAGAGATTTGTTTAGTTTTAATTAGTATTAGTATTTAATTAGTCTATTCTCGAATTAGTTATTCGTGAAAAACAGCATTAAGCGCTTAAAAGGATGACTGCCGGAAAGTACTCATCATCAACCCAAAACATTATGGTCATCCCAACCCCAACTCCAGCCATGGTCATCAACCCCAACCCTTCCTCTGGGAGTCTAGCAACATACGAATCAGCAGGGGGAGGTGAGCCACACCAGGCTCTGTATCGGCCGCTGCTATGCGACTCACGCTCACCATCTGAACACCACCCTCAGCCTCTGTCTGCCCTATGACAGCCGCCGCACTGTCCAACAAGTTCTGTCAATAACGCACAGTTCCGACCTGCCTAAAGGAAGTCAGCGTCGAGTCCTCTGGAACATGTCTTAGGTGCTAACACTGGCGTGGACATCGGACAGGTTTTTACGTGCTTTAGAGGGATACAGTTTGACAGTTTACAGCTTGATCAGAGCTCTTAAGACGTTACACGGTCGGTATAGGCCCTTTCAAATAGCCAGGACTGCTCTGATTTGATTTAATCTGATAACGACGGGCACATATGGGCTTAGCCGCTGACGTACCCTAAAACTCATATCACACGGCCTTTTCATGTGCCTGTGTTATGCAGTTAAAACGTTAAATGGTGAAACATTGAATGGTTCAGTAAAAGGCTCATTTTCATCAAATATTTTAAAACAAGCGCAATATAGAATGGGTGAGGACCAGTTGGGACCACTATGGACCACTATTGACCACTATGCCCACTATTGACAAATTGAAACAACCAGCCAACGTTACTTTTCATCAGTTACCTCGGATAGACGAGCAGCTTCAATACGCTATGTTTACGTACCGGCTGCGGGAACGGACTTACCAACTCATGTATCCGGAAGTCCTAAACACACCCTCCCGGTTACATGAATCGCTAAGTCCGTCCCCGATCTCGGTACGTAAATAGAGCGTACTGAGGCTACTCGTGTATCCCGGGTGGTTCAGGGCCTTCAGACCAGCACGCCTGAAACATATTCCACTGGAGCGGTGGTGAATCAGCGCCGGTAATGCGTTAAAGGGAATACGGCACCTGCGTGGATTCGAACCTGGCTGAGGTGTGCGGGGCGAGTCTGCAGGAAATCCCCCGGTGGTAGTTCTTTTGTCTCGAAGCCTCCTGCTAAGTTGTATACGCTGCTCCCAGGTGGTTCGCCGCCTCGCAAATAGTCGGAGCAGCATTCCACAACCGGTTACTGCCCCGGCTGCGTGGATTGGCAGGGTTTTGGCCCGGATCGTATTTGAGGTTGATTTGCCTCTTCTTAATACTCGCAGTTTTGAAGGTCCTTAAGTACCCCCCCCACCTATTTTTCCCAGGTTGCCGAAGAAACGTTGGTTGCCGGGAAGCGCTAGTCAAATTAATTCGGGAGAATTCATGGGCGCGTCGATTGGCGAAAGCGTCTGGAAAATCGGTCAATAATTGTTTTTACTTATAGACTTTCAAAGTCAGACCTATATCTTTAGACCGTCGCGATCTCGCGGTCGCACCAATTCGCCTGTACTGTATAGTGAGTGGTGACGTAATAGCGTCTTAATCTAGATTATATGTCAGGGTCACCCCATATGAAGGTCAAAGGTCACATATCAAAGTCATTGACCCCAGTGTTCCGGTCAGATGACCTTATTCAGTATGACGCATGTTACGCTATGACTTCATAGTTATTCTTCTCAATGTCAAGGTCAAGGTCAAAGGTATTCTTTCCAGGTCAAGCCCTCATTTCCCGCCCAAAGGGTGCTATAGTTCCAGGTATGTTGTATATTATTGGGAATATGTAATGTTGTTACATCATTGGTCAGTGACCTTGAATGGCTTTGACCTCAACCTTTCAAGGAACATTGTGTGGGACCCTCCCTCCATGACCTTAGTCCGCTTTCAGTGTACTCTCGTTTTTCTGCATGCCCACAGCATTTCTCAATAGGTCTCCAGCACAGCCCATATTTGACTCTTACGACCTCGTTTGACCTTGAAGATATTGACCTAGGCTAATAAAACCTGGCTATAATGTAGAAAACAATCGCCCCCACGCCCCTCCCCAAGTAGACGTTAACCCTCTTGGATTTTACATCTCAGGGGGAGGGCAGTTAAGGACTCCCCCTCCACTACACGTTTATGTCAGACCCCTCTCCAATGCGCGTGCTAAGAATCGACAAGTATCCGTTCTAACGTATGTTTAACGTTAGGTGTATATATCGCTGTTCTGAGTGGCACACACACCTGGTAGGACGATGCACCCAACAACAAAAAAGGATTCACTCAGCAGCTTTGTAGTTTTTTTTGCCCCTGTTGATACGTAAGTGTAGGTGGCTCAATTTACAATTGAAGCGAGGTGTCTGTATTTGGCCTGTTTACATATTCAGAAGCTGCCTTTGGCGATAGCCTTCTCCCTGTTAGTGTTTCTGAAGTTCGTTCTACCTCTCTATAGAAGGGAAAGGATCTGTTAAGCCCCTCAGTATGGTGTGCGCTTGTTCCCTGTGTAGTCTTCTCAATCCCATTTGTTTTTTCCGCTTCTTTAGGGTTCAGTGTGACGTCAGCAAGGTTTGGGTACTGGAGCAGGACTCTACTGACAGGACAGTAGGCCGGACTAGACTGCTCCCGTACTGAACTAGACTCTCTCAGCACTATCTGAAGCGACACACGTCACATTCTAATTTCAAGTGCAAGCCATTTGACACGCAGATAACAAACCGTAGTCATGTCTGGGGTGAGGCAATATTGCTGACATTTCGGCAATATTCCGCCGGCCCTTTTGTGGTCGGAGGACTGGATTGATTGACTAGATTGAGATGTAGACTGATGTGAAACTTGGTTAAGTTGCCTGCTAGTTGGACCCGCAGTGTGTGCTGTCAGCTAAATGCCGTATCCGCCGCCAAGTGTGCAGCTGTGCCACTCCAGCCCCACCCTTGGTGTTCTGAGTCGAGGCGCACAAGCCAAACTGCCGTCTCCGCACTGGGGAGAGCGCCAGGGGCCCGTGGCGTCCTTTCAGTGAACGCCTGGCGGATATTTGAATGCCCACTGGTGTTCTTTTGTGTTGGGACTAACATGATATCCAGTCATATCTGGTTTGGCTCATCAATTCTGAAATTTCGCAGAAGCGGCAGCAATTGTGTTTCCAACTGTAGCTAATGTTCTCGGGATATCGAAAGTCGGCACCATAGACAAGCGATTTATTATTTGGTTTTCCCAGTGATCTCGATTTCTTCACCAAAGCCAGCCTGTCCAAGTAGACTTCCAGTCGGCTGGAGGTAACAGCAAGCGGAGCTGCGCGTCAGTAGCTGGGATGGCTCCCGCCCACTCCAATCTCCCACTGAGCCCAATAAAGCCACTCTGATTCGCGTGTGTACCTCGTTATTCATGTAAAGCGCCCATCACTTAAGCGTTTGCCGCATATATCTCCACTGAACTGACGTTCCAGGTTCCAGTGGCATGCACTCAATCCTGCTTATTGGCGCGAGGTGATTTACCACTACTGCTGTAATCTCGCGGAAGGGCTATCCATAAATCTTCACCTTGATATGATGGGAGAGCTGTCGGATGTTTTCGAATGGTATCCTGCCCATTTTGGTACGGTGACGAGTGGCGGAATGCTGAGAAGAACGCAACTACTAGAATATCCTGTTGTTTCAGAGCTTTGCAATGTATCTGCGTTACCCGAGCCTACTTTTACGCGCTTTGGCATGGTGTACGCTCCAGTGATAATTACATTCTTGTTGATACTCGTAATGTACTAGACGTTGTCCTGGCGTAAAGTCGGATTGGAATGCTGGCATTGTAATACTGGTGATGAGACGAGCTCTATTGGCAATTTAATGCGCTGACCCGGGGTTTGTATCAGCTCCTTACCATGCATGACTACAATTATCTGCTCTTAGTTGCGTGTGCAGCATTTAACAGTGATGTCTGCGGGGCACTGTGGGGGGTAGTTGAACTGATGCGAGAGCCCTGGTCTCTTTTCGGAGGCGCATTATCATCGAATACAAATGTTTTGTGTAGTTTTGGTTAAGCTGTTTGACGGGCGGCCAGGGAGCGCCGGTCTTGGCGAAATGTGTGCCGGGGCTGAGCTAGCCGCGTCGGCGTGCCGCGTGTACCAACGCGTGCCGAGGTTGAGGAGACCCAGTGGCCTCTCCGACTGGACAGATGGCCGGTGTCTGCTGTCTGGTGGTGTCTCCGACTGGACAGATGGCCGGTGTCTGCTGTCTGGTGGCGTCTCCGACTAGACAGATGGCCAGTGTCTGCTGTCTGGTGGTGTCTCCGACTGGACAGATGGCCAGTGTCTGCTGTCTGGTGGTGTCTCCGACTGGACAGATGGCCGGTGTCTGCTGTCTGGTGGTGTCTCCGACTGGACAGATGGCCAGTGTCTGCTGTCTGGTGGTGTCTCCGACTAGACAGATGGCCAGTGTCTGCTGTCTGGTGGTGTCTCCGACTGGACAGATGGCCGGTGTCTGCTGTCTGGTGGTGTCTCCGACTGGACAGATGGCCAGTGTCTGCTGTCTGGTGGCGTCTCCGACTGGACAGATGGCCGGTGTCTGCTGTCTGGTGGCGTCTCCGACTAGACAGATGGCCAGTGTCTGCTGTCTGGTGGTGTCTCCGACTGGACAGATGGCCAGTGTCTGCTGTCTGGTGGTGTCTCCGACTGGACAGATGGCCGGTGTCTGCTGTCTGGTGGTGTCTCCGACTGGACAGATGGCCAGTGTCTGCTGTCTGGTGGCGTCTCCGACTGGACAGATGGCCGGTGTCTGCTGTCTGGTGGTGTCTCCGACTGGACAGATGGCCGGTGTCTGCTGTCTGGTGGTGTCTCCGACTGGACAGATGGCCAGTGTCTGCTGTCTGGTGGCGTCTCCGACTAGACAGATGGCCGGTGTCTGCTGTCTGGTGGTGTCTCCGACTGGACAGATGGCCAGTGTCTGCTGTCTGGTGGTGTCTCCGACTAGACAGATGGCCGGTGTCTGCTGTCTGGTGGTGTCTCCGACTGGACAGATGGCCAGTGTCTGCTGTCTGGTGGTGTCTCCGACTGGACAGATGGCCGGTGTCTGCTGTCTGGTGGCGTCTCCGACTGGACAGATGGCCAGTGTCTGCTGTCTGGTGGCGTCTCCGACTAGACAGATGGCCGGTGTCTGCTGTCTGGTGGCGTCTCCGACTAGACAGATGGCCAGTGTCTGCTGTCTGGTGGCGTCTCCGACTAGACAGATGGCCAGTGTTGTGTTTCTGGTGCCACTGGTGGGTGCTGACTGCGGGCTTCAGTTCCCGGCTCTCCCCCGCGGCTGGCTCACCATTGCGGTCTTAGTGACGAAGAAGTTTCGCTTATTGTCTTTAACCCATTTCCGCCCAGCGGCTCATTTTTGTCCTCTGACTTTGACAGGCTGCAGAATCGGTACTAATGGAGTGATGTTCATGCTTATGATATGGTTGCGTGTTTTAGAGTATGGACTTGCGGAAGAATGCATACGTAAATTCCTAGAGTTTCATGGAACGATTTTGGCGGAACTTATTTTGGTGTAGTTTTGGCCGACCTGAAGTAGCTTCACAATTTTTTTTCTGTTGGTAATATATGGAAAGCCGAAAAGAGTTTGCATGCTTGCCATTAAGCCGAGACCACTAGGAGTCAGGTCGTGAAGAAATAGTAAGACTTACTTGAAAGGCTTTGCCATGAGAGACTGTCAAACATGAAGCGGACAAAAATGACCCGCTGGGCTGCTGAAAAACAGGAAAATGGTGTGTCCTGTCCTCCCGTCTGGTGGGTTAGGTGCATATTGTTACCTAGAGGGAAGGAAGGCATCGTGGAGGCTAGCAATTCGGAGTTGCCAGTTCGGATGTTTTTCCTCAAATATGAATATTGTTTAAGAGGAATGTCGTTACGTTTCGAGACTGAAGTCCATGAAATGCCTCCCGTTTTCGGGGCCTGCTTCTTTTTTGAATGATAATCAAATCTTTCGAAAGGGCACATACAAGATAGTTCCGAGGTTTTGTGAAGGCTCTATCAAAGACAATTCTTAGGGGGTTTTAAGACTTACCGAAATGCTAGCACTGACTTCACTGCTAAACTAGCAGAGACTTGTTGCTTATTTGGATGGTTTGTGTGTGGTTAACAGTGGACAGAGAATAGTGTACCTAGTGGACAGAGAACAGTGGCGGATCCAGATCTTCATCGCTGGGGGACGGGGGGGCTAGGAGGCTCGATCCCCCGCCATTGCCTCGGAACAGCCTCCAGCTATGCATTTATTATAGGCACACTGACATTTCTGGGGGGGGCTTAAAGGGAATGTGGCACTTTCATAACGTGATTTTAACTGAGATAGCCATGTTGTAAAGCAAGTCGGAAAACCCGGTACTCAAGATATCATTTGTCTTGGAACTCGAGATTTCCGTAGAAAAAAGCTAGACCTACCTGCAATGTACCCCTCATGTACCCCTAGCAGGAGGCCACAGTTGTCATGGCTGTTGGTGTGACGACATATGCTGACGTCACGGTGAGCATCAGCCAATCGAAGCCCTAGAAGCGTATCGAATATGGTAGTGGTTGCCAGATAATGACATCCACAGGTAGATATTTATTTCTTTTCCTAGAGATGTTTTTTAATGAAAATATTGAGCTTAATGTACATTTTTCAGAGAAATCATGAGTAGTTTCATTATTTTTGGCTAAAAGTACGCTTAATTACACTAAATTCCAGGATTCGACCAAGGTGCCACATTCCCTTTTAGACCTCCTAGCCCCCTTGTATCCTTAACTGATAGAGAACCAATGCCGAGCTGACAAAATGAATTGGGGATTATCAAGGCAGCTGATTTGTTGTGACAAGATACGTCCGATGCAGTATAAAAGGGGCGAGATCATGGTAAGTTCTGAGAACTTCTGTCTAAAACGGAATTAGCAGTGCCGTGGTATTGTACTCGTCGGGTGAAACATTCATGGATGAGGGTCAGGACCTCCTAAATTTTTGGTCTCCCATAGATTTTGTATGGGATTACATTGTGCTGCCAGCGTTAACCTATCCAGAACTCCTCCTGGATCGAGAAGAGACCACCAGTCTTGGAAACATCGAGATATCTAAAATGGAGTTGTTACCAGTGCTATGGATTAAATGTTTTGCAGGTAAAGAAACGAAATAGATTATTTTAAATGAGTAAGATAGTGGAGCGAATCAGTTAGATTTCATGGGTATTCCACCGTTAAAATATCTCAATGATGAGGATGAAAAAGTTGATGAGCTGACCGGCGCTGCGTGATCAGCGACCTGCCTGGAAATGTGGAGGTTCACATCGGTGAAACTATGGAGCAAACTCATTGCTCCAAAAAAGTCGGCATGATGAGAATGCACCCGTTTGGATATTGACCAAGCTTATTTACACCGCGTAGGTATCACGAATTGAGTTTCCAAAGCTTTTCATATGTATGCTGAGTATCACAACTGTTCGTTCAAAGCTCACTGAGCATCGGTGACAAATACAGGGGAGATGGGTGGAGGGGGGAGTGGTGGAAATACGAAACGGTTCTCCCCAAAACCTCTGACATTCGCCAATATTCTAACATACTGTGATTTTTGCCATTTTAGTTATGCTCTCCTTGCACATCACCAGTCCAGATCAACCACTGCCGTGTAGTATTTGCAAATGTGCTGTTCATGTTGTCTATAGTCAAACCTGGAGAGCGTAGAATTGTCTTAACATTTTACTACAACCATTATACAAGGGGAAATAAAAAACACTCCACAAAACTGCAGTAAAAGCCATGCGCATCGGGCCGCTGAGTGCGGTGACTGCGCCGCCCGGGAGCCGGCCGCGCAGTGCCAGCCGATGTCCCAAACGCCCAGTGGGTCATTTTTGTCCGGTGTCATATCTCAGAATCTAAACGTGGTATTGGTTTCAAACTTTTTGAACACCTTATTTGGCATCTTCTAAGCCTAGAATAGTCTTCTTTCACCATTCTGAACTTGGGAGTAGGTGCGGGCGTTAATGGATTAAGATCAACCGCATCTTTCAATGATTAGATGTTCATGCTTTCTCTTCTTAACATGGGGTTTGCATTCTGTCATCCCTGCAAAAAACTGTGAAGACAATTTGCTGGGCGTTGACAATTCTCCATGCGAGCTCTCTCTCTCTCTCTCTCTTTCTCTCTCTCTTTCTCTCTCTCTCTCTCTCTCTCTCTCTCTCTCTCTCTCTCCTCTCTCTCTCCTCTCTCTCTCTCTCTCTCTCTCTCTCTCTCTCTCTCTCTCTCTCTCTCTATATATATATATATATATATATATATATATATATATATATATAGGTCTGAATGTGGATATTTAGAGTCGCTCGAAGCTAGAGAGAAACCAAAGCGTGCTCCCATTTGATCGTTTCGGGGCCATGTGATGTAAGGTTAACTCTTGAAATATAATTGATCGAGCTGGCTGTGGACTTACTTTGTTTGCAGAAAGTATCAGCAAGTCTCTTAGAGGGTAAATGTGTGAGTGTGTGGGTGCACGCATGCGCGTGCGTGCGCATGTATGTGTTGCCAGTTAAGTCCGGCATATGTATGTGTTGGCTAATTCCGGCGTTTGTATGTGTTAGTTGAGCCTGGCGTGTGTTTGTGCTGCCAGGTAAGCCCGGCGTTTGTATGTGTTAGCTGAGCCTGGCGTGTGTTTGTGCTGCCAGCTAAGCCCGGCGTGTGTATGTGTTAGCTGAGCCCGGCGTGTGTTTGTGCTGCTAGGTAAGCCCGGCGTTTGTATGTGTTAGCTGAGCTCGGCGTGTGTTTGTGTTGTCAGCTAAGCCCGGCGTGTGTGATGTGTTAGCTGAGCCCGGCGTGTGTATGTGTTAGCTAAGCGCGGCGTGTGTTTGTGTTGTCAGCTAAGCCCGGCGTGTGTCTGTGTAGTCAGCTAAGCCCGGCGTGTGTATGTGTTAGCTGAGCACGGCGTGTGTATGTGTTAGCTGAGCTCGGCGTGTGTTTGTGTTATCAGCTAAGCCCGGCGTGTGTGTGTGTGTTAGCTGAGCGCGCCGTGTGTATTTGTTAGCTGAGCCCGACATGTGTATGTTTTAGCTGAGCACGGCGTTTGTATGTGTTACCTGAGCCCGGCGTGTGTATGTGTTAGCTGAACCCGGCATGTGTATGTGTTAGCTGAGTGCGGCGTGTGTATGTGTTAGCTGAGCCCGTCATGTGTTAGCTGAGCCCGGCGTGTGTATGTGTTAGCTGAGCCCGGCGTGTGTATGTGTTAGCTGAGCCCGGCGTGTGTTTGTGTTTCCAGCTGAGTGTGTGTGTGTGTGTGTGTGTGTGTGTGTGTGTGTGTGTGTGTGTGTGTGTGTGTGTGTGTGTGTGTGTGTGTGTGTGTGTGTGTGTGTGTGTGTGTGTGTGTGTGTGTGTGTGTGTGTGTGTGTGTGTGTGTGTGTGTGTGTGTGTGTGTGTGTGTGTGTGTGTGTGTGTGTGTGTGTGTGTGTGTGTGTGTGTGTGTGTGTGTGTGTGTGTGTGTGTGTGTGTGTGTGTGTGTGTGTGTGTGTGTGTGTGTGTGTGCGTGTGCGTGTGCGTGTGTGTGTGCGCGTGCGCGTGCGTGTGCGTGTGTGTGTGTGCGTGTGCGTGTGCGTGTGCGTGCGCGTGCGTGTACGTGTGCGCGCGCGTTAGCTGAGCGCGGCGTGTGTATGTGTTAGCTGAGCCCGGCGTGTGTGCTGCAGCCGACAGCCGCGTCGGAACGGCTCGCTGCTGTTCTGCACCACCGGCGTGCTGCTGCAGCGGCTGCAGTCGGACCCGGTGCTGGCGCGCGTCTCACACCTCGTCATCGACGAGGTGCACGAGCGCGACTCCCTCACCGACTTCCTGGTCACCATCGTCAAAGGCCTGCTGCCCACGGTCAGTCGGGGCGGCCGGCACGTTCAGTGTCCTGCCGCGTTGGACCGCACGCACGGGGCGCACCGATCATTTGTATCTTAATCGCTTGAAAATTGTGTTGTCTACACTGACAGAATTCGATGCGTTTTCGATTGAATGTTTGGAAACAGTGAAATATTTATATTCGCTCCCGTGAGGAGCGTTTGGCAGAGCTACAATACAACCAGCCACAATGTCTGATTTAATAGTATGTTCGTATGACGTTACGTCAGTAGCCCTTTCAATAGCAGACGTTGCGTCAGTTGCTCATTCTTAAGTATGTGCGCGAAACGATTTTCAACCATCATGTCAAGGACTGCACCTCTTCTATACTTCATTTGTTATGACGTTGTATTTTAACCGTATGAGTATTTCTAATACTAACTTTATATTCTAATACTCGGAATTTCCTGTGGGTGCTTGCAACAAGGGTACTTGTATACCATTTTGAGCACTGATCCTGAAGAGTCCGGTCATCATCATTTGCTACAGTGGACCAAATTGCAACACGTTCAGTAAGAAACCCATATTTTGAAATCGTGCTGGCCGTGTCCTGGAAGGCTGCAAAATGGCTTTAGACGGTAAAAGGCTCTAATAGCCCAATATATCTTATTTCTGTTACAATGGTTCTGCATTGCTCCAAAAGAGGCTTAGAGGAATTGTCCCACTTTTATAATGGCGTTTGAACTGAGATATTAGTTTTGAAGAGCGTGTTGAGAAACCACTATTGATATATTCCATTTGACTCAAAGCTCGCTATGCCGCATAGTTTAAAGTTCCAAATAGACGGCCCTCATCTCCCTTTAGGATTTGATTCAATTCATGTCGGGATCCCTTCGAATCTGGCGATGCATGTCACGTGATCAATGTTAAATTGCATGGCTTCTGCAACATTACATGCCGCAAGTAGACAGCTCAGCTGAGCTCCGTCGTCATGCGCAATGCTTAGTTCAACCCAGCGCAGTAAGAAAGGAGGCAATGTTTTTTTGAGTGATTGAAGGCGGGAACAAAGCGGGGTTTCCTGATTTTCAGACCTGCTATGTTCGTAAAGAATTTTCTTGCTATTTCCGTTTTAGAATTTCGACTTAGTGGTCCGCTCGCTTTGATATCCGTTCCACTAAAGCTTGCACTGGCCCTTGGTTCAGCACACGCGGTAAAAATCTGCTTTGTATTACGGAGGGAAGACAAATGCCCGGAAGTCAATTGGTGGCCACCTGACAAATTACTGAAAATATTATTCTTCAAAGGCTTTTGGAAGCACAATCGAGATTAGGGGTGGCGCCACCGGAGGAGGGGCAAAAGTATAGTTTTGCTCCCCCTGGAAACCCATGATAGATAAAAATAATTTCACCGTACCGTTTAGGGTGCTGTGTTGAATAATTTTTACTTTTCAGTTTTGAAAATAAGTTTTCCCAATTGATTGGAAAACTCCAATAGCTTTCTCTTAACCACTTCCATAAACACTTTCGTGTACAGAATCGCAAAATGAACTACGAAAGGTCCTCCCGTTTTTCACAATTGTCTCAATCCCGGGGGCGCCGCTTCTCGTGCTTCCCTGGCTGGAGGAATCCTGGGCATCCCTGGCTGGAGGAATCCTGGGCATCCCTGGCTGGAGAATCCTGGGCATCCCTGGCTGGAGGAATCCTGGGCATCCTGGGCCGGAGGATGAAGTGAAAAACAACCTCTCAAGATCAGCGGGGCGTTCTGAAGGGCACCAGGCCTGACGAAGGGGAGTACTAAGGCTCGATCGAGCCTTAGTACTCCCCTTCGTCCACACGTGGTACGTTGGGGGACCCCCTTAAAGGTTGGTCCCCCAAACGTTTCGTCGGGATCCGCCTGCAGTTATAGTACTTTATCAAGGCATCCATTACATGATTTGCCAGCCCTGCGTCAAATACCCCCTCCCTCCCCCACCCACCGCTCCGAGGCGCCTTAACCAACTGCGCAACGGCGGTGTAATGCATTGTTGTCCGGGTCTTTGATGTTTGTTGTTCTCCATATTAATCTGACCTAAAATGGTAAGGATGTTATATTGCCTTTTTCAAGAACTTTTAAATTAAGAAAAAAATATTCAGGCCATTCTTGAGACGGAGAAAGACACGGAGCCAAAATAAGCCTAGGCTGGTGTGTAGGTGTTTAAAGAGAGGAACTGGCCATTTAAAGACCCGATGATCACTAGCGAACAGCTCGATAAGGCAACCAGTCGCTCTAACGGCTCGTGGCTCTAACAGTATGACAAGATTGAGAGACCACCTCCGCCAATCGTAACTGTTAGCACCTATGATCGATTAACTGTCCTCTGTTTGAGGTGCACGCACCGCTCGGTCCATGTCCCAGACTAAGATTAGGGTCTCCCTTCTGAACTTGGGAAGTATATGGTAATGGTATACGGTCATGACAGGTCAAAAGATGCGGTCTCGCGTTATAACTGGCTCATATCTATACCTAATATGCTTCTCGAATTTTCGAATTGGTAGACTCTATTTTTCATCCTATAGGTTGCGTTGGTATAATTTGTTAAAGATGTTGCAGGGATAAATTAGTTGAGTTCTCTAATCGTACATCCATTGGACATCAAGAAAATCGACATCATCCTTGAGTTAGACTTAAATATTGAACGTCGACACGTGTCTGACAGATTTCCATAGTCTGAATGTGAACCGCACGGCGCGCTGCGCGACTGCTGACAAATGAGAGGAATTTATGGAAAACCTTATAATTTCAATTTTGCTTATGCCTTACGAACCTGGAAATTCAAGTATTCCGGAAATTCAAGTACATCGAAGCACACAGGAAACTGTACAATCTGGTTCTGTGAAGATTGAGGACTCTGAAAGTTATTGTCGGGTGAGAAGTTATTCCAGCAGTCCGACCCCTGCTGCAGCAGTGGTCCTTTCCGTGACGTGAGCTGAGGAACTTTGCACCCCCCCTGGCACAGAGCCGTGGCACCGCCTCTGCTCGAGATGGAGATATCTTATCCACAGACCGCTATGGGCATGGCTGGACTGCGTGCTTTCGTTGCCTCGATCCATTCTAAAAGTAACAACGGACATTGATAATTATTGTGATAACAAAACCTTAAGTAACAACTCAATAATTCCTCAAATGTATTCTGTGGCACAACCCATCCTTGATCAATTGCGCAAGTTTGCCGAAAATTGTAAGATCTGGTCTTCTCAGTTCAAGTCACCTGGCCAGGTCAAGTGATCTCACGTCCAAGAAAATTGAAGTGGCACCGGCGAAAGCAGGTTCAACATAGTTATAGTCGGTCCACATCGCAGGTTGTGGCAGCTGAATTTGTTATAGCGATGACGTAGGGTCAGATGTGGGTGATGACATTCCTGTTGGAAATGTAAGCAGAGTTTCAATAAAAAACAACTACAAACCGGTGTGTACAGATAAATGAAATATTGCAGCAAGAAGTTTTGCAAAAGGTGAGATTGTAGTTCAAAACGAAATTGTACGAAAGAAATTTGTGATTAATTGTACCAGGCACGTTTGCTCAAAAAAGTTATTTTTCTATGTCCTTCTACATCTTGATAGAGGGAGGGCTGTTTAAAATATCCCGGTCCCGGAAATTTTCGAGTGTGGTCCTCATCACAAATCAAAATATGTCGTTATTTTTATAAATTTTTCATTTTACTTCCTCTGTTATGGGACAGAAAATGTTTATATTTTGCCCTGTAACTGCTTTTGATACCCACTTTTATGTGTTAGCAATAAGGGTAAATCCTCATGTATTTGCAACACTAAAAAGACCAAAGTATTGGCTTCTTCAGCTTTCCAGTGGTTCTCTAAAGTCGTCCAGAGTCCAATCGACACGGCAACGGATTCTCTCAGGCATGCGATCAGGTTCCGACCGTAGGTCTCGTTTGGAAAATTCTTTTTTTTACATGCAATTCTATTGCTAGAAAAGGTCCGCCATCCATTTAAACGGGTAGCCAGGCGTGCCCCTCCGCGATCCCAACGACAACAGTACCCTTACGTTAACACCACCAGAACATAAAGTATTACAGTCGCGGCACGCCCTGCTAGGAAAAAGAAAGTAACTTAAAGAAAGCATAATAAATATCATACTATTAGTAAAAACTGCCAGTAGTAGCTCCTGTAAAGATACAGGAGCAGGAATACAGGTCTATTTAGGTTAAATGCACAATAATTTAGCTCATTACCGGTTAGATTGTTAGTCTTTTCCAAACGGGACTACCCAAAACTGGAGATTCGTGTTAGCCCCTCCGAGATTCTGGCGAAAAGATAGAGGCCTAGTAACATTCGCCAGAGAACTCGGAAGACAGAAAGCAAATTAGGGCAGACATGCAGGCATAGGCAAGCAAGCAAGCAAGCAGGCAAATTAGAAGCAAGCGCAGCGGAGTCAGACACACGCACGCACGCACGCACGCACGCACGCACGCACGCACGCACGCACGCACGCACGCACGCACACACGCACACACACACACACACACACACACACACACACACACACACACACACACACACACACACACACACACACACACACACACACACACACACACACACACATCCGAATCCACGCACGCACGCCTGCCTACACATCCACACACACGCGCACGTACACACCCACATACACCGAGTACCGCAGTCACCCACCCACGCACGGCAGACATCCACCTTCCCTCCCACAAGTACTCCTCTCGCCCACCTACAAGCACACTATCCCACTCACATACACGCACGCCCACACCCACACAATTGTGCTCCGGTGCATCATCACCACCATCAGCGCCGGTCATCGAGGCTCATTATTAAGAATTCTATAATTGCAAAAGAATACTTTCTGATATATTTTTAAGCACATGTTTGTTTAGAGGAACTTCCGTTATACATTTAAAGGTTGGACATATAGTTTTGTTCCAAATTTCAGGTGCAGAGCATGCCAGAGCAAATTTCCTATAATTTGTTGTAGCCTGAGGTATTTCAAAGTGTCTAATCAATCTCGTATTAGTTGTTCTGTATTTCTGAAAAAGAGACGATATCACATCTGGCATTGTACCATCCAATACTTTCGATAATATAATAACTTTTTGTTCTGAGACTAGTTCAGGGAATTTAGTATTTTTAATTTTAGAAACAGTTCATTTGTGTGGTAATAATAGGGTTTTTTGTCGATGATTCGAATAGCACGTTTCTGTAATTTGATGATCTTATCGAGAGTGGATTCGTAATTACTACCCCAAACCATTGCACAATAATTTAGATGGGGCAATATAAAGGCGTTATACAAATGAGTGAGTTCGTGCGATGATAGGAAATACTTGGCTCTGCTCATTATTCCTAAATTTCTACTTATAATCGAAGACACATGAAGGATTGCGAATTCCACTTAGCTTTTCGTCAATATAAACGCCAAGATACTTTACAGTTTCTTCACGTTTAGCTGCATTCCATTTAGTCTTACATCAAAATTTCTAATGTTAGCGCTAGAATAAAGCTGATAATGAGATTTTGAAGCATTTAGAGACAAACGATTGGACTGAAACCATTTTGACACTTCTGGAAGAACTTTATGGATTTTTGACTGTACACTTCTCACATCATCCCCGAGATTATAATAGCAGTATCATCTGCAAATAAGTAAAATCTAGTTTCAATGGACACTGATACAGATCATTAATGTATATAATAAATAATAGTGGTCCTAGTATTGATCCCTGTGGTACTCCCGTCCTTAATTGTTTTGCCTGAGAGATGACCCCCTTAATTTTAGTCCTCTGAAATCTGTTAGTTAGATATGAAGAAATAATATTATACAATTTACCCTTAACCCTCGCCCCACCGGGGGCCATCGATGGCCCCCCTAAGGTTTTCCGGGATAGCAGAAAACGACGAGGCGCAGCACCGCAGTTGAGGGCTCTACCTCTCACTGCATCATTTTCCCATCATCCCTGAAATTTTTACCCCGGGTCCCCAAGGTCAGGTCCAAGACGAGGTCAACCAAGGTCACCTCACTTCACGTTTAGAGCTCTGTAAGAGCTACATTTCAAGTCGATCGATTTGAAACTTCCTACACTTCATGACCCCTCCAGGGTCTACAAGGTGTATATCCGGGATTTTTCGATTTCGTGCCCTGAGGTCAGGTCACGAGGCGACCTCTCCCATTGACAAAGCATGGGGAAAAGCTATTTCATGATATAAAAGCCACAAAATGATTGCAAATACTCAGACTGCTCAGAACAACGTTTTTGGACACCCTTTCACGGATCCCAGGGGTCATATTTGCCCTTTGACTTTTCCAGGTCATCCAAGGTCACCAGAGGTCAAAAACAGTATTTTGACAATAACTTTTGACCTAATTGAGCTAGAGCGGTGAAACAAAACCATCTGTTTGTCTCGTCACTGGCTTTCATTTGATATACGGCAGGTCACTTTTTGACCTTTCGTGACCTCAGGTCATATTAGGTCACGAGGTGACCTCTGGCGGTCAAACCACTGGCGGAGGTCTTTACGTTCCACATAGCGGAAAAGTACTGGCAATTTGCTATCAAATGTCTTTACCAGGCCTCAATAGCTCTAATGACATAAGAGTTATGCCCAGTTTGCTTAATCATTGCATATTTGAGTGAAAATAGCCGATCTTGACCTAATTTGACCTCTGGAGGTCAAACCATTGACCTGAGCACTAAAACATGCGAAGTAATTTCTTACTGAATTCACGCGAGCTTTCTATTGCACTTTGCAGATTTGCGCTAACGCCCATATTTTCGAGTTAGAGGGGGCCATCGATGGCCCCGGTGGGGCGAAGGTGGCGCCGGACCCCGGTGGGGCGCGGGTTAATACCATGTGTATCGTCCCATCCCATCCAGAAAATGATACAAGAGGTCCCTCCCAGTCCCAAACCCTTTTTAAGGTAATTGCAAACAAATCACCCTGTCCCGTTCATTCCAAAGCGAACCTGATATTTATTCTTTCATTCTTGCGATCCTTTTTCTGTGTTTTCATTTCTTAGACGTTTGAGGGGGAAACAATAATTCTTGGCGTGTCTGGCTTCCAGGAAGTGATCTGCACGGGGAGGGGAACGGGATGGAAACCAAGGGACAGGGTGGATTGGGAACCGAGGGACGGGATGGAAACCAAGGGACCGAATGGGAACCCAGGGACGGGATGGAAACCAAGGGACGGAATGGGAACCCAGGGACGGGATGGAAACCAAGACACGCGATGGATTGGGAACCAATGGCGGGGTGGAAACCAAGGGACGGATTGGGAACCGAGGGACGGGATGAAAATCAAGGGACCGAATGGGAACCCAGGGACGGATGGAAACCAAGGGACGGGATGGATTCGGAACCAAGGGCGGGATGGAAACCAAGGGACGGATTGGGAACCGAAGGACGGGATGAAAATCAAGTGACGGAATGGAAACCCAGGGACGGATGGAAACCAAGGGACGGGATGGAAACCAAGGGACGGAATGCGAACCAAGGGACGGGACAGGACGGATTGACACATTAGAAGAATAAATATCCCAGGTTCGCTTTGTGAATGAACGGGACAGGGTGATTTGTTTGCAATTACCTTAAAAAGGGTTTGGGACTGGGAGGGACCTCTTGTATCATTTTCTGGATGGGATGGGACGATGCATACATGCTTAGTCGGGAGGGAAGATAATATATGGTGCCACGCTGGCGTTGACTTCCAGTTGGAGCTGTTCTCGTTTCTCCGTCCCACCAGCGTCCTGCGGGCTCTGTCGTTAACTTCCAGTTGGAGCTGTTTTTTCTCCGTCCCACCAGCGTCCCTGCGGGCTCTGCACGTTGACTTCCAGTTGGAGCTGTTCTCTTTTCTCCGTCCCACCAGCGTCCCTACGGGCTCTGCACGTTGACTTCCAGTTGGAGCTGTTCTTCTTTTCTCCGTCCCACCAGCGTCCCTACGGGCTCTGTACGTTGACTTCCAGTTGGAGCTGTTCTCTTTTCTCCGTCCCACCAGCGTCCCTACGGGCTCTGCACATTGACTTCCAGTTGGAGCTGTTTTCTTTTCTCCGTCCCACCAGCGTCCCTGCGGGCTCTGCAAGCTGACTTCCAGTTGGGGCTGTTCTCTTTTCTCCGTCCCACCAGCGTCCCTGCGGACTCTGCACTCTGCAGTCATCCACCCTCGCAGGCGCGTGAAAAGCCGATAATGTGGGTAACTTATCGTGTTAACCCTCGCCTGGGTGACGGGGTTGTTTGAACACCCCCTCAGTGTTTTCCGGCGGTACGAAAAAACGGCGGTGCGAAGTGCCTCCGTACTTGGCACGCCTTATGATTGATCAATTCCACAACTTTACCCAACATTTTAAGGTTGGGTCAGGTCAGGTCACCAGTGCAGGTTAAGTGACCTCACCTCCAAAAATGTTAATAGTGGGATAAGTAAGAAATGGGTAAATCTATTGGATTGAAAATTATGCGTCGTAATGGGCCCACCGAGTGATACAAAATTTATTCCGGGATTTTTATTATTGATGACCTAAGGTCAGGTACGGATCATGACCTCTCCTTCGCAAATACATGGGAAAACTGGAATTGGGTTGTATTTGTGCAGATAAAATTGAGAATACCTTCGTATTCTCCAAATCGTAGTATCCTGGGCCCCTTGCCAGTTTCATGTTGCAATTTTTAATCAGTGACCTCTGAGAGGTCATCTGGGGCTACTTAAAGGGAATTTGGCACCTTGGTCGAATCCTGGAATTTAGTGTTATTAGGCGTACTTTTAGTCAAAAATAATGAAACCACTCATGATTTCTCTGAAAAATGTACAATAAGCTCAATATTTGGTTTTTAAAAATACTCCTCTAGAAAAAGAAATAAAATCAGACTGTGGATGATGTCACGATCTGGCAACCACTACCATACTTGGAACACTTCAAGGGCTTCGATTGGCTGATGCTCATTGTGGCGTCAGCATATGTCGTCACACCAGTAGCTCACAACAATGGCCGTCGGCGACGGGGGGCTGAGGGGGCTGGTGTCAGGTAGGTTTTAGCTTTTTTCTACGGAAATATCGTGTTCCAAGTCAAATGAAATATGGAGTACCGGGTTTTCCGATCTGCTTTACAACTTGGCTATCTCAGTTAAAATCACACTGTGAAGGTGCCACATTCCCTTTAAGCAGTTTTCAGACTTGGGTCAATAACTTTGTAGGAAATGATGATACAGCTTTTATTTTGATACCATTACGTTTGGATTGCTATTGCGAGTCGATTGATATGCATATTGACTATGTTAGGTCGGAAAGTGACCTTGACCCGACGTGAGGTCAGGCCATTTTTGTGCTTCGGCCTAGCATATTCATATTATACATCATTCGATTCGCCGTGACGGGGAAGGAGCGAATGGTGCCTAAAAATGATTCTAACTCAATTCTGTCAGATGCTAGAGTAAAAAAAACACTACCCTAATATGTAACCTTTTTTTGACCTGCCATGACCTTAATATTGACCTGAGCCAAAAAGTGACTGATGTAGTTTCTTCATGAATTTTGGCTATCCAACATCCTTCGCGTTTTTTCAATATCCTGCACAGGATCCGAGTCCGAGGGAGTGTTCAAACACCCCCGCAAAACCCCTTCAACCTCCCCCACCAGGGCTAAGGTGGCTCGGAGGTCCACCGGGGCGGGAGTTAACTTGTCCAGGGCGGTGCTGTGCGGCCGTCAGTGCTGCAGTTGACAGTGTTCTTAGGCTCCCTTCCTTCCCTGCTCAGCTCCCGCTGCTCCTTCTCCCACAGATCCCGGATCTCGTCTCTTTTCAGTCAGCATCATAAGTCATCTTGATGAACTTCTTATGCATCCCTTTGCCAGAACCCAGGACGAGACTGAGCCCATTGGCTTTGATGTTGGCGCAGCTGGCCGTTTTGAGCTCCTTAGCGCCTCCTACTCTGAGTTCGTTATTAATGGATCACACTGTCCTCTTGGCATCCAAATTGGAGACGGGTGCACTGCTGAGCTTCTTGCGATCGTCACTCGGGAAAGTGAAGTTTTTTATTCAATTGGGTGCATCTATTTAGTATTTCATGTTATGACTCAATTGACCGGCCACAGACTGCATTATCGTATTTTGTTTGTGGTTTCAAACTGGTACTTGCTTGTTAGGAAAGTTTAAGGAAGCCTCACAACACGTATTGCAGCTAACAATTTATCCTTGCCAACTTAAGATATGTGTCTGCCCCCAGCCAGCGATTTGGGATTCAGCGTTTTCCAGCCGCCTCGGTAGCTCAGTTGGCGCTGGGCTCCGCCCCGCTGCTCATACGGCCGTGCATTAGTAGTGCATTGGTGAAGGCTTGAGATTGATTCCCTGAGACACTCTGGCATTCGATAGTTATTGGAAATCTAGGGCACACCATCTACTGAGGCTAGTGCTCAGTGCCCCGGCACTCAATATTTATCCGACGTAGGTCAGCTGGCAACTACCGACCCAAAAAGCCGAGTTTACACTAACCGGGACGAAATTCATGAACAGAAAGCACGCCCCAGTGCGAGGTTTGTATTGACTGCTGCTCTTTTCGGTATTCTAGGATTCGGATAAACCATTGATTGCATTGAAAGAAAAACTCTTCAAACAGAGAACAATGCAAACATACAAAGGTGCAAAGATTTGCGTAATCTGTCATACTCGTCTGAAAGAGAATATTGCTGCTAGGAAAAATGACGTCATACGATTCAAAAGAAATTGGGGCCTGCACTGTGCAGGCATTGTAAATATAATCATTGTAAGTGATCATATTTGCATTGGAAATAAGGCATTCGGGCCGTCCAAAAAAGCTAAAATGCTAATAGTTAAGGTGCTAAAGCTAAAGGCCAATGGAATGTGGTCGAAGCAAAACGCTTGCCATCGGTCGGGACGGAAGTGCCTCCCCCAACCACTCAGAACGTTGATTCTTCTGATCGGACACCCCAGGTGGTGAATGGTTATATAATAAAACACGAGAGAGAAAATGTTACGTTCTTCAGGGCCTGGCGGCGACACGCACCAAATGCATGTGATGGTGCCCCTCCAGGGTCTGAAAGTATATATTGCTCATGCGGTGAACGTGACTGCATGAATCAGCTGAACGTCGCTGACCATCACAATCAGTTGACCGCCAAAGTTTGCGGCGAGGGGCGGGGGAAAAGGCTGGCAAACTAGCCGACTGTGGACGCTCAGTGCTTGGCAGCCTGCGGGGCGCTCTGTGTCCGGTCTGGGACTGTGGATAGATATAAGTCAAATACGCCGGCAGCAGCACGCCAGGACACTTTTATTTCCATGAAAGCCGTCTCAATACTTGTGGATTCACACCGGAGGCTAGGTGCTCGCTTGGCAGCTTCTGCAGTGTTAAGTTTTCTATTTGATATTTAAACAGCTTGCAAAAGAGAGCAGCGCCTGTTTGACCAGCACTAAATTCGTCGCCAAGGGCCGTTGGAACTGCGCGGAGGATGACTTGTGAATAAGAACCGCGTGGCGCTAGACGCTACTGTGTTGTCAAATATGCAGGTGAATTCGAAACTTCATTTGACAAAAGTACCTGTGGTGTTCGCAGGTGTGTGCAGTAATTGCCAATGTTTTGCCACCCACTTGATTTCAAAAGGAATCACTACTAAGCACGCGCTTGCATCTTATATAGTTGCCACACACGCAAAATCCGCGTCCCACAGAAACATGCTCGTTCCTTTGCAGTGGGAGGAGAGGAGTCCCTTCAGTTGTGGAATCGATGATCTGTGTGTTAAGATGTTGTGAGGAGAGTGGTCCCTTCGGTTAGGGACTTGGTGAGATATCTGGTGGGGACGTTGAGAGGAGAGGGGTCGGTTGGGTTGCGCTCTGGGTGAGGTGCCTGGTGGGGGCATTGTGAAGAGAGGGGTCGGTTGGGTTGCGCTCTGGGTGAGGTGCCTGGTGGGGGCGTTGTAAGGAGAGGGGTTGTTTGGGTTGCGCTCTGGGTGAGGTGCCTGGTGGGGGCGTTGTAAGGAGAGGGGTTGTTTGGGTTACGCTCTGGGTGAGGTGCCTGGTGGGGGCGTTGTAAGGAGAGGGGTCGTTTGGGTTGCGCTCTGGGTGAGGTACCTGGTGGGAGGAGATGGGTCGGTTGGGTTGCGCTCTCGGTGAGGTGCCTGGTGGGGGAGAGGGGTCGGTTGGGTTGCGCTCTCGGTGAGGTGCCTGGTGGGGGCGTTGTGAAGAGAGGGGTCGGTTGTTTTGCGCTCTCGGTGAGGTGCCTGGTGGGAGGAGATGGGTCGGTTGGGTTGCACTCTCGGTGAGGTGCCTGGTGGGGGGAGAGGGGTCGGTTGGGTTGCGCTCTGGGTGAGGTGCCTGGTGGGGGCGTTGTGAAGAGAGGGGTCGGTTGGGTTGCGCTCTAGGTGAGGTGCCTGGTGGGGGCGTTGTAAGGAGAGGGGTCGGTTGGGTTGCGCTCTGGGTGAGGTGCCTGGTGGGGGGCGTTGTGAAGAGAGGGGTCGGTTGTTTTGCGCTCTCGGTGAGGTGCCTGGTGGGAGGAGATGGGTCGGTTGGGTTGCACTCTCGGTGAGGTGCCTGGTGGGGGGAGAGGGGTCGGTTGGGTTGCGCTCTGGGTGAGGTGCCTGGTGGGGGCGTTGTGAAGAGAGGGGTCGGTTGGGTTGCGCTCTAGGTGAGGTGCCTGGTGGGGGCGTTGTAAGGAGAGGGGTCGGTTGGGTTGCGCTCTGGGTGAGGTGCCTGGTGGGGGATGTGCCGCTGACAGTCGTCTTCCCTGTGCATCCGTCCTGCAGCGGTCGGACCTGAAGGTTGTGCTGATGAGCGCCACCATCAACTCCACCGAGTTCTCGGCCTACTTCGACCACTGTCCGATGGTGCACATTCCGGGCCGGGCCTATCCGGTGGAGGGCCTCTACCTGGAGGAGGTGCTGCAGCTCACCAGGTCAGGCCGGCGCGCAGCCACGCCGCTTATGGTGCAGTGGTGGCTGCACATTAGCCAGGTGGCTGGGATTTGAACAAGCCAATTGTTGTATGCAGGTACTCGTTAATTTTTGGGGGTTTAAGGACGCCCTTACTGCTGAGGTCATATGGCAAAGAACGGGGAAAGGGGATGGGCTAGGCTTGAGGTAGGGCAGGGGGCCAAATACTGCCTCTGGGTGGGCTGGAAACCACGACAGCCTGCACATCTAGAACGGTACAGGCCGTGCCAAGCGCGTGCACTAGCCGACTGCGCCACCCAGACCTCAATTATTTGTGAGGTTTTAATGACTAAGAATACAAATAGTTGCAATGCCAATAAAAAAGGGAACACGTTTTTCGGGTCTGATTCCTTCCCTCCCGGGACCAGGCCGGGACTGCTCCCTTCCCCGCCAGGACCAGGCTGGGACTGCTCCCTTCCATGCCGGGACCAGGTCCGGACCAGCTTTTCCAGAAGGTCCCACCTATTCTCAGTACCGTTTGCGCCCGCTCCTGTCAATCGCTTGGGTAGACCATCTGGGATATTTCTAGCTACATTACTTGTGTTTTTGGGCGTGTCGACGACTTTGGTCATTTTGTGCACAATACTTCTTGCGAGATCAAAATGTTCCGCAGTAAGGGTCTTGTACTGATTACTCTGCGCCTGTTCCACGGCGTCATATGTTCAACTTTAAATATATTTGATAGCGCAAAGCAACGAGAAAATGTGTGTTTTAATGATATTTTGATGCTGTTGCACTTCGCCGGGCTTATTAAAACCAGTTCCTCTGTGCTGACATTTTTATGAAAAGTCAACGTGTGCATTAAGTTTTTTATCGCCTCGCTGCTATGTGCTGCAGTAGCTGTGAGGCATATGGCCTAGCGGACATTAATCGCTGGCGAGGTGGGATTATGGCTGGTGATGGCGGAATTATGGCTGGTGAAGCCGGATTATGACTGGTAATGACGGAATTGTCGCTGGTGAGGCGGGATTGTGGCTGGTGATGGCTGAATTGTCGCTAGTGAGGCTGGATTATGGCTGGTGAGGCGGGATTATGGCTGGTCATGGCGGAATTGTCACTGGTGAGGCGGGATTATGGCTGGTGAGGCGGGATTATGGCTGGTGAGGCGGGATTATGGCTGGTCATGGCGGAATTGTCACTGGTGAGGCGGGATTATGGCTGGTGATGACGGAATTGTCGCTGGTGAGGCGGGATTATGGCTGGTGAGGCGGGATTATGACTGGTGATGACGGAATTGTCGCTGGTGAGGCGGGATTATGGCTGGTCATGGCGGAATTGTCACTGGTGAGGCGGGATTATGGCTGGTGATGACGGAATTGTCGCTGGTGAGGCGGGATTATGGCTGGTGAGGCGGGATTATGACAGGTGATGGCGGAATTGTCGCTGGTGAGGCGGGATTATGGCTGGTGATGGGGATTATGGCTGGTGATGGCGGGAATATGGCTGGTGAGGCGGGATTATGACTGGTAATGACGGAATTGTCGCTGGTGAGGCGGGATTATGGCTGGTGAGGCGGGATTATGACTGGTGATGACGGAATTGTCGCTGGTGAGGCGGGATTATGGCTGGTGAGGCGGGATTATGGCTGGTGATGGCGGGATTATCGCTGGTGAGGCGGGATTATCGCTGGTGAGGCGGAATTATGGCTGGTGATGGCGGGATTGTCGCTGGTGAGGCGGGATTATTGCTTGTGAGGCGGGATTATGGCTGGTGATGGCGGGATTATTGCTGGTGAGGCGGGATTATGGCTGGTGATGGCGGAATTCAGTGAATTGAACTAACGGCCTTAACACGCGCATTGACGGGGGTCTAAGCCACCTTTGCTTTGACGGGGGTGGGCGGGTACCGCCCCCAAAGATCTCGAGAACCACACTAGATAGCGAAAAACGGTAAACGGTGTTGGGTAGCCCATCCACTTCTCCGTCGAAAATATTTGAACCATTTTTTTGTCATGTCACATTTAAGGTCACTAGAGGTCAAAACATGCCGTCATAGGGATGGCATGTAAATGAAGGTTTTCGGCCATTACATCTGAACAAGTAAAGATAGAGCAAAACAACAAAGTTATTCAGTTACAACGATTTTTCCCATGTATTTCCAATGGAGACGTCGTGGCTCGTACCTGACCTTAGGTCATCGATATAAAAAATACCGGAACATATTTTAGACAACTCCGTGGGCCCATTGTGTGATATGTGTTTCAGTCGCATAAGTTCACAGTGTTCCGACTTATGATATCTTAAACTTTTTTAGGTCAGGTCACTTTACCTGTACTGGTGACCTGACCTGCAATGACCAAACCGTAAAATTTTCACAAGAGTTGTAAAAATGATTAGAGAAAAGGTATGCCAAGTACGGCAGCGCTGCGCGCCGCCGTTTTTATGCTATCTCCGAAAAACCCTGGAGGTGGGGCGGCTACCCGCCCCCGTCAATGTGCGTGTTAACGCGCGCGGTGAAGAGGGGTCTGGCGTCACTGTGCGGTGGAGGGGGTCCTAAAGTACCCCCAGAGATGTAAAAACAAGAGGGGTAGACAAACGCCCGTTTGAGGGGGGGTAGGGTGATGGTGATCTACATTATAGCTAAGTTCATTGACCTATATCAATATCTTCAAGGTCAAACGAGGCCGTAAAGGTCAATTTTGGGCCATGCTGGAGATCTCTTGGGAAATGCCGTGATAATGCGGTAAAAATGGGGATATACCGATAGTGGACTACGGGGATAGATGGAAGGTCCCACTCAATGTTCTCTGAAAGTTTGAGGTCCTGGTCGTTCAAGGTCACTGACCTATTACGCAACAAAATGATATATTCCCAATAATGTACAATATAACTGACACTATAACAGCCTTTCGACGGGAATTGAGGGTTTCACCTTGAAAATACCTTTGCCCTTGACCTGTGACATTGACTTTGACATTGACATTGGGTAGCCTTAACTATGAAGTCATAGCATAATATACGGCATACGGACTAATGTTATCTGACCGGAATACTGGGGTACCTTTGACCTTGGGGGATGGATGGCTTGGGGGATAGCGCGTCTGTCTACTAGGCCACTGGTCTGGGGTTCAAGTCCCGGCGCAGCCTCTGAATAAGTCGATCTGATCCCGAAATCTCTCCCAACAGGGTGAGAGTTGGCGACGCTGTATGACCCTGGCAGTTGGTGCGCCGTTAAGCCCCAGCAATTGTTATTGCCTTCGATATTGACCTGCATGAGGGTGATGTTGACATATAATCTGATTATATGACCTTATGACGTCACCACCCGGTCTGCTGTGCAGGCGAACTGGTACGACCGCGCGATTGCGAAGGTCTCAAAATATAGGCCTGACTTTGAAAGCCCATAAGTCAAATTAATTATTTACCGATTTTCAAAATGCCTTCACCAATGGACGTGCTCGTGAATTCTCTCAAATGTAACCAAGTATCGTTTTTCGGCGGTGGAACGGTTCTCTGGCCACCTTGGAAAATAGGTGGGGCGGGGGCACTTGGGCGCCCTTCCACTGCGTGTGTTGAGTATAATAATTCCCGGCGGGAAATTAGGCTGGAAATTCGTTGCAGTCTGAGTGTGTTTGAATTCCAGTCGGCGGGTTTGCCAGAACAGTTTCATATTGTTGATAGGTCGCCAATGCATAGTTATGTTCACGAGCAGTGCTTGGGACCTGCATAGAACAGTACGCACCCCTCTGCTCTCCAGTTGAGGCTGGTGTCGTCATTAAAACATGGTTTTAATGACTTATGATAAAGTTCATGCCTCACTCCTACATTTGATGGTGGAGTGCAGATAGGGAATATGCATTTCTCATGTTATATGAATAAAACGATGCGTCGAAAGACAGCTTGTCCAATAAATGTTGATTAAAATAGCAAATGAACAAAGCAGTTTTTGACCATTTGATTTTTAGGGGCTTCCATGCGTGATTACCTGGTTACTTTTGAGTGGGGAGCGTTTTTTTGTGGGTAAATTCATATAGTGAGGGCTAGCGTTTCAGCCAAAACTCTGCTGTTAAGCCTTCCCTACTGTCATTCTATCGTGCTGTTTCAGTCTTCCTTAGGCGAGCACTAATGATACAGACAGTTGAGTTAGTTAACACGCGCCCCGCTGGGGTCCCTGGCATGACGCGCCCCGCTGGGGGGCGAATTTTGCCCCCTCCGTATCTCATTTCCTAGGAAAGCTAAAGGAAAATTACGGACGGCGCTCGAAAGCCCTTGACAAGACGAAGAGAAATTATAAATAATATTTTTATGTCAGGTAAATATTAAGGTCAGCACAGGTCAAAGAAGGCCCCATAGGCTTACAACAGAGCAATGTACGTTTCTCTCTCTAGATCTGTACTCAGGGAAGCTAGAGCAAATCTGTATACATCATTGAATTCCGCTCATCGCGGTGAATCGAATGATGTATAATATGACCTTGTTAGGTAAAATGGTGAAAATGACCAGACCTCGAGTCAGGTCAGGGTCACAGAGTGACCTGGCATGGTCATGCTGCATATCAGTCGACTCCCCGTGACAATATAAGCACAGTGCAAGCAAAATGGGAGCTTTATCTCAATTCAGTGAGAAGTTATTGGCAAAACAATCACTCTATGCTCCTGTGACCTGACATGACCTTTGAGAGGTCAGATGGTCAAAAAATAAACTTAATGGTCAAGATGATGGTAAGAATAGACGGTTTGAGGATTTTCTGCTTTATCTATCTAGTATTTACTGAGAACGAGCCCATTCTATTTTTCACCATAGACTTATAATGGGGTGACCAAAACATTGACGCCACCTATCGAAATTCTGAGATAATAGATTTGTAGACCCTTATGATTTCATCATATTGTGAAAGTTTCAAACTGATCGGTTGACAGATGTTCCTTAGGCACTGCTTCAAACTCGTGCTTTTGGGTTTTGAGGTCAGGTCACTTGACCTTAAAGGGAATGTGGCACCTTTATAATGTGATTTTAACTGAAATAGCCAAGTTGTAAAGCAAGTCGGAAAACCTGGTACTCAATATATCATTTGTCTTGGAACTCGAGATTTCCGTAGAAAAAAGCCAAAACCTACCTGCAATGTACCCCTCATCTACCCTTAGCAGCAGGCCACAGTTGTCATGGCTGTTGGTGTGACATGTGCTGACGTCACGTTGAGCATCAGCCAATGGAAATCCTTGACGCGTTTCGAGTATGGTAGCGGTTGTCAGATCATGACATCATCCACAAGCAAATATTTATTGATTTTCCTAGAGGAATATTTTAAAAATCAAAATATTGAACTTATTGTACATTTTTCAGGGGAAATCATGAGTGGTTTCTTTATTTTTGGCTAAAAGTACTCCTAATTACACTAAATTCCAGGATTCGACCAAGGTGCCACGTTCCCTTTAAATAGTTCCTTGACCTGACATGACCTGACTTCAAAAATTTGGCTAGATGCGCAAAATTGATCAGGGATAAGGTACTGTAAGTCTCGTTGTTCTACGTCTCTAGGTTTTTGCGTTATCTGGGGAAAACCAGGAGGGGAGGGGGCGAATTTTGCCCCCCCAGCGGGGCTTGTGTTAAGGACTTCTTATGTAGAGCACTTATGTATACCTGAAGCAAAGGGTAGCAGACATACTCCGGTCTGCGACCTGGGCTAACGCCCCACCGGCGCAGGAGAGCCGCTTGACAATGTGCTGAAAGCAAACCATATTTCGCTCTTAATGTATCTCTTCATAAGCCTGCAAGTCAATTTTATCATTCTTTTCTTTGAAATAACCAATAAAGAGTACGTGGTCACCCCCGGATTCGAACCGGACCTACCTGATCAAGAGAAAGGGCCTCTAACCACAATACCACCGTGCCACAATTCTCACCCTCCCACTAGCTGAACACCTGTGACCCGTAAGGAGGTCACTGGCTGGTACAACTCCGCCGAATATGCCGGGCCGGTGGCGCCGGGTGCTGTGCTTGTCCCGAAAAGGCACGATATAAAGGTGCTTCTAGAAGACAAACCAAGCATTCTTTTGGGCTGAAATTACTTGTATCGTCGAGCTAGGATTCCAGACTAGCTTCATGCCAAATTCCTTCCACTTCCATCCATTTTAAGGACTTGAAACCATGGTGAGAAGCAAAGGTGGTCCGAGAAATTTAGCATCTTGTAATACATTTTGGACTAATTACTCGAAAGCCATTAGAGATAGGTGGGTAGTATAAGTGAGCGAAATGACCGCAAGTAACTTTACTATTCAGCCATGTCAGTTCTGAGTTTGTGAGTGACATGAGCTTGGAACCAGGAAGATGCAAATAAAGGTTTTTTTGACTCAATTTCTATTTATGCATATAAAACAAAGAATTTCACATTCACAATTTCCATCTCCAAATATTATCAGGCGGAAGCAATGTTCTTTCATTATTTGGAATGGAAAGTCAAATCGGTCAATTAGATTGTGAGATATTAACGTTGAAATGAAATGAACCAAAATTCAGTCTTCCGGAAGAACTGTAAAAAGTAGGTCAAAATTTTACGTTTTGCACTCAAAACTATGCCTAGGCACTACAAAATTTGCCTAGCTACCCCTAGGTAACTGCTTTTCAGCTAACTGAGGCCTGTCTTCTGACATTTCGAGCGCACAAGTCGGCCATCAACTTTTAGCAGGTTTTTTGCGCGCGTGGAAATGCCGCGTTTTTGCGCAATAAATATTGTTGGATCAGCTCAATTTTTTCCCCAGCTGGCCCTTGTTATCCATTGAAAAGGACATAAGTTTCAAGTTCGTAGCTTAGGAAGTAAAAATTAGAAAAATATAAAACAGAAAAAGTTTGAGCCAAAATTTCTCAAAAACTATTTTGGATTTCAGCTCGGGGCTTTAGTTTGGGTGTCTGGAGCAGAAGGGCTATCGCCCTACAAAACTCCAGAGCTCTGACATCAATTCTCAGGACTGACAGACGCCAACAACAACAACCTCAGCCTGCGGCCTCGGCAGGTGCCGCTCCGGCGCAGGAGAAGCCGGTGACAATGTACGTTAGGCAAACAGTTCGATTGACAGGCGAGTGTTTTCAGCAGTATGATACATATACTAACACGATGTTAGCACTTGAGGTCTTGTGTTCTCAATATGACTCTATTCAATCCCATGTGTAAGCCCTTTTTCTAAACTAACATGTCTCTGCACACTGCGCCACGTTTGCCCTCTGTTCATGTCATCACTTAAATAAAGTCACGTATAAAGTTTGGTTTGTTAAGTAAGGACTGGGTATGCCCAGAAGAAAGGACATACAATATAAAATATTGTGGGTTTGCCGACCATATTTCATCTATACCCGGAGAACTTCGCACAATTCAGCCTATTTGTTGCCGAGTTAGCTTCGGTTACCCTAAGTCCCAGTCCGCATGCGCAGTAAAGTCTGCAGTGAATGAGAGCGAAGATACCGTTATAATTGACTGAAGCATGTTGGTATGTCGTGTGTTTGTCTCTTGGTCTAAACTATCCCTTATAGCCTAGTATTTCTTAGAATTCCTACTGCGCATGCGCAGAACAATGCTGTGTCATACAGCCGTGAATTTGGATAAGCAGGTAGTATTCTGCTATTACTCGCAAAGTTTAAGCCCAATCGGTTTATTGGCTCCCGAGATAGCCTCCCTGGCCATAAGTTCTAATGCGCATGCGCACTAACCTTTGTAGTAAGCAAGGGTGACAAAACTTTCATACTAAATTTAAACATGTTGGCTCTCCTCTGTTCATGTCTTCTTCTGAAATATCCTCACCTTTAAGGCTTATGTTTAAGATTTCTACTGCACATGCACAGGGCAGTGCAGCTTCACTATGACATTAATTGTGGTTTGCATTTCATGTTATTTTCTTGTTCACAAAATTACAAGAAAATCGACCCGTAGGCTACCGGGATAGCCTCTGTTTTCATTAGTTTCACTGCACATGTGAAGAGACCTTTCATTGACCTGAAGACCAGATTCAAAATCTGCATGACCGATTTCCTCTTATTCATATTGTTCGATAATATGGAATAGAGTGCAACGATATTTATATATTATTTATATGTCTAAATACGATAGCGGATACCAGGGGCGAGGCTAGTGGGCTTGTCCCCCCATGTGAAAATGCCTACAGCTATAGCATAGGCAGAGGATGTTTTGAGGCAATGGCGGGGAGCCTGGAGCTAATAGGTGAATTCAGGGCGGCGGGGGGGATAGGGGGCACGTGTCCGCCCCCCCTTTGGTCGATACTCAGCGCCCCCTGAAATGGCCACGGCGCCCCCTCAAACATTCGATGGCACCCCCTGAAATGTCACTTCCCACCCCTCCCCTAAGATGCAAAAATCGGCGCCCATCGGAAGGATCTTGCGTGTCAAAAGTGGCGCCCTATGTTCCGGATTACACCCCTTCCCCGGGACGGTGCCCCTCTATCGGTAAACCTGGATCCGCCAATGCTCGAGCTCCCTAACCCCATCCCCGAACTGATATCCTGGATCCGCCTATGCTCGAACTCCTTAGCCTCACCCCCCGTATTGATGTCCTGGGTCCGCCTATGCTCGAGCTCCTTAGCCCCACCCCTTTTTGATGTCCTGGATCCGCCTATGCTCGAACTTTGTAGCCCCACCTCCGTACTGGCATGGATCGGCCTATGCTCGAGCTCCCTAGCCCCATCCCCGTACTGATCTCCTGGATCCGCCTATGCTCGAGCTGCTTAGCCCCACCCCGTACTGATGTCCTGGATCCGCCTAGGCTCGAGCTCGTTAGCCCCACCCCCGGACTGATGTCCTGGATCCGCCTATGAGCGAGCTCCTTAGGCCCATCCCTGTACTGATGTCCTGGATCCGCCTATGCTCGAGCTCCTTAGCCCCACCCCCGTACTGATGTCCTGGATCCGCCTATATTCGAGCTCCTTAGCCCCTACCCCTACTGATGTCCTGGATCCGCCTATGCTCGAGCTCCCGAGCCCCACCCACATAATGATGTCCTGAATCCGCCTATGCTCGAGCTCCTTAGCCCCACCTCCGTACAGATGTCCTGGATCCGCCTATGCTGGATCTCCTTAGCCCAATCCCCGTACTGATATCCTGGATCCGCCTATGTACAAACTCCTTAGCCTCTACCCCCGTACTGATATCCTGGCTCCGCTTATGCTCGAGCTCCTTAGCCCCTCCCCCCTACTGATGTCCTGGATCCGCCTATGCTCAAACTCCTTAGCCCCACCTTCTGTACTGATGTCCTGGATCCGCCTATGCTCGAACTCCTTAGCCCCACCCCCTCCACTGATGTCCTGGATCCGCCTTTACTTGAGCTCCGGAGCAACACCCCTGCACTGATGTCCTGGATCCGCCTATGCTCGAGCTCCTTAGCCCCACCCCCGAACTGATGTCCTGGATCTGCCTATGCTCGAACTCCGTAGCCCCACCTCCGTACTGTGCCCTGGATTCGCCTATACTCCAACTCTTTAGCCCCTACCACCCTACTAATGTCCTGGATCCGCCTATGCTGGAACGCCCGAGCCCCACCACCGTACTGATGTCCTAGATCCGCCTATGCTCGAGCTCCTGAGCCCCACCCCCGTACTGATCACCTGAATCCGCTTATGCTCGAGCTTCTTAGCCCCACCCCCTACTGATGTCCTGGATCCGCCTATGCTCGAACTCTTTAGCCCCTATCCACGTGCTGATGTCCTGGATCCGCTTATGCTCGAGGTCCTTAGCCTCACCCCCGTACTGATGTCCTTGATCCGCCTATACTCAAGCCCTTTAGCCCCACCGCCGTACTGATGTCCTAGATCCTCCTCTGCTCGAGCTCCTTAGCCCCACACCCATACTGATGTCCTGGATCAGCCTATGCTGGAGCTCCTTATCTCCACCCCCGTACAGATGTCCTAGATCCGCCTATGCTCGATCTCCTTAGCCCCATCCCCGTACTAATATCCTGGATCCGCCTATGCTCGAACTCCGTAGCCCCTACCCCCTACTGATGTCCTGGATCCGCCTATGCTGGAACTCCCGAGTCTCACCCCGTACTGATGTCCTGAATCCGCTAATGCTCAGCTGCTTAGCCCCATCCCCGTACTAATGTCCTGGATCCGCCTATGCTCTAACTCCCTAGCCCGACCCTCGTACCGATGTCTTGGATCCGCCTATGCTCTAACTTCCTAGCCCGACCCTCGTACCGATGTCCTGGATCCGCCTATGCTCTAACTCCCTAGCCCCACCCTCGTACTGATGTCCTGGGTCTGCCTATGCTCGAACTCTTTAGCCCCTACCCCCATGCTGATGTCCTGGATCCGCTTATGCTCAAGCTCCTTACCCCCACACCCGTAACGACCCCACCTCCGTGCCCCCCCCACCCCCCCGAAACGACATAGGCGGATCCAAGGGGAAAGGGGACAGGTGCCCCCCATAGAATCTTAGCGCCCCCTGAAATTGTCCCGGAAACCCCTGGAAAGTTCGATGGCACCCTGCACCTCCGATGGTCGATTGCGGGGTTGGGGGAGGGGGATGGGGGGAGAAGGGTGAGTGGGGCACCTAGCCTACTTATTCCCTGGATCCACCCATGGTCCAAAAACAGAAACATAATACTCTTATTGTAAACTCGGACTTTTACGGTACTCTAATTACTTGTGATGCATTATGGGTAGTATTGGGTACTTTTTTACCAGACCATAAATAAACAGAAACGGCCGCGCCGATCGCCGGCGTTGCCGCGGCGTGGACGCAGGGGTGACGCGTGGTGATTTGCTACAACGTTGCGTGGAGAAACGGCATGTTTGTAAAGGTAACTTGGTGTTTCATTGATATCTATGCAGATGGAATGTCGACATATGTCTCTTACCTAGCTGCATGCAAAATTTCATTTCCCTCCAATGACTCTAACCACCCTAAACCCCGGTGTGAAGCAAAAATGAACTGATAAAATTACCACTTTGAAATGTATTTTACGGCTTATAGCGCGGAAGCCGTAAGGGATAAGTGGGGGGTTTGAGTGTAAAAATGACGGCAACGAAGTTTTCTATCCAGCCGTGTTAAGTTCAATACCGTAGCTATCATGGTCTGGAAATTAGGGGGCTGAGGATAAAAATTTTAAAAACTTATATTTTATTTTTGCCTATAAAATAAAAAAGTTTCCGTCTGAAAGTTTTTATCTCTAAATATATAATAAAGGAGGCTATTCTCTTTTATTATCTGAAATGGGAACTAATTTTTATCAATTAGATCGGAAGATATAAGGGTTTGAATGATATTTTGGGAAATGCAGACCTTCACGGAATGGGCCAAAAAGGACCCTTAAATATCCGTTTTTGCTTTGTTTCTGTGTTTGTGCAGTACTGCACAAACCGGCCTTTAAGTTGATATTTGACTCAGAACCTGAACGGCTGTAGCTTCAGATATTTCGAGCCTGTAGTTTAGACCATGAGTTTTATGCCAAATTTAGGGTGCAAAGTTTAAAAGCTAATTTAGAGCCCTAAATTTAAAGCTTTTTCTTTCCAACTTTTTGTGTGAACTACAAATTTCCCTGATGTAAAAGGGTGCAAGTTTGAAGAGTCTAGATGAATTAGCAAAAAATAGAAAAATAAAAGTTAAAAATCACATAATGCAAAATTCGTGGCAAAATTTTGAAAATTTTGAAAATTGACAACCGTGGTGCTTATTCATTTGGAAGTGCCTTCTATCCACAAAAGTTTTAGGTCTCTGATACCAGCGCTCAGAACAGATAACAACAACAACAACAACCTCGGCCTGCGGACTCGGCAGGTGCCGCTCTGGCGCAGGAGAAGCCGGTGACAATGTACGTTAGCCAAACAGTTCGATTGACAGGCGAGTTTTTTCAGCAGTTTGATACTTATAACAACGCAATGTTGGAGTTTTAGGTTTTGTGTTCTCATTATGGCTCCATTCAATCCCCTGTCTAGGCCCATTTTTTCCTAAATTAGCATGTCTCTGCATACTGCACCACGCTTGCCCTCTGTTTATATCATCAAAGAAATAAACACACGCATAATGTTTGTTTTGTTAAGCAAAGACTGGGCATGACGAGAAGAAAGGAGATACAATATAAAATATGATGGGTTTTCCGACGGTATTTCACCTATACCTGCAGATTTTCACCCAATTCAGCTTATTTGTTACCGAGTTATGCCCCAGCTCGAGACCTCAGCCCCACCACCGAACTGATGTCCTGGATCCGCCTATGCTCGAGCTCCTTACTCCACCCCCTTACATATGTCCTGGATCTGCCTATGCTCGAACTCCGTAGCCCCACCTCTATACTGCCCTGGATCCGCCTATGCTTGAACTCCTTAGCCCCTACCCCTACTGATGTCCTGGATCCGGCTATGCTCGAGCTACCGAGCCCCACCCACGTACTGATGTCCTGAATCTGCTTATGCTCGAGCTCCTTAGCCCCACCCCCGTACTGATGTCCTGGATCCGCTTATGTCTTAACTCTTTAGCCCCTACCTGTTTTAACTCTTAAGCCCCTTAATGACCTGGATCCGCTTATGCTCGAGCTCCTTAGCCCAACGCCCATACTGATGTCCTGGATCCGCCTATGCTCGAGCTCCTTAGCCCCACCTCCGTACAGATGTCCTGGATCCGCCTATGCTGGATCTCCTGAGCCCAATCCCCGTACCGATATGCTGGATCCGCCTATGCTCAAACTCCTTAGCCTCTACCCCCGTACTGATATCCTGGCTCCGCTTATGCTCGAGCTCCTTAGCCCCACCCCCGTACTGATGTCCTGGATCCGCCTATGCTCGAACTCTTTAGCCCCTACCCCTGTGCTGATGTCCTGGATCCGCTTATGCTTGAGCTCCTTAGCCCCACCTCTGTACTGATGTCCTTTATCCACCTATACTCAGAACCCCTTAGCCCCACCCCGTACTGATGCCCTGGATCCGCCTTTGCCTGAGCTCCTTAGCTCCACCCCCGTACTGATGTCCTGGATCCGCCTATGCTCGAACTTTTTAGCCCCACCTCCGTACTGATGTCCTGGATCCGCCTATGCTCGAACTCCTTAGCCCCTACCCCCTACTGATGTCCTGGATCCGCCTATGCTCGAGCTCCTTACCCCACCTTCTTACTGATGTCCTGGATCCGCCTATGCTCGAACTCCGTAGCCCCTACCCCCCACTGATGTCCTGGATCCGCCTTTACTCGAGCTCCGGAGCCACACCCCTCCACTGATGTCCTGGATCCGCCTATGCTCGAGCTCCTTAGCCCCACCCCCGAACTGATGTCCTGGATCTGCCTATGCTCGAACTCCGTAGCCCCAGCTCCGTACTGCCCTGGATTCGCCTATACTCGAACTCTGTAGCCCCTACCACCCTACTAATGCCCTGGATCCACCTATGCTGGAACGCCCGAGCCCCACCACCGTACTGATGTCCTAGATCCGCCTATGCTCGAGCTCCCGAGCCCCACCCCCGTACTGATCAGCTGAATCCGCTTATGCTCGAGCTTCTTAGCCCCACCCCCGTACTGATGTCCTGGATCCGCCTATGCTCGAACTCTTTAGCCCCTACCCACGTGCTGATGTCCTGGATCCGCTTATGCTCGAGCTCCTTAGCTTCACCCCCGTACTGATGTCCTTGATCCGCCTATACTCAAGCCCTTTAGCCCCACCGCCGTACTGATATCCTAGATCCGCCTCTGCTCGAGCTCCTTAGCCCCACACCCATACTGATGTCCTGGATCAGCCTATGCTCGAGCTCCTTATCTCAACCCCCGTACAGATGTCCTAGATCCGCCTATGCTCGATCTCCTTAGCCCCATCCCCGTACTAATATCCTGGATCCGCCTATGCTCGAACTCCGTAGCCCCTACCCCCTACTGATGTCCTGGATCCGCCTATGCTGGAACTCCCGAGTCTCACCCCGTACTGATGTCCTGAATCCGCTAATGCTCAGCTGCTTAGCCCCATCCCCGTACTAATGTCCTGGATCCGCCTATGCTCTAACTCCCTAGCCCGACCCTCGTACCGATGTCCTGGATCCGCCTATGCTCTAACTCCCTTGCCCGACCCTCGTACCGATGTCCTGGATCCGCTTATGCTCTAACTCCCTAGCCCCACCCTCGTACTGATGTCCTGGGTCTGCCTATGCTCGAACTCTTTAGCCCCTACCCCCATGCTGATGTCCTAGATCCGCTTATGCTCGAGCTCCTTACCCCCACACCCGTAACGACCCCACCTCCGTGCCCCCCGAAACGACATAGGCGGATCCAAGGGGGAAAGGGGACAGGTGCCCTCCATAGAATCTTAGCGCCCCCTGAAATTGTCCCGGAAACCCCTGGAAAGTTCGATGGCACCCCCTGAAATGTCATTTTCCCCGAGATCCAGGTATCGGGGTCTACTGATAGGTTTTAGCGCCTACTTGATAGGTTTTCCGGCCAAAAGTGGCGTCCCTGGTGTAGATAGCGCCCACCAGGAAGTTTCCCCTTCCACCTCGCCCCCGAAAGGCAATCCTGGATCCGCGTATGGGAAGCGACATTTCAGGGAGCGTCATCGACCTTGAGAGGCGTGTCTTTACAATTTTAGAGGGCGCCGATGGTCGATTGGGGGTTGGGGGAGGGGGATGGGGGGAGAAGGATGAGGGGGGGCACCTAGACTACTTCTTCCCTGGATCCACCCATGGTCCAAAAACAGAAACATAATACTCTTATTGTAAACTCGGACTTTTACGGTACTCTAATTACTTGTGATGCATTATGGGTAGTATTGGGTACTTTTTTACCAGACCATAAATAAACAGAAACGGCCGCGCCGATCGCCGGCGTTGCCGCGGCGTGGACGCAGGGGTGACGCGTGGTGATTTGCTACAACGTTGCGTGGAGAAATGGCATGTTTGTAAAGGTAACTTGGTGTTTCATTGATATCTGTGCAGATGGAATGTCGACATATGTCTCTTACCTAGCTGCATGCAAAATTTCATTTCCTCCAATGACTCTAACCACCCTAAACCCAGGTGTGAAGCAAAAATGAACTGATAAAATTACCACTTCGAAATGTATTTTACGGCTTATAGCGCGGAAGCCGTAAGAGATAAGTGGGGGGTATGAGGGAGAAAAATGACGGCAACGAAGTTTTCTATCCAGCCGTGTTAAGTTCAATACCGTAGCTATCATGGTCGGGAAACCAGGGGGCTGTGAATAAAAATTTTAAAAACTTATATTTTATTTTTGCCTATAAAATAAAAAGTCTCAGTCTGAAAGTTTTTATTTCTAAATATATAATAAAGGAGGCTATTCTCTCTTATTATCTGAAATGGGAACTAATTTTTATCAATTAGATCGGAAGATATAAGGGTTTGAATGATATTTTGGGAAATGCAGACCTTCACGGAATGGGCCAAAAAGGACCCTTAAATTTCCATTTTTGTTTTGTTTCTGTGTTTGTGCAGTACTGCACAAACTGGCCTTCAAGTTGATATTTGACTCAGAACCTGAACTGCTGTAGCTTCAGATATTTCGAGCCTGTAGTTAAGACCAATGGTTTTATGCCAAATTTAGGGTGCAAAGTTTAAAAGCTAATTTAGAGCCCAAAATTTAAAGCTTTTTCTTTCCAACTTTTTGTGTGAACTACAAATTTGTCTGATGTAAAAGGGTGCAAGTTTGAAGGCTGTAGGTGAATTAGCAAAAAATAGAAAAATAAAAGTTACAAATCACATAATGCAAAATTCTGGGAAAAATTTTGAAAATTTTGAAAATTGACAACCGTGGTGGTAAATCATTTGGAAGTGCCTTCTATCCACAAAAGTTTTAGGTCTCTGATACCAGCGCTCAGAACAGACAACAACAACAGACCTCGGCCTGCGGCCTCGGCAGGTGCCGCTCTGGCGCAGGAGAAGCCGGTGACAATGTACGTTAGCCACTGATGTCCTGGATCCGCCTATGCTCGAGCTCCTTAGCCCCACCCCCGAACTGATGTCCTGGATCCGCCTATGCTCGAACTCCGTAGCCCCACCTCTGTACTGCCCTGGATTCGCCTATGCTTGAACTCCTTAGCCCCCATCCCTTACTGATGTCCTGGATCCGCCTATGCTCGAGCTCCCGAGCCCCAACCCCGTACTGATGAGCTGAATCCGCTTATGCTCGAGCTCCTTAACACCACCCCCGTACTGATGTCCTGGATCCGCTTATGCTCGAGCTCCTTAGCCCCACCCCCGAACTGATGTCCTGGATCCGCCTATGATCGAGCTCCTTAGGCCCATCCCCGTACTGATGTCCTGGTTCCGCCTATGCTCGAACTCCTTAGCCCCACCCCTGTACTGATGTCCTGGATCCGCCTATGCTCGAGCTCCTTAGCCCCACCTCCGTGCTGATGTCCTGGATTCGCCTATGCTCGATCTCCTTAGCCCACCCTCGTACTGATGTCCTGGGTCCGCCTATGCTCGAGCTCACTAGCCCCACCCCGGTACTGATGTCTTGGATCCGCCTATGCTCGAGCTCCTTAGCCCCACCCCCATACTAATGGCCTGGATCCGCCACTGCTTATTAAGTTTATTTAAGCAGGGAGTGCAAGGAGTCACGTGTCATGGTATCACCACAAAGAGGTTTATTTGGCTGGGAAAGAAATGGTGTGCAACGGTGGATCCTTTGGCCAGTGCTACCTTTGGTTAGAGGATGCATTAACTAGTGGGTAGATAGATAGATGATAAACTTTTATTGGACGGAAACAATATGACAGGTATAACAAATAGATTGACGCAAAGCCCGAAGGCTTAAGTGGTGGGGCCTCTCTTATCTCTCTCATAAAACACATCACTTTTACCGGACCTATCACACACATACACAGTAAGATTTGGACACACATAAAGAAACAAAAACACAACAAACCAAACAAGCAAACCAGTTCCTGACCACCATTTTGTTTTTTATTCGTCGCAAGTCGCCGCAGCGAGCGGGACCCTACCGCACGGCCGCCACCCGGCCGTCCGACTGATATGAATATCTAATAGACAACGCGCCCGCCGCACGAGTAGAGGAGCCGAAACGAGACAGACTACCCTGCCACCACCGGGCATTCGCGCTGGTCTATAGCATGCGTAGATAGCTATGGTATCTGTCTCGCATAGCAGCTACCAGTGTGCCGCCCGCAGCCACGCTACGGCCGAACGGCGGGGTGAGGTTTCGAGCGGAAAACTTACTAGCATTGTGTATTACATTTAATTAAAGGTACACTGTTGTTGCTATGATATGCAACCTGTTGCGATGGCAAGATATGTCTTTGAACTAGCTTTTTGCCGAATTTTATCAACTTCCATCTATATTAACCATTCGAAATCCTGGTGTGAAGCAAAAATGAACCGATAAAATTACCACTTTGAAATGTATTTTACGGCTGATAGCGCGGAAGCCGTAAGAGATAAGTGGGGGGTATGAGTGAGAAAAATGACGGCAACGAAGTTTTCTATCCCGCCGTGTTAAGTTCAATGCCGTAGCTATCATGGTCTGGAAACCAGGGGGCTGAGAATAAAAATTTTAAAAACTTATATTCTATTTTTGCCTCTAAAATAAAAAGTTTCAGTCTGAAAGTTTTTATCTCTAAATATATAATAAAGGAGGTTATTCTCTTTTATTATCTGAAATGGGAACTAATTTATCTTAATTAGATCGGAAGATATAAGGGTTTGACTGATATTTTGGGAAATGCAGACCTTCGCAGAATGGGCCAAAAAGGACCCTTAAATTTCCGTTTTTCTTTTGTTTCTGTGTTTGTGCAGTACTGCACAAACCGGGCTTTAAATTGGTATTTGACTCAGAACCCTAAACTGCTGTAGCTTCAGATATTTCGAGCCTGTAGTTTAGACTACGGGTTTTATGCCAAATTTAGGGTGCAAAGTTTAAAAGCTAATTTGGAGCCTTAAATTTACAACTTTTTCTTTCAAACTTTTTGTGTGATCCACAAATTTCCCTGATGTAAAAGGGTGCAAGTTTGAAGACTGTAGATGAATTAGCAAAAAATAGAAAAATAAAAGTTAAAAATCACATAATATAAAATTCTGGGCAAAATTTTGAACATTTTGAAAATTGACAACCGTGGTGCTTATTCATTTGGAAGTGCCTTCTATCCACAAAAGTTTTAGGTCTCTGATACCAGCGTTCAGAACAGACAACAACAACAACCTCGGCCTGCGGCCTCGGCAGGTGCCGCTCTGGCGCAGGAGAAGCCGGTGACAATGTACGTTAGCCAAACAGTTCGATTGACAGGCGAGTTTTCTTCAGCAGTTTGATACTTATAACAACGCAATGTTGGAGTTTTAGGTTTTGTGTTCTCATTATGGCTCCATTCAATCCCCTGTCTAGGCCCATGTTTTCCTAAATTAGCATGTCTCTGCATACTGCACCACGTTTGCCCTCTGTTGATATCATCAAAGAAATAAACACACGCATAATGTTTGTTTTGTTAAGCAAAGACTGGGCATGACGAGAAGAAAGGAGATACAATATAAGATATGATTGATTTTCCGACGGTATTTCACCTATACCTGCAGATTTTCACCCAATTCAGCCTATTTGTTACCGAGTTATGCCCCAGCTCGAGACCTCAGCCCCACCACCGAACTTATGTCCTGGATCCGCCTATGCTCGAGCTCCTTACCCCACCCCCTTAAATATGTCCTGGATCTGCCTATGCTCGAACTCCGTAGCCCCACCTCTATACGGCCCTGGATCCGCTTATGCTTGAACTCCTTAGCCCCTACCCCTACTGATGTCCTGGATCCGCCTATGCTTGAGCTCCCGAGCCCCACCCACGTACTGATGTCCTGAACCCGCTTATGCTCGAGCTCCTTAGCCCCACCTCCGTACTGATGTCCTGGATCCGCTTATGTTTTAACTCTTTAACCCCTACCTGTTTAACCTCTTTAGCCCCTTGATGTCCTGGATCCGCTTATGCTCATGCTCCTTAGCCCCACCCCCGTACTGATGTCTTTGATCCGCCTATACTCGAGCCTCTTACCCCAACCCCGTACTGACGTCCTGGATCGGCCTCTGCTCGAGCTCCTTAGCCCTACACCCATACTGATGTCTTGGATCCGCCTATGCTCGAGCTTCTTAGCCCCACCTCCGTACAGATGTCCTGGATCCGCCTATGCTGGATCTCCTTAGCCCAATCCCCGTACCGATATGCTGGATCTGCCTATGCTCAAACTCCTTAGCCTCTACCCCCGTACTGATATCCTGGCTTCGCATATGATCGAGCTCCTTAGCCCCACCCCCGTACTGATGTCCTGGATCCGCCTATGCTCGAACTCTTTAGCCCCTACCCCTGTGCTGATGTCCTGGATCCGCTTATGCCTGAGCTCCTTAGCCCCAACTCTGTACTGATGTCCTTTATCCGCCTATGCTCGAACCCCTTAGCCCCACCCCCCGTACTGAAGCCCTGGATCCGCCTCTGCTCGAGCTCCTTAGCCCAACACCCATACTGATGTCCTGGATCCGCCTATACTCCAGCTCTTTAGCCCCACCCCCGTACAGATGTCCTGGATCCACCTATGCTCGATCTCCTTAGCCCCACCCCCGTACTGATGTCCTGGATCCGCCTTTACTCAGGCTCCGGAGCCACACCCCTGCACTGATGTCCTGGATCCGCCTATGCTCGAGCTCCTTAACCCCACCCCGAACTGATGTCCTGGATCTGCCTATGCTCGAACTCCGTAGCCCCACCTCCGTACTGCCCTGGATTCGCCTATACTCAAAATCTTTATTCCCTACCACCCTACTAATGTCCTGGATCAGCCTATGCTGGAACGCCCGAGCCCCACCACCGTACTGATGTCCTGGATCCGCCTATGCTCGAGCTCCTTAGCCCCACCCCGTACTGAGGCCTTGATCCGCCTTTGCTGGAGCTCCTTAGCCCCACCCCCGTACTGATGTCCTGGATCCGCATATGCTCGAACTCCTTAGCCCCTACCCCCTACTGATGTCCTGGATCCGCCTATGCTCGAGCTCCTTACCCCACCTTCTTCCTGATGTCTTGGATCCGCCTATGCTCGAACTCCGTAGCCCCTACCCCCCCCACTGATGTCCTGGATCCGCCTATGCTCGAGCTCCTTACCCCACCCCCTTTACTGATGTCCTGGATCCGCCTGTGCTCGAACTTCGTAGCCCCACCTCTGTACTGCCCTGGATCCGCCTATGCTCGAACTACTTAGCCCCCACCCCCTACTGATGTCCTGGATCCGACTATGCTCGAGCTCCCGAGCCCCACCCCCGTACTGATCAGCTGAATCCGCTTATGCTCGAGCTTCTTAGCCCCACCGCCGTACTGATGTCCTAAATCCACCTCTGCTCGAGCTCCTTAGCCCCATCCCCGTACTAATATCCTGGATCCGCTTATGCTCGAACTCCGTAGCCCCTACCCCCCTACTGATGTCCTGGATCCGCCTATGCTGGAACCCCCGAGTCTCACCCCGTACTGATGTCCTGATTCCGCTAATGCTCAGCTGCTTAGCCCCATCCCCTTACTAATGTCCTGGATCCGCCTATGCTCTAACTCCTTAGCCCGACCCTCGTACCGATGTCCTGGATCCGCCTATGCTCTAACTCCCTAGCCCGACCCTCGTACCGATGTCCTGGATCCGCCTATGCTCTAACTCCCTAGCCCCACCCTCGTACTGATGTTCTGGGTCCGCCTATGCTCGAACTCTTTAGCCCTTACCCCCATGCTGATGTCCTGGATCCGCTTATGCTCGATCTCCTTACCCCCACACCAGTAACGCCCCACCTCCGTGCCCCCCGCCCCCGAAACGACATAGGCGGATACAAGGGAAAGGGGACAGGTGCCCCCCATAGAATCTTAGCGCCCCCTGAAATTGTCCCGGAAACCCCTGGAAAGTTCGATGGCACCCTCTGAAATGTCGTTTTTCCCGAGATGCAGGTATCGGGGTCTATTGATAGGTTTTAGCGCCTACTTGATAGGTTTTTCCGGCCAAAAGTGGCGTCCCTGGTGTAGATAGCGCCCACCAGGAAGTTTCCCCTTCCACCTCGCCCCCGATAGGCAATCCTGGGTCCGCGTATGGGAAGCGACATTTCAGGGAGCGTCATTCGCCTTGAGAGGCGTGTCTTTACAATTTCAGAGGGCGCCGATGGTCGATTGGGGGTTGGGGGAGGGGATGGGGGGAGAAGGGTGGGGGGGGCACTTAGCCTACTTATTCCCTGGATCCACCCATGGTCCAAAAACAGAAACATAATACTCTTATTGTAAACTCAGACTTTTACGGTACTCTAATTACTTGTGATGCATTATGGGTAGTGTTGGGTACTTTTTACCAGACCATAAATAAACAGAAACGGCCGCGCCGATCGCCGGCGTTGCCGCGACGTGGACGCAGGGGTGACGCGTGGTAATTTGCTACAACGATGCGTGGAGGAACGGCATGTTAGTAAAGGTAACTTGGTGTTTCATTGATATATATGCAGATGGAATGTCGACATATGTCTCTTACCTAGCTGCATGCAAAATTTCATTTCCCTCCAATGACTCTAACCACCCTAAACCCCGGTGTGAAGCAAAAATGAACTGATAAAATTACCACTTTGAAATGCATTTTACGGCTTATAGCGCGGAAGCCGTAAGAGATAAGTGGGGGTATCAGTGAGAAAAATGACGGCAACGATGTTTTCTATCCAGCCGTGTTAAGTTCAATACCGTAGCTATCATGGTCTGGAAACCAGGGGGCTGAGAATAAAAATTTTAAAAACTTATATTTTATTTTTTGCCTATAAAATAAAAAGTTTCAGCCTGAAAGTTTTTATCTCTAAATATATAATAAAGGAGGCTATTCTCTCTTATTATCTGAAATAGGAACTAATTTTTATCAATTAGATCGGAAGATATAAGGGTTTGAATGATATTTTGGGAAATGCAGACCTTCACGGAATGGGCCAAAAAGGACCCTTAAATTTCCGTTTTTGTTTTGTTTCTGTGTTTGTGCAGTACTGCACAAACCGGCCTTTAAGTTGATATTTGACTCAGAACCTGAACTGCTGTAGCTTCAGATATTTCGAGCCTGTAGTTTAGACCATGAGTTTTATGCCAAATTTAGGGTGCAAAGTTTAAAAGCTAATTTAGAGCCCTAAATTTAAAGCCTTTTCTTTCCAACTTTTTGTGTGAACTACAAATTTCCCTGATGTAAAAGGGTGCAAGTTTGAAGAGTCTAGATGAATTAGCAAAAAATAGAAAAATAAAAGTTAAAAATCACATAATGCAAAATTCTGGGCAAAATTTTGAAAATTTTGAAAATTGACAACCGTGGTGCTTATTCATTTGGAAGTGCCTTCTATCAACAAAAGTTTTAGGTCTCTGATACCAGCGCTCAGAACAGACAACAACAACAACAACAACAACAACAACAGACAACCACGACGAGACCGGAAAAACTGTCAGAATAGAAGCCGTTTCTTACTTCGTTCGTCACCGGCTTCTGACAACCTCGGCCTGCGGCCTCGGCAGGTGCCGCTCCGGCGCAGGAGAAGCCGGTGACAATGTACGTTAGCCAAACAGTTCGAATGACAGGCAAGTGTTTTCAGCAGTTTGATACTTATAACAACGCAATGTTGGAGTTTTAGGTTTTGTGTGCTCATTATGGCTCCATTTAATCCCCTGTCTAGGCCCATGTTTCCCTAAATTGGCATGTATCTGCATACTGCACCACGCTTGCCCTCTGTTCATGTCATCACATAAATAAACACACGTATAATGTTTGTTTTGTTAAGTAAAGACTAAGCATGACCAGAAGAAAGGCGATGCAATAAAAAATATGACGGGTTTTCCGACAGTATTTCACCTATACCTGCAGATTTTCACCCAATTCAGCCTATTTGTTACCGAGTTATGCCCCAGCTCGAGACCTCAGCCCCACCACCGAACTGAAGTCCTGGATCCGCCTATGCTTGAGCTCTTCAGCCCCACCCCGTACTGATGTCCTGGATCCGCCTATGCTCGAGCTCCTTACCCCATCCCCTTACTGATGTCCTGGATCTGCCTATGCTCGAACTCCGTAGTCCCACCTCTGTAATGCCCTGGATCCGCCTATGCTCGAACTCCATAACCCCTACCCCCTTTTGATGTCCTGGATCCGCTTATGCGCGAGCCAACTAGCCCCACTCCCATACTGATTTCCTGGATCCGCCTATGTTCCATTTCCTTAGCACCACCCCCGTACTGATGTCCTGGATCCGCTTATGCTCGAGCCCCTTAGCCCCACCCCCCGAACTGATGACCTATATCCGCCTATGCCCGAGCTCCCTAGCCCCATCCCCGTACTGATGTCCTGGATCCGCCTATGCTCGAGCTCCTTAGCCCCACCCCCGGACTGATATCCTGGATCCGCCTATGAGCGAGCTCCTTAGGCCCATCCCTGTACTGATGTCTTGGATCCGCCTACGCTCGAGCTCCTTAGGCCCACCCCCGTACTGATGTCCTGGATCCGCCTATGTTCGAGCTCCTTAGACCCACACCCGAACTGATGTCCTGGATCCGCCTATGCTCAAACTCCTCAGGCCCATCCCCGTACTGATGTCCTGGATCCGCCTATGCTCGAGCTCCTTAGCCCCACGCACTTACTGATGTCCTGGTTCCGCCTATGCTCGAACTTCGTAGCCCCACCTCCGAACTGTCCTGGATCCGCCTCTGCTCAAGCTCCTTAGCCCCATTCCCGTACTGATGTCTTGGATCCGCCTATGCTTTAGGTCCCGAGTTCCAACCCCGTACTGATGCCCTGGATCCGCCTATGATCGAGCTCCTTAGCCCCACCCCCGTACTGATGTCCTGGGTCCGCCTATGCTCGAGCTCCTTAGCCCCACCCCGAACTGATGTCCTGGATCCGCCTATGCCCGAGCTCCTTAGGTCCATCCCCGTACTGATGTCCTGGATCCGCCTATGCTCGAGCTCCTTAGCCGTACCCCTACTGATGTCCTGGATCCGCCTATGCTTGAGCTCCTTAGCCCCACCCCCTTACTGATGTCCTGGATCCGCCTATGCTCGAGCTCCTTAGCCCCACTCCCTTACTGATGTCCTGGATCCGCCTATGCTCAAACTCCGTAGCCCCGCCTCCGTACTGTCTTGGATCCGCCTATGCTCGAGGTCCTTAGCCCCACCCCCGTACTGATGTCCTGGATCCGCCTATGCTCGAGCTCCCTAGCCCCAACCCCGTCCAGATGTCCTGGATCCGCCTATGCTCGAGCTCCTTAGCCCCACCCCGTACTGATGTCCTGGATCCGCCTATGCTCGAGCTCCTTAGGTCCACCACCTTACTAATGTCATGGATCCGCCTATGCTTGAGCTCCTTAGCCCCACCTGATAGGTTTTGCCGGTCAAAAGTGGCGTCCCCCTGGTCCGGATGGCCCCCCCGGAGGTGCCCCCTCCGATCGGCAATCCTGGATCCGCCTATCGATAGATGATAAAATTTTATTGGACGGAAACAATATGACGGGTATAACAAAGAGATTGACGCAAAAGCCCGAAGGCTTAAGTGGTGGGGCCTCTCTTATCTCTCTCATAAAACACATCACTTTTTACCGTACGTATCACACACATACACAGTAAGATTTGGGCACCCATAAAGAAACAAATCACAGCAAACCAAACAAGCATACCAGTTCCTGACCACCATTTTGTTTTTTATTCGTCGCAAGTCGCCACCGCGAGTGGGACCCTACCGAACGGCCGCCAACCGGCCGGCCGAGTGATCCGCTGAATGCACTCGGATAGAAATGTTATGCCTTTCTTGCACGCATTCACCGGCTGCAGCCTACCGCCGCAGAACACAAGCTCCATGGAAGAAGGGCAGAATGACGTCACTCCTGCTGCGGGAAAAAGGTGACCGAAGTATTTTGGCCCTCAGTAGCGAACTAGTCATCGGAGCGTCATGAAACAAAAACGGCAGAGCTCATAATCTCCCATACTACAAGTATAGAGAGAGCCATAGATTTCAGTTGAGTATAAAGGCACTTTATCACGTGATGAATCTATTACAACCTATGAAAACCGCATCAAATTCAGTCTTTATCATCATATAGCTCAAAACCTATGGGAGACGCGCGGGTATGGTCAGGCAGATGGTTGTAGAACTTGAGCCGGGCTTTTTTTGGTACCAATTTCGAAAAGAAAATTTGGAAATATGTAGTCCTAAATTCCCAAAAAAACAAAAAATATTGTATTTCTTGCAGAAAAATATTTCCCATTAACTCAGAAATTTGCATTTTGAATATGTTGTTGTAATGACAATACCCATCTCAACAAAGAAAACTGCGTTCAAAAATGTCCAGAATTTTGAAAGTTACATGGTTTTAAAGTTTTAAGCCATAATTGCAATGTTTTGGGAAAAGGGCCAAAACTGACCTTCAAAATTATGCTTTTGGTTCAGTTTAGTGTCTATGCAGTAATGCACAGTCTATTCTGTCTGTAAAAATCCAGTTTGGAACACCTAGCATCATATCTTCAGATATTTCGAACTTATAACTTTGGTAATGCATTTCACTACAAGTTGGAGGTAAAAGTTTCAAAAAATCATTTTGGAAGTACAAATTCGGATTTTTTGCTTCAAACTTTGAGCAACAACTGGTAATTGATTGTGTGTAAAAGAGTGTAAGTTTGAGAGCTGTAAACTAAAAATAGAAAAATAGAAAAATAAAAGTTTGTAAAAATATAATCCAAAATTTTGGAAAAGCTTTTGCAAAATTCGAAAATCTGCAGCCGTCGGCATTTTTATGGGTTCCTGCCTTTCATCTCTGCAAGTTTCAAGTATCTGATACCAGTCCTCAGAACAGACAACAACTACTACTACCTCGGCCTGCGGCCTCGGCAGGTGCCGCTCTGGCGCAGGAGAAGCCGGTGACAATGTACGTTAGCCAAACAGTTCGATTGACAGGCAAGTTTTTTCAGCAGTTTGATACTTATAACAACGCAATGTTGGAGTTTTAGGTTTTGTGTTCTCATTATGGCTCCATTCAATCCCCTGTCTAGGCCCATGTTTTCCTAAATTAGCATGTCTCTGCATACTGCACCACGCCTGCCCTCTGTTCATATCATCAAAGAAATAAACACACGCATAATGTTTGTTTTGTTAAGCAAAGACTGGGCATAACGAGAAGAAAGGAGATACAATATAAAATATGATGGGTTTTCCGACGGTATTTCACCTATACCTGGAGATTTTCATCCAATTCTGTCTATTTGTTACCGAGTTATGCCCCAGCTCGAGACCTCAGCCCCACCACCGAACTGATGTCCTGGATCCGCCTCTGCTCGAGCTCCTTAGCCCGACACCCATACTGATGTCCTGGATCCGCCTATGCTCAAACTCCTTAGCCTCTACCCCCATACTGATATCCTGGCTCCCCTTATGCTCGAGCTCCTTAGCCCCACCCTCGTACTGATATCCTGGATCCGCCTATGCTCGAACTCTTTAGCCCCTACCCCCGTGCTGAGGTCCTGGATCCGCTTATGCTCGAGCTCCTTAGCCCCACCCCCGTACTGATGTCCTTGATCCGCCTATACTCGAGCCCCTTAGCCCCACCCCCGTACTGATGTCCTGGATCCGCCTCTGTTCGAGCTCCTTAGCCCCACACCCATACTTATATCCTGGATCCGCCTATGCTCCAGCTCCTTAGCCCCACCCCCGTACATTTGTCCTGGATCCGCCTATGCTCGATCTCCTTAGCGCCACCCCCCGTACTGATGTCCTGGATCCGCCTCTGCTCGAGCTCCTTAGCCCCACCCCCGTACTGATGTCCTGGATCCGCCTCTGCTCGAGCTCCTTAGCCCCACACCCATACTTATGTCCTGGATCCGCCTATTCCAGCTCCTTAGCCTCACCCCCCGTGCTGATGTCCTGGATCCGCTTATGCTCGAGCTCCTTAGCCCCACCCCCCGTACTGATGTCCTTGATCCGCCTATACTCGAGCCCCTTAGCCCCACCCCCGTACTGATGTCCTGGATCCGCCTCTGCTCGAGCTCCTTAGCCCCACCTCTGTGTTGCCCTGGAACCGCCTATGCTCAGCCCCGACCCTCTACTGATGTCCTGGATTCGCCTATGCTCGAGCTCCCGAGCCCCACCCCCGTACTGATGTCCTGAATCCGCTTATGCTCGAGCTCCTTAGCCCCACACTCGTACTGATATCCTGGATCCGCCTATGCTAGAACTCTCTAGCCCCTACCCCCGTGCTGATGTCCTTGATCCGCCTATATTCGAGCCCCTTAGCCCCACCCCCGTATTGATGTCCTGGATCCGCCTCTGCTCGAGATCCTTAGCCCCACACCCATACTTATGTCCTGGATCCGCCTATGCTCCAGCTCCTTAGCCCCATCCCCGTACTGATGTCCTGGATCCGCCTCTGCTCGAGCTCCTTAGCCCCACACCCATACTTATGTCCTGGATCCGCCTATGCTCCAGCCCCTTAGCCCCACCCCCGTATTGATGTCCTGGATCCGCCTTTACTTGAGCTCCGGAGCCCCACCCCCGCACTGATGTCCTGGATCCGCCTATGCTCGAGCTCCTTAGCCCCACCCCCTACTGATGTCCTGGATCCGCCTATGCTCGAACTTCTTTGCCCCACCTCCGTACTGATGTCCTGGATCCGCCTATACCCGAACTCCTTAGCCCCTACCCCCTACTGATGTCCTGGATCCGCCAATGGTCGAGCTCCTTACCCCACCCCCTTACTGATGTCCTGGATCCGCCTATGCTCGAACTCCGTAGCCCCACCTCTGTACTGCCCTGGATTCGCCTATGCTTGAACTCCTTAGCCCCCATCCCCTACTGATGTCCTGGATCCGCCTATGCTCGAGCTCCCGAGCCCCAACCCCGTACTGATGAGCTGAATCCGCTTATGCTCGAGCTCCTTAACACCACCCCCGTACTGATGTCCTGGATCCGCTTATGCTCGAGCTCCTTAGCCCCACCCCCGAACTGATGTCCTGGATCCGCCTATGATCGAGCTCCTTAGGCCCATCCCCGTACTGATGTCCTGGTTCCGCCTATGCTCGAACTCCTTAGCCCCACCCCTGTACTGATGTCCTGGATCCGCCTGTGCTCGAGCTCCTTAGCCCCACCTCCGTGCTGATGTCCTGGATTCGCCTATGCTCGATCTCCTTAGCCCACCCTCGAACTGATGTCCTGGATCCGCCTATGCTCGAGCTCCTTAGCCCCACCCCCCATACTAATGGCCTGGATCCGCCACTGCTTATTAAGTTTATTTAAGCAGGGAGTGCAAGGAGTCACGTGTCATGGTATTACCACAAAGAGGTTTATTCGGCTGGGAAAGAAATGGTGTGCAACGGTGGATCCTTTGGCCAGTGCTACCTATGGTTAGAGGATGCATTAACTAGTGGGTAGATAGATAGACAGATGCTAAACTTTTATTGGACGGAAACAATATGACAGTTATAACAAATAGATTGACGCAAAAGCCCGAAGGCTTAAGTGGTGGGGCCTCTCTTATCTCTCTCATAAAACACATCACTTTTACCGGACCTATCACACACATACACAGTAAGATTTGGACACACATAAAGAAACAAAACACAACAAACCAAACAAGCAAACCAGTTCCTGACCACCATTTTGTTTTTTATTCGTCGCAAGTCGCCGCAGCGCGCAGGCCCCCACCGCACGGCCGCCACCCGGCCGTCCGACTGATATGAATATCTAGTAGACAACGCGCCCGCCGCACGAGTAGAGGAGCCGAAACGAGACAGACTACCCTGCCTCCACCGGGCATTCGCGCTGGTCTATAGCATGCGTAGATAGCTATGGTATCTGTCTCGCATAGCAGCTACAAGTGCGCCGGCCGCAGCGACGCTACGGCCGAACGGCGGGGTGAGGTTTCGAGCGGGAAACATACTAGCATTGTGTATTACATTTAATTAAAGGTACACTGTTGTTGCTATGATATGCAACCTGCTGCGATGGCAAGATATGTCTTTGAACTAGCTTTTTGCCGAATTTTATCCACTTCCATCTATATTAACCATTCGAAAACCTATTGTGAAGCAAAAATGAACCGATAAAATTACCACTTCGAAATGTATTTTACAGCTGTTAGCGCGGAAGCCGTAAGAGATAAGTGGGGGGTATGAGTGAGAAAAATGACGGCAACGATGTTTTCTATCCAGCCGTGTTAAGTTCAATACCGTAGCTATCATGGTCTGGAAACCAGGGGGCTGAGAATAAAAATTTTAAAAACTTATATTTTATTTTTGCCTATAAAATAAAAAAGTTTCAGTCTGAAATTTTTATCTCTAAATATATAATAAAGGAGGCTATTCTCTTTTATTATCTGAAATGGGAACTAATTTTTATCAATTAGATCGGAAGATATAAGGGTTTGAATGATATTTTGGGAAATGCAGAACTTCACGGAATGGGCCAAAAAGGACCCTTAAATTTCCGTTTTTGTTTTGTTTCTGTGTTTGTGCAGTACTGCACAAACCGACCTTTAAGTTGATATTTGACTCAGAACCTGAACTGCTGTAGCTTCAGATATTTCGAGCATGTAGTTTAGACCATGAGTTTTATGCCAAATTTAGGGTGCAAAGTTTAAAAGCTAATTTAGAGGCCTAAATTTAAAGCTTTTTCTTTCCTACTTTTTGTGTGAACTACAAATTTCCCTGATGTAAAAGGGTGCAAGTTTGAAGAGTCTAGATGAATTAGCAAAAAATAGAAAAATAAAAGTTAAAAATCACATAATGCAAAATTCCGGGCAAAATTTTGAAAATTTTGGAAATTGACAACCGTCGTGCTTATTCATTTGGAAGTGCCTTCTATCCACAAAAGTTTTAGGTCTCTGATACTAGCGCTCAGAACAGACAACAACAGACAGCCACGACGAGACCGGAAAAACTGTCAGAATAGAAGCCGTTTCTTACTTCGTTCGTCACCGGCTTCTGACTACTACGGACAACAGAGAACGAAAAACTGTCAGTATAGAAGCCGTTTCTCACTTCGTTCGTCACCGGCTTCGGACAACAGACAACAACGACGACGACGAGACCGGAAAAACTGTCAGGATAGAAGCCGTTTCTTACTTCGTTCGTCACCGGCTTCTGACCTCGGCCTGCGGCCTCGGCAAGTGCCGCTCCGGCGCAGGAGAAGCCGGTGACAATGTACGTTAGGCAAACAGTTCGATTGACAGGCCAGTGTTTTTAGCAGTATGATACTTATCCCAACGCAATGTTGGGACTTTAGGTCTTGTTTTCTCATTATGAGTCCATTCAATCCCCTGTGTAAGCCCATGTTCTCCTAAATTAGCATGTCTCTGCACACTGTGCCACGTTTGCCCTCTGTTAATGTCATCACAAAAATAAACAACACACGTATAATGTTTTTTTGTTAAGTAAAGACTGGGCATGACCAGAAGAAAGGAGATACAATATAAAATATGATGGGTTTGCCGACCGTAATTCACCTATACCTGCAGATTTTCACCCAATTCAGCCAATTTGTTAACGAGTTAGCTTCGGTTACCCTAAGTCCCAGTCCGCATGCGCAGTAACGTCTGCAGTGATTGAGAGCAAAGGTACCGTTATAGTTGACTGAAGCATGTCAATATGCCGTTTGTTTGTCTCCTGGTCTAAATGATCCCTTATAGCCTATTATTCCTTAGAATTCCTACTGCACATGCGCATAATAGTGCAGCGCCATAATGCCATCAATTAGGATTAGCAGATGATATTCTGCTTTTACTCGCAAAAATTTGAGCGAAATCAGTCTATTGGCTCCCGAGATAGCCTCCATGACCATAAGTTCTAATGCGCATGCGCACTAACTTTGTTGTTACCAAGGGTGACAAAACATTCATGCTAACTTTAAGCACGTTGGCTTTCCCTCTGTTCAGATCCTCCTCTGAAATATCCTAGCCTTTCAGGCTTATTTTCATAATTTCTTCTGCGCATGCGCAGAGCAGTGCAGCTTCAATGACATTTTTACTTATATTTCGTGCTATTCTTTTGTTCATAAAATTTCAAAAAAATCGACCCGTAGGTTGCTGAGATAGCCTCTGTTACAATTAAATCCAGTGCGCATGCGCAGTGACCTTTGTTGACCTGAATACCACATTCGAAATCTGCATGGTCGATTGCCTCTCATTGATATTGTTCGGTAATTTGGTACTGAGTACAACGAAATCTTCAATCTTTCATATGCTTATATACATACATGGTGGCTATTCAAATGGTGGTTGATACAATGGGCGGAGCTAGGGGCTGAACTCCCCCCCCCAATGTCAGAATATCTATGGTTAATACAAAGACAGAAGCTGTTCCGAGTCAATGGCGGGGAAGGCTCCAGTCCCGTACCAGCCCCATCCTCACTGCTCCCCCGTCCGAAATGTCTCACATGAGCTATCTCAGCACGCCTCTGGACCCTGCTACCGTTGCCCAGATGCCTGAGGGCATCATTGCTCACTTCCTCCGATCTCTAAACACGCCTCGGCACCCTCTGCCCTCTAGTCAGGTTCCCGTCCGCCCCGACCCGCTAGCCACCCGCTGTATACACCCGGCTAGAAATGTTATGCCTTTCTTGCACGCATTTACCGGCTGCAGCCTACTGCCGCAGCACAGATGGTCTATGTAAGAAGGGCAGAATGACGTCACTACTGCTGCGGGAAAAACGGTACCGAAGTATTTTGCCCCTCAGTGGCGAACTAGTCGTCGGAGCGTCATGAAACAAAAACGGTAGAGCTCATAATTTCCCATACTACAAGTATAGAGAGAGCCATATAGCTCACTTGAGTATAAAGGCACTTTATCACGTGATGAATTTATTACAACGTATGAAAACCGCATCAAATTCAGTCTTTATCATCATATAGCTCAAAACCTATGGGAGACGCGCGGGTATGGTCAGGCAGACGGTTGTAGAACTTGAGCCGGGCTTTTTTTGGTACCAATTTCGAGAAGAAAATTTGGAAATATGTAGTCATAAATTCCAAAAAAACAAAAAATATTGTATTTTTTTGCCGAAAAATATTTCCCATTAACTCAGAAATTTGAGTTTAGAATATGTTGTTGTAATGACAATACCCATCTCAACAAAGAAAACTGCGTTCAAAAATGTCCAGAATTTTGAAAGTTATACGGTTTTAAAGTTTTAGGCCATAATTGCAATGTTTTGGAAAAACGGCCAAAACTGACCTTCAAAATTATGCTTTTGGTTCAGTTTAGTGTCTATGCAGTAATGCACAGTCCATTCTGTCTGTAAAAATCCAGTTTGGAACACCTAGCATCATATCTTCAGATATTTCGAGCTTATAACTTTGGTAATGCATTTCACTACAAGTTGGAGGTAAAAGTTTCAAAAAATCATTTTGGAAGTACAAATTTGGATTTTTTACTTCAAACTTTGAGCAACAACTGGTAATTGATTGTGCGTAAAAGAGTGTAAGTTTGAGAGATGTAGACTAAAAAAAAAATAGAAAAATAAAAGTTTAGAAAAATATAATCCAAAATTTTGGAAAAGTTTTTGCAAAATTCGAAAATCTGCAGCCGTCGGGATTTTTTATGGGTTCCTGCCTTTCATCCCTGCAAGTTTCAAGTATCTGATACCAGTCCTCAGAACAGACAACAACTACTACTACGGACAACAGAGAACGAAAAACTGTCAGTATAGAAGCCGTTTCTCACTTCGTTCGTCACCGGCTTCTGACAACAGACAACAACGACGACGAGACCGGAAAAACTGTCAGAATAGAAGCCGTTTCTTACTTCGTTCGTCACCGGCTTCTGACAAGCAAGCCAGTTCCTGACCACCATTTTGTTTTTATTCGTCGCAAGTCGCCGCAGCGAGTGGGACCCTACCGCACGGCCGCCACCCGGCCGTCCGACTGATATGAATATCTAATAGACAACGCGCCCGCCGCCCGAGTAGAGGAGCCGAAACGAGACAGACTTCCCTGCCACCACCGGGCATTCGCGCTGGTCTATAGCATGCGTAGATAGCTATGGTATCTGTCTCGCATAGCAGCTACCAGTGCGCCGCCCGCAGCTACGCTACGGCCGAACGGCGGGGTGAGGTTTCGAGCGAAAAACTTACTAGCATTGTGTATTAAATTTAATTAAAGGTACACTGTTGTTGCTATGATATGCAACCTGTTGCGATGGCAAGATATGTCTTTGGACTAGCTTTTTGCCGAATTTCATCCATTTCCATCTATATTAACCATTCGAAATCCTGGTGTGAAGCAAAAATGAACTGATAAAATTACCACTTTGAAATGTATTTTACGGCTTATAGCGCGGAAGCCGTAAGAGATAAGTGGGGGTATGAGTGAGAAAAATGACGGCAACGAAGTTTTCTATCCAGCCGTGTTAAGTTCAATATCGTAGCTATCATGGTCTGGAAACCAGGGGGCTGAGAATAAAAATTTTAAAAACTTATATTTTATTTTTGCCTCTAAAATAAAAAGTTTCAGTCTGAAAGTTTTTATCTCTAAATATATAATAAAGGAGGCTATTCTCTCTTATTATCTGAAATGGGAACTAATTTATCTCAATTAGTTTGGAAGATATAAGGGTTTGACTGATATTTTGGGAAATGCAGACCTTCACGGAATGGGCCAAAAAGGACCCTTAAATTTCCGTTTTTGTTTTGTTTCTGTGTTTGTGCAGTACTGCACAAACAGGCCTTTAAGTTGATATTTGACTCAGAAACCTGAACTGCTGTAGCTTCAGATATTTCGAGCCTGTAGTTTAGACTATGAGTTTTATGCCAAATTTAGGGTGCAAAGTTTAAAAGCTAATTTGGAGCCTTAAATTTATAACTTTTTCTTTCCAACTTTTTGTGTGAACTACAAATTTCCTTGACGTAAAAGGGTGCAAGTTTGAAGACTCTAGATGAATTAGCAAAAAATAGAAAAATAAAAGTTAAAAATCACATAATGTAAAATTCTGGGCAAAATTTTGAAAATTTTGCAAATTGACAACCGTGGTGCTTATTCATTTGGAAGTGCCTTCTATCCACAAAAGTTTTAGTTCTCTGATACCAGCGCTCAGAACAGACAACAACAACAACAACAACAGACAGACAACGACGACGAGACCGGAAAAACTGTCAGAATAGAAGCCGTTTCTTACTTCGTTCGTCACCGGCTTCTGACAACGACGACGACGGGACCGGAAAAACTGTCAGAATAGAAGCCGTTTCTTACCTCGTTCGTCACCGGCTTCTGACAGACAACGACGACGAGACCGGAAAAACTGTCAGAATAGAAGCCGTTTCTTACTTCGTTCGTCACCGGCTTCTGACAACCTCGGCCTGCGGCCTCGGCAGGTGCCGCTCCGGCGCAGGAGAAGCCGGTGACAATGTACGTTAGGCAAGCAGTTCGATTGACAGGCGAGTGTTTTCAGCAGTATGATACGTATACTAACGCGATGTTGGGACTTGAGGTCTAATGTTCTCATTCTGACTACATTCAATCCCATGTGTAAGTCCATGTTTTCCTAAACTAACATGTCTCTGCACACTGCGCCACGTTTGTCGTCTGTTCATGTCATCACATAAATAATCACACGTATAAAGTTTGGTTTGTTAAGTAAAGACTGGCTATGCCCAGAAGAAAGGAGATACAATATAAAATATTATGGGTTTGCCGACCATATTTCACCTATACCTGGAGATCTTCACACATTTCAGCCTATTTGTTGCTGAGTTAGCTTCGGTTATCCTAAGTCCCAGTCTGCATGCGCAGTAAAGTCTGCAGTGAATGAGAGCGAAGATACCGTTATAATTGACTGAAGCATGTTGGTATGTCGTTTGTTTGTCTCCTGGTCTAAACTATCCGTTATAGCCTAATATTCCTTAGAATTCATACTGCGCATGCGCAGCCCAATGCAATGTCATAATTCCGTGAATTGGGATTAGCAGATAGTATTCTGCTATTACTCTCAAAGTTTTAGCCCAATCGGTCTATTGGCTCCCGAGATAGCCTCCTGACCATAAGTTCTAATGCGCATGCGCACTTACCTTTGTAGTAAGCAAGGGTCTCAAAACTTGCATACTAAATTTAAGCATGTTCGCTCTCCTCTGTCCATGTCCTCTTCTGAAATATCCTCACCTTTAAGGCTTTTCTTTAAGATTTCTACTGCGCATGCGCAGGGCAGTGCAGCTTCACTATGACATTATTTGTGGTTTTTACTCCGTGTCATTTTCTTGTTCACAAAATTTCAAAAAAATCGACCCGTAGGCTGCCGGGATAGCCTCTGTTACCATTAGTTCCACTGCGCATGCGCAGTGACCTTTCATTGACCTGAAGACCGGATTCAAAATCTGCATGACCGATTTCCTCCATTGATATTTTTCGACAATATGGAATAGAGTGCAACGAGATTTATATATTATTTATATGTCTAAATACGATAGCGGATACAAGGGGCGAGAGTAGTGGGCTTAAGTCCCCCCATGTGAAAATGCCTACAGCTATAGCATAAGCAAAGGATGTTTGGAGGCAATTGCAGAGAGGCTGGAGCTAAAAGGTGAATTCAGGGCAGCGGAGGGGATAGGGGCACGTGCACCCCCCCCTGTGGTCGATCCTCAGCACCCCCTGAAATGGCCACGGCGACCCTCAAACATTGGATGGCACCCCTGAAATGTCACTTCCCACCCTTTCCCCTTAAGATGCAAAAATTGACGCCCATCGGAAAGATTTTACGTGTCAAAAGTGGCGCTCTATTCTCCGGATTACAAGGGTGCATGTTGTTCCCTGATGTAAAAGGGTGCAAGTTTGAAGAGTCTAGATGAATTAGCAAAAAATAGAAAAATTAAAATTAAAAATAATATAATGCAAAATTCTGGCCCAAATTTTGAAAATTTTGAAAATTGACAACCGTGGTGCTTATTCATTTGGAAGTGCCTTCTATCCACAAAAGTTTTAGGTCTCTGATACCAGCGCTCAGAACAGACAACAACAACTTCGGTCTGCGACCTGGGCTAACGCCCCACCGGCGCAGGAGAGCCGCATGACAATGTGCTGAAAGCAAACCATATTTCGTTCTTAATGTATCTCTTCATAAGCCTGCAAGTCATTATCATTCTTTTCTTTGAAAGAACCAATAAAAAGCACGTGGTCAATCCCGGATTCGAACCGGACCTACCTGATCAAGAGACAGGGCCTCTAACCACTAGACCACCGTTACACATTACTCACCCTCCCACTAGCTGAACAGCTGTGGCCCGTCAGGAGGTCACTGGCTGGTACAACTCCGCCGAATATGCTGGGCCACTGGCGCCGGGTGCTGTGCTTGTCCCGAAAAGGCACGATATAAAGGTGCTTCTAGAAGACGAACCAAGCATTCTTTTGGGCTGAAATTACTTGTATCGTCGAGCTAGGATCCTAAGCTAGCTTCATGCCAAATTTCTTCCACTTCCATCCATTTTAAGGACTTGAAACCATGGTGAGAAGCAAAGGTGGTCCGAGAAACTTAGCATCTTGTAATACATATTGGACTAATTACTCGAAAGCCATTAGAGATAGGTGGGTAGTATAAGTGAGCGAAATGACCGCAAGTAACTTTCCTATTCAGCCATGTCAGTTCTGAGTTTGTGAGTGACATGAGCTTGGAACCAGGAAGATGCAAGTAAAACGTTTTTTGACTCAATTTCTATTTATGCCTATAAAACAAAGAATTTCACATTCACAATTTCCATCTCCAAATATTATGAGGTGCAAGCAATGTTCTTTCATTATTTGAAATGAAAACTAAAATCGGTCAATTAGATTGTGACATATTAACGTTGAAATGAAATGAACCAAAATTTAGTCTTCCGGAAGAACAGTAAAAAGTAGGTCAAAATTGTACGTTTTGCACTCAAAACTATGCCTAAGCACAAGAAAATTAACCTAGCTACCCCTAGGTAACTGTCTTTCAGCTAACTGAAGCTTGCCTTCTGATATTTCGATTGTCCAAGTCGGCCATCAACTTTAAGTAGGTTTTTTGCTCGCGTGAGTAATGCCGCGTTTTCGCGCAATAAATATTATTGGATGAGCTCAATTTTTGTTCCCTAGCTGGCCCTTATTACCTATTGAAAAGGGCATAAATTTCAAGCTCGTAGCTTAAGGAGTAAAAAATAGAAAAATATAAAACAGAAAAAGTTTGGGCCAAAATTTCTCAAAAACTATTTTAGATTTCGAATCGGGGCTTCAGTTTGAATGTCTGGAGCAGGAGGGCTATCACCCTACAAAATTTCAGAGCTCTGTTATCAATTCTCAGGCGGGACAGACAACAACAGACAGACAGACAGACAGACAGACCACGACGAGACCGGTAAAGCGGCCAGAATAGAACCTCTTGAGAAATCTCAATGCGCTTCGCTCCATGGATTTCGTCATGCGTCTCTGACAACAGACCACGACGAGACCCGTCTGAGCGGCCAGAATAGAGCCGTTTGAGAAATCTCAATGCGCTTCGCTCCATGGATTTCGTCATGCGGCTCTGACAGACACGACCCGCAAGACCGGAAGCGGCAGAATAGGCCTCTTGAGAAATCTCAATGCGCTTCGCTCCATGGATTTCGTCATGCGGCTCTGACAGGTGACGGTCGGTCTGTGGTGGGCAGGTTCCGGTTTGAGCCGGGAGGTGGCTCTGCCGGCGGAGGCCGGGGCCGCCGGCGGCCCGCCTTCGACGAGGCGGAGCGTGTGGCGGAGCACCAGCGAGTCCACATGCCCTACGTCAGGTACGCATCCTGCACCACCTACTCTCTGGACAGAAGGGAACTGTGGCCGAGGGTGTGCCGGAGATTGCTGTGCAGAAGGGAACTGTGGCCCCGAGGGTGTACCGGAGATTGCTGTGCAGAGGGGAACTGTGGCTGAGGGTGTACCGGAGATTGCTGTGCAGAAGGGAGCTGTGGCCCCGAGGGTGTACCGGAGATTGCTGTGCAGAGGGGAACTGTGGCTGAGGGTGTACCGGAGATTGCTGTGCAGAGGGGAACTGTGGCTGAGGGTGTGCCGGAGATTGCTATGCAGAAGGGAACTGTGGCCCCGAGGGTGTACCGGAGATTGCTATGCAGAAGGGAACTGTGGCCCCGAGGGTGTACCGGAGATTGCTGTGCAGAAGGGAACTGTGGCCGAGGGTGTACCGGAGATTGCTGTGCAGAAGGGAACTGTGGCTGAGGGTGTACCGGAGATTGCTGTGCTGAGGGGAACTGTGGCTGAGGGTGTACCGGAGATTGCTGTGCAGAAGGGAACTGTGACTGAGGGTGTGCCGGAGACAAAGGATAGGTCTGGCCGACAAGCAGCCTGGTTTGGCTGCAATGCAGGTCAACTGGGACGGTGTCATTGTCTATGGGAGAAGGCCGGGGAGCGCCGGAACTAGTGTTGCTCTGTGTTAGAGGTGTAAGTTCAGTGCTGTTTTTATATTGGGACTGCACGACTATTTTAGTGGTCATTGAAACATCACAGCCGTTTGGAGTTCTGCTCCCTATTAAATGCACCGGGGACGACGAAAAGAGCTCGCAGTGCCGTGCTTGTGGTGCTGAGAGAAGTTATATTGACTGCCAACTCTGAAATGTTGCGGGATGTTTGCTAACTGTGTTAGACTGGGGAGTTTCTGCGTACTGGAGAGCGGCTCGCCGCTGCCCCGGCACTCGGTGACCGGTGTTCACGCACGTAGACACCCAGTGATGGGGGCGGGGCTGCGGCGTCCGTACCTGCCTGGCCAGGTATTGCCCGTTAATTACTGTGGAGGCCATTAGAGCGCAGGCGGAGGGAGCCGCTCGGTCAGCCGGTGGCGTGCTGTTGCAGGCCCGCCATTAGTCTGACACCACTCCCACTTGTCACCCTGTCAGCTGGCCTGCCAAATTATGCACGCCGCCCGTATCCTGGTGCACGTGCGGGTCAGGTCAGAGCTCATTAGCCAGCCCAACTCGCGCTTAAATGAACTAAAGTTAATAGCTTCCCGTAAGCCGCTGCGTGCTATCTTTTTGCACTCCCCGCTGCAGCGATGCTACCACGTCACACGAGTTAGGCTGCCGGTGGTCTCTGGGTGGAGTTTGTTCTCTGATGGTGAGCCTATTCTCTGAGTAGGGCGGGTTTTCTGACTATGAGTACGTTTTCTGAGTGTGGGCGGTTTCGTTGAGTTTGGGTGGGTGCTCAGAGTGCAAGTTTGTTCGCTGAGGATTAGTAGGGTCTTTGAGTTTGACCTTTTTCTCTGAGTGTGAGCTGATTCCATCAGTGCGCCTAGCTTCTCTGATGACAAGCGAGCTCGAGTTTTGTGAGTTCTCTGAGTGTGTGGGGTTCTCTGATTGTGTGTGGATTAACTGAGTTTTAACGGGTTCTCTGAGTTTTAATGGGTTCTCTGATCGTGAGCGGGTTTCCTCAGCCAATGAGTCTGAGAGGCGTGATATAGAAATTCAGGACGAAGTCCAGTTAAGATTGGGCGCTAAATGGCTAAGGTGGTGAGATTGTGAACAAAGCCGGACAGAAGTGTCATCGCAGCGCAGTACGGTGCGTCTCAGACCCTTGTTTGGGGCAGTGTCTTGGGTGAAGCTGTGTTGTCGGGGCGACATTTACCACACACAGGGAATGGGACGCTATCTGACCAGATCGGCGCGTCTCAGACCCTTGTTTGGGGCAGTGTCTTGGGTGAAGCTGTGTTGTCGGGGCGACATTTACCTCACGCAGGAGATGGCACGCTATCTGACCAGATCGGCGCGTCTCAGACCCTTGTTTGGGGCAGTGTCTTGGGTGCAGCTGTGTTGTCGGGGCGACATTTACCACACACAGGGAATGGGACGCTATCTGACCAGATCGGCGCGTCTCAGACCCTTGTTTGGGGCAGTGTCTTGGGTGAAGCTGTGTTGTCGGGGCGACATTTACCTCACGCAGGAGATGGCACGCTATCTGACCAGATGGGGCGTCTCAGACCCTTGTTTGGGGCAGTGTCTTGGGTGCAGCGGTGTTGTTGGGGCGACATTTACACACACAGGGAATGGGACGCGATCTGACCAGATCGGCGCGTCCAGACCCTTGTTTGGGGCAGTGTCTTGGGTGCAGCGGTGTTGTCGGGGCGACATTTACCTACGCAGGGAATGGGACGCTATCTGACCAGATCGGCGCGTCTCGACCCTTGTTTGGGGCAGTGTTTGGGTGAGCTGTGTTGTCGGGCCGACATTTACCGCACGCAGGAGATGGCAAGCTATCTGACCAGATCGGCGCGTCTCAGACCCTTGTTTGGGGCAGGTCTTGGGTGCAGCGGTGTTGTCGGGGCGACATTTACCTCACGCAGGAGATGGCACGCTATCTGACCAGATCGGCGCGTCTCAGACCCTTGTTTGGGGCAGTGTCTTGGGTGCAGCGGTGTTGTCGGGGCGACATTTACCACACACAGGGAATGGGACGCTATCTGACCAGATCGGCGCGTCTCAGACCCTTGTTTGGGGCAGTGTCTTGGGTGAAGCTGTGTTGTCGGGCCGACATTTACCGCACGCAGGAGATGGCAAGCTATCTGACCAGATGGGCGCGTCTCAGACCCTTGTTTGGGGCGTGTCTTGGGTGCAGCGGTGTTGTTGGGGCGACATTTACCACACACAGGGAATGGGACGCGATCTGACCAGATCGGCGCGTCTGGACCCTTGTTTGGGGCAGTGTCTTGGGTGCAGCGGTGTTGTCGGGGCGACATTTACCTCACGCAGGGAATGGGACGCTATCTGACCAGATCGGCGCGTCTCGACCCTTGTTTGGGGCAGTGTCTTGGGTGAAGCTGTGTTGTCGGGCCGACATTTACCGCACGCAGGAGATGGCAGCTATCTGACCAGATCGGCGCGTCTCAGACCCTTGTTTGGGGCAGTGTCTTGGGTGCAGCGGTGTTGTCGGGGCGACATTTACCTCACGCAGGAGATGGCACGCTATCTGACCAGATCGGCGCGTCTCAGACCCTTGTTTGGGGCAGTGTCTTGGGTGAAGCTGTGTTGTTGGGGCGACATTTACCCACACAGGGAATGGCACGCTATCTGACCAGATCGGCGCGGCACAGTCGGCTGGTGGCCGCAGCTTCCCCAACCAATCTAGATAGCTGACGCCGCCGGCATAGAAATTCACGGGGCGGACGCCGCCGGGGCTGCCGCCAAACCGGCCTTTGTAAGTATAGAGTCGCCGGGGCCCCGGCGATGAGGACCGTGCTTCTTTGGAAATGCCTGTATAGTTACAGCTGGAAACGAGTCTGCTTTTATCTGACTGCTTAGTTTCGTCATGGTGTTTAAATTCGGTGCGTCCTTCAATACCCAAAATACTGATGGCGTCTCCGTGTTTTGAACCTGCGTTATGCAGAGTGCTATGTATGTGCCCAAAGTATCATGATTCATAGTATATTTCGAGTTGTGAATTCCGAGTTCTGAGTGTGCGATAAACAAGGAGTAGTGAATGTTTTTATATAGACAATGCCGCTGACATAATGCATGAACTTTGATTGGACGCAGGCACCTCACCCTTAAGTGAGGCGTCAAATCAGATATTGGGCTTCCATCGATGGCTTGTGGAAAGCAACCAAGTGTGGTGAGCAGCAATCATTTGGACCGGCTCGTTTTCAGTGCCTTATTTACGGCACGGTCCATCGGCGGCGCTTCAATGGACAGTCGATCAGGCCTTATTCGAAGCAATCTTGCGGCTGAGTGGCGCCGCCTGCCGCCAATAGCGGCAGGAAGAGCATTTCCGCCCTGGGCCGGGGCAGTACGACCGGATCGACACGTGGACTGCCAGACAACCGGCGCTGGGTCCGCTGGCCTGTGCCTGTAGCCACAGGCTGATATCCACCGCTGCTATGAAAAGCACGCCTCCGAACAAACTCATTTCATTTTGTACAGATAAATGCTTGTAGTGCAGTCAGCAAGTAGCCAATGCTGAACTTGGTCAGATTGAGACCTACCATGTCCCGTCGGTAGAGCCATGGGTGCTACTGGAGGTTAAAATTGACACAACCTTGCTCGCTAAAACGAAAGATTTACCGCCTCCAGCAGTTCTACAGGTTTTCTGGCACCATCTCCACAGCACATACCCGGGGCATAGCGTACTTTACACAGATGGGTCCCAAGAGTGGAAATGGCACTGGATGCGCGTTCGTAAGCGAGAATGTGGAAAGATCATTCACATTACCTGGGAGTGCATCGGTTTTTACTGCCGAACTGTACGCTTTATTTCGTTGCATGGACTACATTTTACGTTCTAGAACATGCCGCCACGTAATCTTCTCAGATTCGCTTTCATCATTACAAGCGCTGAGTGCGTTCGAAACTCACCCAACATCTTCATATGTTTTAGAACTTATTAGACTCAGACTCTACAGAGCACACTGCCATGGGAAAAGCGTCACAATCGCCTGGGTGCCTAGCCATGTGGGGATACCTGGAAATGAACGTGCTGACAGATGTGCCAAAGCGGCATCCCAGGGTGTCGTACCGACTAGCTTAGGCGTGCCGTCCTCGGATTTTTATCAAAATATCGGCGAACATGTTAACGAAATATGGCAGCGCACCTGGGACGCAGACCCCAAAGGCTCCAAGTTGCGGGCGCTGAAACCCAAAATAGGGATATGACAGTCGGCAGGTGCTGGCTGTAGGAGGGACGAGGTGATTCTGACCAGGCTGCGCATTGGTCATACGCACGCCACACACTCACACCACCTTGGCGGTGACGGCCCGCCGACGTGTCGGCGTTGCGGTGACCGACTGACGACCAGGCATGTGCTGATTGACTGTCGCCATTATGAGATCGAAAGAGCGCGTTATCTGCCGGGTGCCCCCACTATGGAGGCGCTCTGTGGAGAATCCCGATCAGTGGATATCTGCAACATCGTCTTATTCCTGAACAGTGTGAATTTTAACGTCATATACTCTCCAAGTGGCCCCACCGTGTGAGCAGCTAACACCTGGTGTCGAAATGGTTTAGGGAACCTATGTTCATGTTTTATATTCCGTTTCTCTGCGTTTTACTTCTGACAAGTGTTTGTATCTCTGTTCGCACGTGGTTTCACTCACGACATACCGGTGTGTATGTGCAGGGGCTAAGCCGATGTTTTACATACCATTTTTGGTGTTTTAGATGACGTTGCCGACACTGCTCCCCAATGCCGCTTGCTTTTAAACTAAAAACAAGGAAATAGATATGGGCGCAAAATGACTGTCGCCGTCGACGCGCCCTTAAACTCCACTGATGATGATGTAGCCAATGCCGTCCTGTCAGTGCGTGCAGAGACGCGGCGGAGTTGACTCGGGTCTTGCACTCCCTCAGGCAGATGGGTGCAGAGTGATCGAAACTAACTTTCTCCGCGGTCTACAGCACCCAGCATTGAATCAAAAGTGATGAAACTAAGTAGGCCCTACTCAAACCACGTTTGCCTGCGTTGCTCAAAGTGCTCTAGAAACGCTGTTTTTATAAATGCTTTGACATCTGCTACCTCCTTTTTGATCTGGAGATAACTAATACTCCTCGTGACGACCGGGGGTTTCCTGGAACGAGCCAGAGCTCCAGAAAAAAGAGCTGCCGGTTGTGACCACCCTCTGACCCTATGCAAGTAGCAGAGGCGTCCCATGACCAGCTTGGGCCTGATGAAACTGACTGGAATTTCTTATGATAAGGCAGTTGGGTCCCTTTGTGTTCAACGGAAGCCCCAAATCCAGTATAGACAACTTGACCTGCCACATGCCTCTGAATCAAGCCGGGTTCCTCATATGGAGGCAATTGCGCCTCCGCCATATGTGAAGCCTGGGCTCTATGGTCTCATTGAGTGGCCTGGATTTTATGGTCTCATTGGATAGCCGGGGTCCTACGGTCTCATTGAGTAGCCTGGATTCTATGGTCTCATTGAGTGGCCTGGATTCTATGGTCTCATTGGATAGCCTGGGTTCTATGGTCTCATTGAGTAGCCTGGATTCTATGGTCTCATTGAGTAGCCTGGGTTCTATGGTCTCATTGAGTAGCCTGGGTTCTATGGTCTCATTGAGTAGCCTGGATTCTATGATATCATTGGATAGCCGGGGTTCTATGGTCTCATTGAGTATCCTGGATTCTATCGTCTCATTGAGTATCCTGGGTTCTATCGTCTCATTGGATAGCCTAGGTTCTATGGTCTCATTGATTAGCCTGGGTTCTATCGTCTCATTGAGTAGCCTGGATTCTATGGTCTCATTGAGTGGCCTGGATTCTATGGTCTCATTGGATAGCCTGGGTTCTATGGTCTCATTGAGTAGCCTGGATTCTATGATATCATTGGATAGCCGGGGTTCTATGGTCTCATTGAGTATCCTGGATTCTATGGTCTCATTGAGTATCCTGGGTTCTATGGTCTCATTGAGTAGCCTGGATTCTATGGTCTCATTGAGTAGCCTGGATTCTATGATATCATTGGATAGCCGGGGTTCTATGGTCTCATTGAGTATCCTGGGTTCTATGGTCTCATTGAGTGGCCTGGATTCCATGGTCTCATTGAGTAGCCTGGGTTCTATGGTCTCATTGGATAACCTGGGTTCTATGGTCCCATTGAGTAGCCTGGATTCTATGGTCTCATTGAGTAGCCTGGATTCTATGATATCATTGGATAGCCGGGGTTCTATGGTCTCATTGAGTATCCGGGTTCTATGGTCTCATTGAGTGGCCTGGATTCTATGGTCTCATTGAGTAGCCTGGGTTCCATGGTCTCATTGAGTAGCCTGGATTCTATCGTCTCATTGGATAACCTGGGTTCTATGGTCCCATTGAGTAGCCTGGGTTCTATCGTCCCATTGGATAGCCTGGGTTCTATGGTCTATGGGGTAGCGTGGGTTCTATCGTCTCCTCTATCAGCGACTGAAATGAATGCATATTGATGGGTATCGGTACATCTGTTGCAGACATGCTCTGTCGTGGCAATTCCAGTTAGGGTGTCTCTCATCATGTACGTTGCTGTCCAAGTAGAGGTCACGCGCCGTCAGTGAAAGTGCGTCCACTCAGTGCCAAATTGCTGTTCCTGGATCAAGTGCAGCGAGGAAGACGGCTAAGATATCGTGCAGGCCTTTGGGAATGACCTCATATCTCCCCGACCTAGCAAGACAATGTATATATATATATATATATATATATATATATATATATATATATATATATATATATATATATATATATATATATATATATATATCTATATATATATATATATTGGCATTGGACTGCCCTCATGTGAGAGGAGCGGGTGGAAATGGCGAGCGGCCCGATGCAAACTTTCCTACAGCACGGATGTGTTCGGTACAAATACTCGCTACGCCTTTGCCTTTGCCTATCTCTTCGCGTTTTTGCCTCTCCCTACGCCCTTGATCTCGATTAGCTCTTACCTTGTATTTGCCGTTTTATTATTTTTTTTGGGGGGGGTGGGGAGTTATTGGTGTTTTGTTCAATGAGTCGCGGACGAACCTGGCAATCTGAGAAGAGTGAACTTAACCTGATTTGTATGTACATAAGTTATATGCATGTGGAAATACGAGTATTCCATACATTGTTTTTTCGAGCTGGCTCGTCTCTCAGTGGGGGTCAGTTGCAGACTAAGCTCAGTTCGCCATAGAGCTAGGGTTGCGGTGGGCTTGAAATTGAGGTAGCGAGCTCGAATTCTCTCATACTCCATGGATTTGTATAAATATCATATGGCTCAAGTTCTGGAAAAGTTAGCGCACACATTAGGCTTCTAGGCCTCCAAAATTGTCAACTGCATCAGAAATGTATTTTCACATACCTATTTATGGTTGTATATTAGTCCCGCTTCTTCTCAATGATGTAGTGCTAGAGCCTGTTCATTGGCTACAATCCCTTACAGTGGCGGATCCAGGGGGGGCAAAAAGGCATTTGCCCCCCCCAAACGGAAAAGCTCGGGGCAAAACCATGTTTTTGCCTCCCCAAGTGATCGACCTCCTTTTTTTCTCCTGACTTCTTTTTAGTTTATAAGCAATATTTTGATGCTTCAACTCTCAACTCCAAACAGAACCAGTTAAGTTCAGTGTAAATATTAGGCCTTGGACTGAAAAAGGATCTCACGCCCATCTTTTTCACCCCTTGATGTTTTGTTTTGTTTTGTTTTTTGCTTTTCGCCTCAAATACCCAAACGTCTACCGGCAAGTAGTATTGTAGCGTAGCTTTCACGGCGTGACGTTTTTTTTTTACTTTGGTTTGCCCCTCCCAAACCGACCGGCTAGATCCGCCACTGATCCCTTAGTCATAGATTATAAAGTAACGTCGCTTATTTACCTAAATAATATACCCTATTGTATCCGTTTGAAAACTGTTTGCAAATCCCGCTGACAGAGTGTAATAGCTCTGGTCACACTAAGCATCGTTCTCCATCATTGTTAGAAGTCGTTTAGCGGGACCGCTGACTATGAGGTGGTGATTAATCTTCCGGCCGGCCATTTTCTCCGCTCAATTGATTCGGCGTCGGCCGCCAGTGTGCTGGCTTTCAATTAGTTGTTTTTGTAGAGGCGCTGGCGGCACAAAATGAACTAGACGGCTGAACCTCCTCAGCACTTGCTGTTTAAATGAGACTGGGTAGAATTACGTCAGTTGCCCCTTATAAATTAGCGTTTCTGCTCGGCCAAGTGTTTGAATTGGGCCATTAATCCAGACTACCATTTGCCATTCCTCCCCAGCTTACTGCAATCAAGGGGGTTGGTTGTCCAATACCAGTGATTTGAAGGGGGCTAATTAATTTGGTTAATCTGGTGTTATTTCACCGTAATATTCTTTCTTGGGTTGGTACTGGCCAGACTGGTCCCTGGTCGTATAGTTTATTATGATATAAATATTGTGTATAAAGTAACTGATTTTTCTTCTGAAGTTTTACAAGGCCTGTAGGATCCGGTTTGATTCCTTCCGTGACCGATCGAGGTCTCTCGCAGAGCTCCTACCTGCCCTTCATCTAATCCCCGGAAATGGCCAGCTTTCTTCTTACATACTCTCTTCAATGTCTTAACCCGCGCCCCACCGGGGTTCGGCGTCACCTTCGCCCCACCGGGGGTATCGATGACCCCCCTCTAACTTCGAAAATATGGGGATTAGCGCAAATGTTCGAAGTGCATTGAAAGGTCGCGTGAATTCAGTAACAAATTTATTTACATGTTTAAGCGCTCAGATCAATGGTTTGACCTCCAGAGGTCAAGTCAGGCTACGATAGGCTATTTTCACCAAATTATGCAATGCTTAGGAAAGCTGGGCATAACTGTAATGCCATTAGAGCTATTCAGATCTCGTAAAGTACATTTGATAGGAAAATGCCTGACTTTTTCCGCCATGTGGAACGTACTTACCTCCCGCCAGTGGTTTGACCTCCAGAGGTCACCTCGTGACGGAATATGATCTGAGGTCACGAAAGGTCAGAAAGTGACCTTTCCGTATATCGAATGAAAGCCAGTGACGAAACATACACGATGATGTTTGCTTCAGTGCTCTAGCTTAATTAGGTCAAAAGTTATTGTCAGAATACTGTTTTTGACCCCTGGTGACCTTGGATAACCTCGGGAGGTCAAACGGGAAGTAAGGCCCCTGAGATCCGGGAAAGGGTGTCCAAGAACGCTTTTCTGAGCAAGCTGAGGACTTGCATTAGTTTTTGTGACTTTTAGACAGCCTTTCCCATGCTTTTTCAATGGGAGAAGTCATCTCGTGACCTGACCTTAGGTCACGAAATCGAAAAAATTCCGGATACACCTTGTAGATCCTGGAGGGGTCATGAAGTGTAGGAAGTTTCAAATCGATCGACCAAGAAATGTAGCTCTAATAGAGCTCAAATGTTGAAGTGATATGACCTTGGTTGACCTCGCCTGGTGACCTGACCTTGGGTGACCCGGGGCAAAAATTTCAGGGCTGGTGGGAAAATGATGGTGTGAGAGATAGAGCCCTCAACCGCGGAGCTGCGCCTCGTCATTTTTCTGCTATCCTGAAAAATCTTAGAGGGGGGCATCGATGCCCCTCCGGTGGGGCGAGGGTTAATAAATACGGATTTGATAACCATGTTTTTTATATCATGTTTTGTCCAGTCTCCCGCAGCCAACCCTCGCTTTCAAAACATTCTCCTGACGCCGTACCTCCACCGCCAGGCAGCTGGAGTCGGTCACACTCACGCCGTACCTCCACCGCCAGGCAGCTGGAGTCGGTCACACTCACGCCGTACCTCCACCGCCAGGCAGCTGGAGTCGGTCACACTCCTGACGCCGTACCTCCACCGCCAGGCAGCTGGAGTCGGTCACACTCACGCCGTACCTCCACCGCCAGGCAGCTGGAGTCGGTCACACTCCTGACGCCGTACCTCCACCGCCAGGCAGCTGGAGTCGGTCACACTCCTGACGCCGTGCCTCCACCGCCAGGCAGCTGGAGTCGGTCACACTCACGCCGTACCTCCACCGCCAGGCAGCTGGAGTCGGTCACACTCCTGACGCCGTACCTCCACCGCCAGGCAGCTGGAGTCGGTCACACTCCTGACGCCGTACCTCCACCGCCAGGCAGCTGGAATCGGTCACACTCCTGACGCCGTGCCTCCACCGCCAGGCAGCTGGAGTCGGTCACACTCACGCCGTACCTCCACCGCCAGGCAGCTGGAGTCGGTCACACTCCTGACGCCGTACCTCCACCGCCAGGCAGCTGGAGTCGGTCACACTCCTGACGCCGTACCTCCACCGCCAGGCAGCTGGAGTCGGTCACACTCACGCCGTGCCTCCACCGCCAGGCAGCTGGAGTCGGTCACACTCACGCCGTACCTCCATCGCCAGGCAGCTGGAGTCGGTCACACTCCTGACGCCGTACCTCCACCGCCAGGCAGCTGGAGTCGGTCACACTCCTGACGCCGTGCCTCCACCGCCAGGCAGCTGGAGTCGGTCACACTCACGCCGTACCTCCACCGCCAGGCAGCTGGAGTCGGTCACACTCCTGACGCCGTACCTCCACCGCCAGGCAGCTGGAGTCGGTCACACTCACGCCGTACCTCCACCGCCAGGCAGCTGGAGTCGGTCACACTCACGCCGTACCTCCACCGCCAGGCAGCTGGAGTCGGTCACACTCACGCCGTACCTCCACCGCCAGGCAGCTGGAGTCGGTCACACTCTACGCCGTACCTCCACCGCCAGGCAGCTGGAGTCGGTCACACTCTTCTGACGCCGTACCTCCACCGCCAGGCAGCTGGAGTCGGTCACACTCCTGACGCCGTACCTCCACCGCCAGGCAGCTGGAGTCGGTCACACTCACGCCGTGCCTCCACCGCCAGGCAGCTGGAGTCGGTCACACTCCTGACGCCGTACCTCCACCGCCAGGCAGCTGGAGTCGGTCACACTCCTGACGCCGTACCTCCACCGCCAGGCAGCTGGAGTCGGTCACACTCCTGACGCCGTACCTCCACCGCCAGGCAGCTGGAGTCGGTCACACTCTTCTGACGCCGTGCCTCCACCGCCAGGCAGCTGGAGTCGGTCACACTCACGCCGTACCTCCACCGCCAGGCAGCTGGAGTCGGTCACACTCACGCCGTACCTCCACCGCCAGGCAGCTGGAGTCGGTCACACTCACGCCGTACCTCCACCGCCAGGCAGCTGGAGTCGGTCACACTCACGCCGTACCTCCACCGCCAGGCAGCTGGAGTCGGTCACACTCCTGACGCCGTACCTCCACCGCCAGGCAGCTGGAGTCGGTCACACTCCTGACGCCGTGCCTCCACCGCCAGGCAGCTGGAGTCGGTCACACTCACGCCGTACCTCCACCGCCAGGCAGCTGGAGTCGGTCACACTCACGCCGTACCTCCACCGCCAGGCAGCTGGAGTCGGTCACACTCCTGACGCCGTGCCTCCACTGCCAGGCAGCTGGAGTCGGTCACACTCACGCCGTACCTCCACCGCCAGGCAGCTGGAGTCGGTCACACTCCTGACGCCGTACCTCCACCGCCAGGCAGCTGGAGTCGGTCACACTCACGCCGTACCTCCACCGCCAGGCAGCTGGAGTCGGTCACACTCACGCCGTACCTCCACCGCCAGGCAGCTGGAGTCGGTCACACTCACGCCGTACCTCCACCGCCAGGCAGCTGGAGTCGGTCACACTCACGCCGTACCTCCACCGCCAGGCAGCTGGAGTCGGTCACACTCACGCCGTACCTCCACCGCCAGGCAGCTGGAGTCGGTCACACTCACGCCGTACCTCCACCGCCAGGCAGCTGGAGTCGGTCACACTCACGCCGTACCTCCACCGCCAGGCAGCTGGAGTCGGTCACACTCACGCCGTACCTCCACCGCCAGGCAGCTGGAGTCGGTCACACTCTTCTGACGCCGTGCCTCCACCGCCAGGCAGCTGGAGTCGCAGCAGCCGGCGCCGTACGACTCAGCGGTGCTGTCGCAGCTGCTGCAGCCAGAATCTGAAAACTTCACGCCGGAACTTTACGCCTCGCTGGTGCGTCACATTTGCCTCAACGAGCCTGAAGAGGGCGCCATCCTCGTCTTCGTCTCGGGCTGGGATGAGATCAGCAAGGTGCACCGCGCGCTCCGCGAGGACTCGGTCCTCCTCGACGGTAGGTTTGTCGGGGAGTGCCGTGGCTCAGCATCGCTGGTGAAGGTGCTGACCGGGCAGGGGGTCGCTTGTACTGGGCTGGTGGTGGTGTATTCAGCCTTGTGAATGGAAAGCGAGATGAAGGCGTGCTGGTCCTGCTCTTACTAGTGGAATTTTGCCGGAAGCTTGTCACATTGTACAGGTACCCTACACGGCTCTGTTGACTGTTTCCTTCCGGGGTTTTATGAATCAAACCCAGTGTTAATAATGAAAGCTTATGGCGTACAGCTCCTACAGCTAAAAGGGAATGTGGCACCTTTATAACTTATTTTTACCTGAGATAGCCAAGTTGTAAAGCATACCGGAAAATCCGGTGCTCCATATATCATTTGTCTTGAAACTCAAAATTTCCGTCGAGAAAAGCTAAAGACCTGCCTGAAATGTACCCCAAATCTACCCCAACAAGGCGGCCACAGTTCTCAGCTGTTGGTGTGACGACAGCGCTGACGTCATGGTGAGTTATTAGTCAATTGGAGCCCTTGAAGCCTATTGAATATGGTAGAAGATGCCAGATCATGACATCATCCACAGGCATAGGTTTATTTTTCACCCTAGAGGAACATTTTGAAAATCAACATATTGAGCTCATTGTATATTTTTGAGAGACATTATGGACGTTTTCATGATTTTCGGCTAAAAACAGCCCTGATTATACTAAATTCCTGGATTCAACCAAGGTGCCACATTCCCTTTAATGATGAAGGTATGAATTTGTTCTTCTTAACGATAACGGCATGCGACTTTGCCCCTTAAAAAGCGTCTCAAATGTTTTACGGCGAGGCACCCGTGCGGATTTTTGTCAGCCTGTGAAGGAGGGGGATGCTGCGGTATTCAGAATATCGTCCCCCTTTCAAGGAGACGGTTGAAGGAATTTAGCTGAGAGGATCGGGCTTGAGCTAATGTGCAAGGAGTTGCTTGGGATGTGATTGAAAAATAGGAGCTTCTACCCGGTGACATTTAAATGTTCATATATTATGACATGAATTTGGAAATTGATTTGGGAAAAGCAGATTGCAGAATGGCAGAGGCCTGGTGCATGACCTCGGCACCCGACACGTCGTAAAGACGTGCCTCCCCCTCCCGCTGACCTCAGTAGAAGACACGTCGTAAAGCCCCTCCCCTCCCGCCGATTTCTTCAATGTTGTCCAGGCTTTCGCGAGTTCGACTTCTAGGAACGAAGACTAACTAAAGTAATCGATGGAAATGTCCCGGGGACCCGACCCCACCATCTGAACGAGCAGTTCCCGCAATGGCGGGTTAATTTCGAATTCAAGGCTTAATGTTCCTCAAAGCACAGAGACGGCCACCCCGCTTAGGTCAGCCTCTCACCTTTCAGTTATCAGTCGACCTACGTCGGGTAAATATTGAGCGCTGGAGCGTCTCAGATGAATCGATCCCAAGCCTTCACACGTACTGCCATTGCATGTTCCTGAGCGGCAGATCGGCGCCTAATGCTCTACCAACTGAGCTACTGGGGTGTTTGACTGGATTTGGAAAGAAAATGCCGCCTTCTGCAGCTTCGAGCCGTGAATGTCAAGTAAGAGGAAGATTAGATTATGAATCATCAGTTTAGAACGGAAGCTACGACAGATTGAGTTACAGTTGCCAATGGTTGTGGTGAGTCCCAGTCCGGTTACCTTCTTTGTGGGCTCGCATGAATCCGCAATACAATATATCGAATGATATTTTTGGCCCAAGTACTTCGCGCAGACGAGCTATAACCGTTTCGGGAACGCCAAATACACGATGAGCCTACAGAAGTTGGAATGGCTGCATCTGCCGAAAGTTGTCCTCCAGAGCCAGCGGGGGGGGGGGCGGTCACACTGCGAGTGCGCTGGCTTCTGACTTCACTGTTTGTACTCAGTGTGTCTGTGACAGCCTTCTTGACGAGGCGCGAGTTTGTGCTAATGTAAGTGGGCTTCAATGTCACCAACAGGAGAGGATTAACGACTGTTAGTGCTGGTTGCCTTATTCTTGCTCGTGCAGTAGCAGGTGGTAAGTTGGAAGATCCTTTGCTTCAGAGTATAAAGGACGCACTTTGTTAAGCGGCCCATGTTGGCGAGAGTGTTGATAGCTAGGTTTGTTTTGTGGACCGTGTCGATCAGCTGGGAGTGTGCCTGGGCGGCTAATACTGCTGGAATCCCGATACCAATTTAGCGGCACCGCCATCGCGCTTCGTGTGGTATTGGGGCGTTCGATAAGATCCTGGCTTAATTGAGTGCCAGGTCAGTTATTGACTCAAGTGGGCCCGGCTTATAGCCAGGATCAGCCGTAATCTCCTTCCTTTCGTTGAAGGTAGAATCGATAGTGGTTTGGAGCGTGCTGTGTACCGGGTAGTGGTCAGCTGGTCTTGTGACGTGGAATTAACAGCGGCAGCAGCTGATGGCAGGGCTGACGGTCCGTCTGCTGCGCTCGTCAGCGCCCGACAGCTGACTGCCGAACCGGCATCTCTCTCTGTCAGACGCCCCACACGGACCGGTGCTGTCAAACCTGGTGACGTACCTCACCCTGCCAGACCAACTCGAGTTTGGCCGATCTCTGTGCAATGTGAGGATTACTAATGTAGTATCTCATGACGGACTGAAATGAGCGGGCAGGCGTCTGTCGTTAAAGCGATGCCTGGGCGGGCTATCAGAGTGTGTTGGCCAGGCGCACGTTCTGCTAACATCTGACACCGCCGACGTCACTGCATTGAGACGTATCCGGCCTGGCTGTATTCTCAGTGGCGCAAACTGTGGTATTCTCGTTCCCAGGGGTGTAATTTTCTGTCTCCTTGCGGGTGCCCGAGCACCCCAATCCTAATTTCAGCTCCCCAGTCCTACTTTGAGTAACTCCAATGCATGTGTCGCCCCTGCCTCGGCATCGGTGCCCTGATTAATGCGCTCCCCGTCACTGTGACCCTTGCGTGTCTTGGGTCTTGCGCCCCTGCCTCCCCGGCTCATCACTGCCAACCTAAGTACCGTCCCTGGCCATCATTGTCGCCTCCGGCTCATCACTGCCTTTTCCAGTTCATCAATTCCACCTTGATTCAGGCCGTCCCTGGTTCACTACTGCCGCCCTGGCTCAGCACTACCGCACCAGTCTTATCACCGACACCCTGGTTTTTGCCGCCCTAGCTCGTTACTTCCACCCGGGCTCGTCACTGTTGCCTCCTGCTTATCACTGCCGCCCTGATTCGAACAGCCCACGGCCCATCACTGCCGCCAATGGCTCACCAGTGCTGCCCCGGCTTATTACTGCCACACCGTTTCATGCCGCCGTACTTGGCACATCAAGTACGCTGTACAAGCACATCGCGAAGCTCCGCCCTACTTGGCACACCTTATCCTTGATCAATTTCGCAACTTTCCCCAACATTTAAGGTTGGGTCATCTCAGGTCAGGTCACCAGTGCAGGTCAAGTGACCTCACCTCCAAAAATGTTATGGTGGCATAAGTAAAAAAGGGGTGAGTATCGGATTGAAACTTATGCCACATAATGGGCTTACCGAGTGTTATAACGTATATTCCGGGATTTTTCATATCGATGACCTGAGGTCAAGTACGGACCATGACCTCTCCATTTAGAATTCATGGGGAAAACAGAAATTGGGCTGTATTTGTATAGATACAGCTGAGAATACCTTCATATTCTCTTAGTCGTAGTGTCCTGGGCCCATTTTCAGGCTCCTGTTGCAATTTTTGCCTGTGACCTTTGAGAGGTTATCTGGGGCTACTTAAGCATTTTTTCAGACTTAGGTCAATAACGTTGCAAGAAATGATGGTACAACTTTTATTTTGATATCATTGCGTTCGGATTGCTATTGCCAGTCGATTGATTTGCATATTGACTATGCTAGGTTGAAAAGTGACCTTGACTTGACCTGAGGTCAGGTCGTGTTTGTGTTTTGACCTAGTATTACCATATTATACATCATTCGATTCGCCGAGCGAATGGTGCCTAAAAATGATTCCAACTCAACTCTGTCAGACGCTAGAGCCCAAAAACCCTACTCAAAATGTCACTTTCTTTCACCTGTCATGGCTTCAATATTGACTGGAGCCCAAAATTGAATGATATAGTTTCTTCATGAATTTGTATGAGCTATCCACCAGCTATCCACCCTTCGCGTTTTTTCGCTATCCTGCATAGAGGCCGAGTTTGAGGGGTGTTCAAACACCCCCTCACCAAGGCGAAGGTGGCTCGGAGGCCCACCGGGGTGCGGGTTAAGGGAAAAATAAAGAGCATAAGTCGTGAAATTTTGTGATGTCTAGAACAATGCACACGTTATTTGGAGCGCTTTCGATGAGCTTCTCACGTAGTGATCAAGTTATTGCTTTCGTTTCACTTTCCATCTACTGTGCTATTCTGAAGCAAAATTCAGCCCAAAAGCTGATATACTTCAATCGTGGATATATTTTCAACAGACTGAATTATTTTAAGACCTGTATATAACTGTGGGATGTCGCCTAAAAAACAAAGATCATTGGAAAAGGCTGTATAACACTTGCCCACCTCGAAAATAAAATGTCATCTGTGCTGTAATAAGCCCCAAAGAAGATGGATAGCAGATTTTGTGCAATCAAGAGTATTGCCTCCGCAACGCTGCCGCGCCTATGTGGTGCAGCCCCTCACCGGCTGAGCATCCCCCAAAGATATGGGAGATGTTACACGGCAGCTGGTGCCGCCGCGTTGGGGCCGGTGGACTTTGACGTCTCTGCTGTAACTTTGCGGCGAGTTCTGAAGCGCGGCATGGGATTCTCCCCGTTTTCATGCCTTGAGTGCCAAATCCATAGTTTTAGTCTTGCCTGCTGACCAAGCATCCTGTTTTAGTCTTGCCTGCACCCGCAAACAGGGACGGCGACTGACACGACATTGATTCCACTGTGGCGGCGCGGCGACCGCGGAAAAGGTTTCCAGAGTTCAGCTTTGATCTAAGGGCCTTCCCCACCTAAGTTGAATTGTCGAAAGTATCGTAATGCAATATATATATATATATATATATATATATATATATATATATATATATATATATATATGCATGCATGCATGCGTTCCCTTTCTCGGGAACATTTTGTGTTAGTTGCTAGTATCATTCACACAACGCACTCCCACTAGACAGGAAGTTTCCATTCGCCGGCACCCTTACGGGACAGCGGCACCGCATTCTGCGGGCCATAGGCTGCTCCACTCTCTCCAAGCCGCAGCGCTCAGCACAGGCCGAGCCCTCACATGAGGGCCGCGGGCGGGAGACCGGACCGGTGGATCACTTTAAAGGCCGATCAGGCCCGTGCACCCACAGACAGGGACGCCGGCTAGCACGGCGTTGATTCCACTGCTGCTGCGGCGCGCGCTCCCCAGTGTACCGCTATCTCCTGGGTAGGAGGCGGCCGCGGAAAAGGCTGCCACAGGTCAGCCTTGATCCAGTGGCCTTCCACACCCAAGCATGGCGCCTTTGACCAACTGCGCCGCAGCGGTGGTGTTAATGCAACATATTGTTCTCACATTAACCACTGCCGTGCCGAATCTGCTTAAGACGTCACCATTATATGTGGGAAGTTCCTGGATAGAAGCTGACCTCTGAAAGCCTTTTCCTCGACCGCCTCTGACCCAGAAGATGACAGAAAGTTAGGTTTCTTGCGTTAACACGGAAGTTTCTGTGACCAGACAGCGCCATTTAGCCTTTACCTCGGATCGAGGCCATCTCGTTTTATTTGAAGCAAACGTCCGTGTTTCAGGTCACAAAAATATTTTACTCGTTTTTTTAATAAAACATAATTACTGTTGGTCAAATAGAAAAAAAGTTTTATCTTCTTTCACCAAGATACAATAAAGTATAGAGCCTCTCGTGTAACAAGGCACAACACTTTCACAGTTCCCTTATCTTAGTTTTCAAATCCAAACAAAAAGCTGGAGCATATGCAAAACAGGTGTTATGAATGCAAATTTATGAAACATGACGGAAAGAAAGGAGGGGGACAATAAGAGATGGTCTCTAACTCAAGTGATATCAACTATTCTTGGACCAGTGGGGGTCCATGATAGCTTTCATGAGTAGCTTAAGTATATTTCACATTCGTTTTGTCTCACGCATATAGCGCGAGTAAAATTTGGCACCTAGCACGGGACGAACGCGGTACATGGGTGCATCAAAGACAGTAAATAGAGACAAATATTCGTAGAATGCAACACATTTTCCATTTCCAGAAAAAAAAACAATTTGTATGCTCTCCAGCCCAGATATTGACGGGACAAATTGGGGGATAATATAAATTGTAAGCTTTTTATTTGGACTAGCTCGCAAAAATGAGTAATTTTTGGGTGTATCAAATCCCTTTTTCAACCTCAGTGAAAGTTATCTTTATTTTTTCTGGTTTTAGGTACGTGTGTGAACAAATTATTCACCTTCCCAAACTTCGTTTTACGGCTTATCCCACGGTAGCGGCACAAAACCAAAAAGTAAATTCGCGGGGCGCAGACCTTATTTGCAAGCAGCGTGAAAACCGGCTTCATTTTTGCATTTCTCGCACATGACAGCATAAGAAAGTCAGGTACTCGGTTCCTTTCGCTCAAGTTTGTCATGTAGGTCACCGCTCCACCTTGACCCGGGGTACACGGGCGGCTTGATTACGCCCTTCTTACGTGCCGAGCACGCCGCTCGTGTAACCGGGAGCTCCGAAGGCAGAGTCCCGGTCACATGAGTCGATCAGTCCGTCCCCGTACTTGGTACGTAAATTGAGCTTACTGAAGATGCACATGTATCTGAGACTAAAGTTATTGAGAGTACGGGTTTGATCCGTCTTTAAGCAGGTGCGCCGGTCTAGTGGCGCACCCGGAGGGCACGGCCTCGCCTGGTGTCACGCGAGCACTTCTCTGTTCTACCGGACGCGAGAAATCGGGATAGACTCGCCTATCTTACGGCGGGGCATGTGAAAGGGAGCGTGCGGGCACGACTGTCCGTAAGGGGGCGCTAAATGAAAACACCTGCCGTGTTATATTCACCTGGGTACAATGTACAAATTCAATTGCGATCGGACGGTGTATCCGGATGCTATTACGATCCTGGTAGTTTTGACCCATGGAAACCGGGGTTCAATCCGATTCTCGTCGGCCTGAATCCAACAAGATCTGGCAGTATTTGGGAGCGTGGTGGTAAATATTCTTCTCACAGTGCCGAGGGTACATGAGAGTAAACTGCATAGGGTAAAGCTTTCTTTGCAAAGTTGGTTGAAGGGGAAGTAAAGGGAATGAAGAGAAACGTCATTGGCATTTCAGAAATGTAGACAAAATTGAGATCGTTTTGATCCGTTATAGATCCGATAGATTCCCATCCAGGCTAAAGTGAGATCGCTGTATCCTGACTCTCAGCTGCGTCCTGATTGCCTCTTACCCAACGGAACTAAGCCATGCTGACTGTGCGTGGTGCAAATACGAACGATGTTCCCGGGTTGGAGGTGTATTCATATGAAAAAGTCGTCGTATATGAGCTCCAAGAAGTAAAACGATAACTATCTTAGGCTCATAACGATGGAAGAATATAAAGACCGAAAGGTTTTATTATTATGGCCTTTCGACGGACTGTCGTCATGAGAAATGGTGATGCTAACTTTGGATTTTGGCTGTTGCAATAAATGACATAAATTTTCTAATCTCGCATGTAATATTCCACTGTAGTCGCGCCTGCACTTCGATAAAACCTGAAAAAGTGGCCTCATATATTTGCACCCGACCGCTCTCGGCCTCACCGCGTGTCTTGGCAGAACGGCGGTTCCTGATCCTGCCGTTACACTCGATGGTGCCGACCGTGGACCTGACTTGACTATTCTCGGCCTCAGCCTCTCCTGCGCGTGTCTTGGCAGAACGGCGGTTCCTGATCCTGCCGTTACACTCGATGGTGCCGACCGTGGACCTGACTTGACTATTCTCGGCCTCAGCCTCTCCTGCGCGTGTCTTGGCAGAGCGGCGGTTCCTGATCCTGCCGTTACACTCGATGATGCCGACCGTGGAGCAGCGCGAGGTGTTCGAGCGACCCCCGCCCGGCACGCGCAAGATCATCGTCGCCACCAACATCGCCGAGACCTCCATCACCATTGATGACGTCGTCTACGTTGTCGATGGCGGCAAGATCAAGATGAAGAACGTCGACAAAAAGACCGGGTGCATGTGAGTGTTGTCTATCTCAGTGGAGCGTGGCTGTGCTGTGAATCGAAACCTGTATTATATTCTGTTCTTTAGTATTGGGTGAGCTTTATTATGAGTCTAAGGGTGCGCCAACCTTGGCGGTTAGGATGTTGGGTCCGGAAGCGGCAAGTTGCTCCGTCTTTCACAGCGCATACTGTCCCAGCGGGCTACTGCTTGACCTGCTCACTCAAGTGAAGCCATCCACAAATTCTGGAATTGAATGGATCATGCTGCAGTTGTAGTTGTAGTCCTCTCAGCACGATATCTTCATCGCACTTGCCCAGTTCAGGCTACCGACTCCGAACGATAGCCTTGGGTGCGACAACATTTTGATGAGCTGGGAGCCGACCTAGCCTCTAACGACCGGCGTCGGCCCGTCTTCTGTAAAATGGACGAGGGCACGCGCTGCTTCAGACGGCACCTGTGTGCCAGTGGACGCCGAGCATCCACCTGGAGCCTGCCGCCGCGCTCGGTCCAGGTCAATGGCGCCGCCCAATCACTTCCCATCTTACCAGGCCGACAACACCAGAATCTTAACCGAGCTTGGGCCTACGTGTTTGCAAGCACCATAGATTTATATATGACTTGTTTTTTCTATTTGTACTTACTAAAGTTTTTCTACCCCGAAGCGCAGATACATTTCAAATCGTGATAAATTATACGAGTAGTGAAGAACCAATTATACGCTAAGATGGTATAGGTCTGAATAAGTGCACAATAAAATTGGCACATAGCTCGGTCGGACCCCCTCCCCCCCACAGCTAAACGCCGGGCCGCGGAGGACGGACCCGAGCCAAACGCCGGGCCACGGAGGACGGATCCCAGCCAAACGCCGGGCCACGGAGGACGGATCCCCCAGCTAAACCCCGGGCCGTGGAGGACGGACCCCCAGCCAAACGCCGGGCCGCGGAGGACGGACCCCCAGCTAAACGCCGGGCCGCGGAGGCCGGTCCCCAGCTAAACCCCGGGCCGCGGAGGACGGACCCCCAGCAAAACGCCGGGCCGCGGAGGACGGACCCCAGCTAAACGCCGGGCCGCGGAGGACGGACCCCCAGCAAAACGCCGGGCCGCGGAGGACGGACCCCCAGCTAAACGCCGGGCCGCGGAGGACGGACCCCCAGCTAAACCCCGGGCCGCGGAGGACGGACCCCCAGCTAAACGCCGGGCCGCGGAGGACGGTCCCCCAGCTAAACGCCGGGCCGCGGAGGACGGACCCCCAGCTAAACGCCGGGCCGCGGCCCGTCAGCGGAGCACGTGCCGCTGCCTCAGAGACGCACGACACTACCGACAGTTCTGAGTCCGTCTTCCGTCTTGGAGGCTAAATGTTTTCCAGGGAGTGTTAATCTGTTGTGGTGCCGTTATTGACGGCGCTGCTGGTTTGTGCCGCTATTGACGGCCGTGCTGGTTGGTGCCGTTATTGACGGCCGTGCTGGTTGGTGCCGCTCCGCAGGACGTTGAAGCCGGAGTGGGTCAGCAAGGCGAACTCGCGGCAGCGGCGCGGTCGGGCCGGACGGTGAGTGCGGCGCCGGATGCCTTGGAGGACGCTGCTGTCCAGCACCCGCTCCTGCTTCTGAATGCTAATGATAAATATATAAAACAAATGCACAAGGTCCGAAACCAGAAAGACAACGCCACCTTAAAACACAAGTCTCTTACCTAAATGATCATGATAGCTGAGAAGCTCAAATCCATTAACTTGAATTTAATTTTAGAGGGAATTCTAGAATTTTTAGAGGCAAATGACTTTCGCATTCAGCTCAGGGCTGGGAGAAGTCCGGGTGTTTGGTAACAACTACGCGGGTAGTGTGCTTTTGCTGGTTTTTGTTTTTTTGTGATCAAAATGTATCTTTGTGACATTTGTTTTCATGCTTGTTCTAGTCTATTTTCATCGGCCATGAATGTATGTTGTGATACTATCAGTGAATTGAATCGTATCATTACTCTCCATCCTGTACATCAGGTGGGGAAGCTCATATGCTCATATTCCCCTAAGGCGCGCTCCACGGGAGAATTCGCTCCATCCTGATTTTCCTTGGAAATCGCGAAAACGAAAAAAACGCAGAACCAGAAAACTTGAGTTTTTTATTCCTCATTAAAGGGAATGTGGCACCTTCATAACGTGATTTTAGCTGAGATATCCAAGTTGTAAAGCATGTCGGAAAACCTGGTACTCAATATATCATTTGTCTTGGAACTCGAGATTTCCGCAGAAAAAAACTAAAACCTACTTGCAATGTACCCCTCATGTACCCTTAGCAGCAGGCCACAGTTGTCATGGGTGTTGGTGTGACGACATATGCTGACGTCACGGTGAGTATCAGCCAATCGAAGCCCTTGAAGCGTATTGAATATGGAAGTGGTTGCCAGATCATGACATCATCCACAGGCAGATATTTGTTACTTTTTTAGAGGAGCATTTTAAAAATAGAAATATTGAGCTTATAAATTTTTTTCAGAGAAATCATGGATGCCTCCTTGATTTTCGGCTAAAAATTTCCCTAATTACACTAAATTCCAAGATTCGACCAAGTTGCCACATTCCCTCTAATTCCACGTGTTCCAATTTTTTTGCCGGGTCAACGAGATGTTCAAGGTCATGCGACCCGTAGTTAAAATCCATACTTATAAGTTTGAAGCGGGACCGAAGAGCACCTGCGAACCGACCAGTTCCAAGCATTTATGATGTGATGTCATTGGGGTCTACAAATCTCCTAGCTGAAATGTCCATGTTTTGGATGTAATAAGAGGTCAATGTAAGCCTATGGTGGAAAATAAAAGAGCATGCTTTTCAGTAGGAACGGGATAGATCAAGTTGGAAATCCTCATACCATGTATTCTTAGCAGGTTTTTTTACGATCAGGTTGAGTGAATACATTGTTTACTTTTAAGAACGTTGACAATAAAATTCAAGAAATCCTGGGGTGGGTTTTATCTATGTAAAAACACAAAGCAAATAAGCCGGATGGTGGGTGGTGCCAATCCTACCCATGCCCTGTCATTTGCCATGTGTTACTTTCACTTCCACACCACTAAGGTGGTGGCACATACAGCCTCAGCAGCTGAGCTGCCCTAAAACCCCAATAATCATCAGCCACTAAGGTGGCTTTTAAAGTGTGATGTAATGACTATGAAGTGATTAAAAACTATGGAAGGAGACGGTAATGATGAGAAAAGGTGAGCATGAAGAGGATGGGATTTTACTCGGAGGGCTTCTGAACCACAGGTGCATGCGCTCACAGCCTCCAGGTAGAGTAATGACGAGGACCAGGATTACCGGTAAAAACACACAATCGCACACACACTTTAAACATGTAAACTAAAATAATATGACAATGAAAATGTTCGATTTTTCGGCCTCGTATTCATTTTATTTTTAATTTTATAAACTTTGTTCCCTGCATTAGTTCCTTTCCTGCCTTAGACAGTGTTGACTTCAATACTTAAGTATTGCTCACTACTTGTTTTTCTTTTTAATCTCTAGTCCTGATGTTTTCTTTCACAAATATTATTGTTCGCTTCTCCTCTAAAACTTTGCCATCCTAAAATATTTTGAACTTCCCGGCCCAGAAGCTTTTTTCTTGAGGTGGCGCACAAAATACGTGAACCGCAACGAAAAGTCTAAAGAGAAAAGCAGCGAGAAGACGACAGCAGCAAATGTATTTACCGCGCGGCCATCGCGGCGGGGCATCCATGCTTTGTGTCAGGGCCGGTTTTGCGCTTTTGACCAGAGGGCCAGTTCGTTCAGCTCGCATGAGCCGTCGAATTAGTGGAATCAATGCGTCCGGCAGCCGGGACGCCTCCTCATGAATAAACCCACTGGATTGTGCCAGGTAAAGTTCAGACGGTACCATGACTTTGCCGCAAAAGTTTGCAAATTTGAGTGGGGCTCTTTTATACGGCCAGAAATTGCTTGCCTCAAAGGCATGTAGTTGCTGCATGAAATGCGGGGATTCCTCAGGTGCGAAACTCCCCGAGGGCTTCGAGTTTCATTTGCTACGAAGGATATATTATTTCCGGACTTTTATTACATCGACTTAAAGTGAGGCTGAAGACTTCTCAGTTAGTGGATGAGCTCGATCCGCGACTTCTTAAGTGTACCACATTGGTGATCTTTTACACTGCTCATCACACGGAGCATTAAGGCTGACAGTGAAATGTCCCTTCAACTGGCCAACAAGCCGCGCCCGGTAATGCTGGTTCTGTGCATGGCATTATTTATCGTCCAGATAACTTTTGTAATTGTTGTGGTTCAACGGGGCACCAGCTGCTAAGGCTGTACCGTGTCGTGCTGCCAGCTTTACTGTGTTCAGGTGGGCTAGGTGAATTGGATTACACTGGCTGAAGGAACTGGCCGGGACCTCGGCCCAGAACCAGAGGCTTAGAAGACTGGCGACCTCATCACTGATCCCAGCCCCGTAACAACAGTAGGTATGGCTCAGACCTCATCACTGATCCCAGTCCCGTAACAACAGTATGGCTCATGCCTCATCACTGATCCCAGCCCCGCAACAACAGGATGGCTCAGACCTCATCACTGATCCCAGTCCCGTAACAACAGTATGGCTCTGACCTCATCACTGATCCCAGTCCCGTAACAACAGTATGGCTCAGACCTCATCACTGATCCCAGTCCCGTAACAACAGTATGGCTCAGACCTCATCACTGATCCCAGTCCCGTAACAACAGTATGGCTCTGACCTCATCACTGATCCCAGTCCCGTAACAACAGTATGGCTCAGACCTCATCACTGATCCCAGTCCCGTAACAACAGTATGGCTCAGACCTCATCACTGATCCCAGTCCCGTAACAACAGGATGGCTCAGACCTCATCACTGATCCCAGTCCCGTAACAACAGTATGGCTCAGACCTCATCACTGATCCCAGTCCCGTAACAACAGTATGGCTCTGACCTCATCACTGATCCCAGTCCCGTAACAACAGTATGGCTCTGACCTCATCACTGATCCCAGTCCCTGCAACAACAGTATGGCTCAGACCTCATCACTCATCCCAGCCCCGCAACAACAGTATGGCTCTGACCTCATCACTGATCCCAGTCCCGTAACAACAGTATGGCTCAGACCTCATCACTGATCCCAGTCCCGTAACAACAGTAGGTATGGCTCAGACCTCATCACTGATCCCAGCCCCGTAACAACAGTATGGCTCAGACCTCATCACTGATCCCAGTCCCGTAACAACAGTATGGCTCAGACCTCATCACTCATCCCAGCCCCGCAACAACAGTATGGCTCTGACCTCATCACTGATCCCAGTCCCGTAACAACAGTATGGCTCAGACCTCATCACTGATCCCAGCCCCGCAACAACAGTATGGCTCTGACCTCATCACTGATCCCAGTCCCGTAACAACAGTATGGCTCAGACCTCATCACTGATCCCAATCCCGTAACAACAGTATGGCTCAGACCTCATCACTGATCCCAGTCCCGCAACAACAGTATGGCTCTGACCTCATCACTGATCCCAGTCCCGTAACAACAGTATGGCTCTGACCTCATCACTCATCCCAGCCCCGCAACAACAGTATGGCTCAGACCTCATCACTGATCCCAGTCCCGTAACAACAGTATGGCTCAGACCTCATCACTGATCCCAGTCCCGTAACAACAGTATGGCTCTGACCTCATCACTGATCCCAGTCCCGTAACAACAGTATGGCTCAGACCTCATCACTGATCCCAGTCCCGTAACAACAGTATGGCTCAGACCTCATCACTGATCCCAGCCCTGCAACAACAGGATGGCTCAGACCTCATCACTGATCCCAGTCCCGTAACAACAGTATGGCTCATGACCTCATCACTGATCCCAGCCCCGTAACAACAGGATGGCTCAGACCTCATCACTGATCCCAGTCCCGTAACAACAGTATGGCTCTGACCTCATCACTGATCCCAGTCCCGTAACAACAGTATGGCTCAGACCTCATCACTCATCCCAGCCCCGCAACAACAGTATGGCTCAGACCTCATCACTGATCCCAGTCCCGTAACAACAGTATGGCTCAGACCTCATCACTGATCCCAGCCCCGTAACAACAGTATGGCTCAGACCTCATCACTGATCCCAGCCCTGCAACAACAGTATGGCTCAGACCTCATCACTGATCCCAGCCCCGCAACAACAGTATGGCTCTGACCTCATCACTGATCCCAGTCCCGTAACAACAGTATGGCTCAGACCTCATCACTGATCCCAGCCCCGCAACAACAGTATGGCTCTGACCTCATCACTGATCCCAGCCCCGTAACAACAGTATGGCTCAGACCTCATCACTGATCCCAGTCCCGTAACAACAGTATGGCTCAGACCTCATCACTGATCCCAGTCCCGCAACAACAGTATGGCTCTGACCTCATCACTGATCCCAGTCCCGTAACAACAGTATGGCTCTGACCTCATCACTGATCCCAGCCCCGCAACAACAGTATGGCTCTGACCTCATCACTGATCCCAGTCCCGTAACAACAGTATGGCTCAGACCTCATCACTGATCCCAGTCCCGTAACAACAGTATGGCTCAGACCTCATCACTGATCCCAGTCCCGTAACAACAGTATGGCTCAGACCTCATCACTCATCCCAGCCCCGCAACAACAGTATGGCTCAGACCTCATCACTGATCCCAGTCCCGTAACAACAGTATGGCTCAGACCTCATCACTGATCCCAGTCCCGTAACAACAAGTATGGCTCAGACCTCATCACTGATCCCAGTCCCGTAACAACAGCATGGCTCAGACCTCATCACTCATCCCAGCTCCGCAACAACAGTATGGCTCTGACCTCATCATTGATCCCAGTCCCGCAACAACAGTATGGCTCAGACCTCATCACTGATCCCAGCCCCGCAACAACAGGATGGCTCAGACCTCATCACTGATCCCAGCCCCGCAACAACAGGATGGCTCAGACCTCATCACGGATCCCAGCCCCGCAACAACAGGATGGCTCAGACCTCATCACTGATCCCAGCCCCGCAACAACAGGATGGCTCAGACCTCATCACTGATCCCAGCCCTGCAACAACAGGATGGCTCAGACCTCATCACTGATCCCAGCCCCGCAACAACAGTATGGCTCAGACCTCATCACTGATCCCAGCCCCGCAACAACAGGATGGCTCAGACCTCATCACTGATCCCAGCCCCGCAACAACAGGATGGCTCAGACCTCATCACTGATCCCAGCCCTGCGACAACAGGATGACTCAGACCTCATCACTGATCCCAGCCCTGCGACAACAGGATGGCTCTGACCTCCTCACAGATCCCAGCCCCGCAACAACATGGTGGCTCTGACCGGACTGCTACTGTCTTGATTGGCGCCAAGAATGAAATAAAAGGTCGTTGGGGTTTTGCATGTGCCTGCAAAATGCTGTTTTCGCCACGATCAGCCTCTGATGTTTCAGTTGTGCTGAGCAAAATGTATTATGTTCTGTGTAATAGTGATTTTATCTCGATGACGGTTTTTCGTTTTAAGCCCAGAAAAGCGTCGGAGGAATATTTGTGGATTGGTATATATCTGTTTGTTATGCTGGATTTGCCGCATGCAAGCGCTGCAGCCCACCGGTTTGCAGCAGGTCGTTATATTTTTGCTCTGCTCCTATGGAGTAGTAGTTGAACATTTTGTGAAGTGTCATGACATTTTGTGCAATTTCATAATTCGGCATGCTCGTGGATATAGAACAATAGGTTCACGGCTCTAACATTAACCGTTTAGATGCCCAATTACCTTTCGGGTATGGCATGTGTCTGAAAATTTCATTTGCTGTTTAATGGCTCCAGATTATATTTGTTTTCAAAATTGGACTAAAAATGGTTTTGATAGTTTTTTCTTGTGTTCCAAAAATGGAACATTAGCGCCTTAAGGTACCAGATGGTTCAACTTTCGGTCTGATCGGTTCCAAGCCTAGTAGGTCACAACGGTCCTTTTTGGACTAGTTTTGCTTATAATATTTGGTCTTTTGTTCTAGCTATTATTGGTTTTAAGGAAACATTAAACATTAACTGGATCATGTAAACAATTATGATGATTTTTTAAATCATATGATAAAATGTCCTTTTGTCCCATGTTTCCGGTTCTCAACTCATTTCAAGTTTCCGCTCATCTGACGGTGTGCTGTCAGCGTCAGTTCACACGAATATAAAATTGTTTGAAAAAAGAAACTGTATTACAATACAAATAGTTTGTACGACTGAACAATGAACACTTGACAGGAACTGCTTTTCAACCATATGTCAACTGACATCGAACAATCACTACCTTCTGCTAGTGCTGTGGTTGAAAACGCGAGCCAACAGCCGACAAGGATGTTAGTGATGCATCGCCTCATTTGCCTCTGTCACATGATGCTGCTACCTACTCAGTCGCTTTGACACCGTGGTATACAGCGAAACATGGCACATGAAGCCTTTTGTCACAGAGGAAGCACTTCTTTGTGACATTCTTCTTGCAAAGGGCACATCGTCCTTGTGATATGGACACAAGTGCGTGGTTCGTCTTCCGCGCTGACATTGGCAGGTGAGACTTCGGTCCTGGCTTCGACGATGTCATCAGAGTGCTCCTGTGGAGCACTGTCAGAGTGACACCACGGCGGAAGTCGATGTGGGCTACCTCGGGCTCGGTACCCTTGTGCAGCTACCACTAGCTACCAAAGTCACAATTGTGCAGGAGGTACCCTGTGGTGACAGTGATGTTTAGTGTATTGGTGAAGAGGCTCCACCACCATTTCTTACTACGCAGCCTGGACCGGTATGAGGAGAGATAGTTGTCCAGATTATCCACTCTTACCATTCCGTCGTTGTACCGGCGGAGAAGGAGGGGTTGTTAAATGGGTTCCTTTGTCCCCACCATACTCGAGTACCTCTTCCCCGGTGCCTCTGGTGACACACCGAAGTTGTTGGAAGCGCATGCGGCTACACTGCAATCGTTCCAGCGACCGACGACGACACGACCGTTGGAGCGATAGTCATAGCTGCCTCGCTCTTGTTTTTCATCTCCTTCTGGTCTTTTAGGGGACACCTTGACGTTCTTCCTTCTCTGACCGTTCCAGTTGCCTTGAACCCCTCATCAGCAAGCTCTTCGAGCAGAGGCACGGAAGTGAAGAAGTTATCAAAGAGTGTCTGCGCGGTTCCTTGACCACAGACAGCAGGCCTTTTACCACTCGACTTCTCAGTGGCTGCACTGGTTGGCCCCCTTTCTTCATTTCATACAGCTGCATGTTGAAAGGATAGCCAACGGTAGAGCAGAGTATTCAGATCTTGAAGCTGAACCTAATCGACTATCCGTTGATGTACATTTTCGCCGAATGGTGCTCATACAGGGTGTTTCAAAAGAATGATATTTTTTAATTGATCGTAATGCGGTTGTAAATAGATTGTTGTGGTATGATTTACATATCAATCGAAAGTGAATTTTGGGACATTTACGATTATTATATTTTGATAGCTGTTGTGATATTTTTGCTACTTCAAAAATAGTCTTAAAAATGAGTTGAAAATACTGTCTATTTTACCTTCATCGAAAATGTTCGTAGAAATCACGCGCACATCACGTGACAAGTCTCACGCCAATGACACTGCAAACCTTACATCGCCCCTGAGGTACATCACAGTCCACACGCACATTGCCTCTGAAAATTGATTATAAAAAGACCTCTCCAGCTTAGGAAAGCCCGCGTCCAAGCAAGCAATCCCAAATTGGTCCACGTTCCCTGGACTGCGGTGAACAGTGAGGTCTTTTGCGCTGTCTCCGCCGCATCCAGTCATTCATATGGAAGGTGAGCCAATGAGTCATATGGAGCTTGAACCAAAAGTTTTAAACTTGTAATATTACTTAAACTTGTACCTTTGATGTGCATGCTCACGTGCCATTTCTGTGTGCTAAAGCTTTTTTAGTGTTGCCAGTTCTGTTTTCTCAAGCATAAGCGGGGATATATTGTGTTTCTTGCATCATTTTCCAATCATTTTTAAGACGGGGGAAAATATTTGATGCCAATGAAACATGTTTATTGAAAAATGTCCTACAATTTACCATTAAAATGAACGTTTTGGGAACAGATTCGAAGGATTTTTGGTACTTTACTGAACATTTGAAAAATATCATTCTTTCTGAAACACCCTGTAGTAGGGCACCATGGATTCATTGATGCTCAAGTCCTGAGTAAGAACACGAACTTCTGCAGTTGCAGCACAAGCGCGTCGAAGAGGCGTAGCACCTTCGCCATCTTGTCGCCGGCTGGCAGCTCCTGGTTATTGACCAGGTGGAAGCAGTTCTTCAGGTCTCTGAGCGTCTGGCGAGAAATGACGGTCGGGACGACCGGCCCGGCCATGTCTGACACTGTGCTCCAGTACCACTCCTCTTTTGGGACCTGATGGTACCCGCTGAGATAGGGGAAATAGAAGCACCAGAGGGTGCTCTGAGCTCACGGTTAATGCCTTCACACCCAGCACACCCGCCTGGCTACGGGCGGCGGCGAAACGTTGCTGTGTCAAAGACTCGCGGTGGCCGCGGCAGCAACCAACAGCCACCGAATTCCGCGCACAGCCGTCATTGGTAAGTGTGAATTCAGCCCAGCGAAAGGCGCCAATCTTCCATTTTTTTAACATGAATTTGAAACTCAGTTTTAATAGCTTTATAAGAAACAATGGAATTCGCGGTTAAAGGACATGTTTATTGGTTTTATGTATTGTCGTGTTCAACCCAAACTTTAATGATTTTTGTTATATTACGGATTGGGCTAACGTTTCAACTGTGGAAGGTCACAAAGAGGAAAATCGTAATTTTCAAAAATTATTTTCTCAACTTTCATATCATATTTTGGAAAGCCTTTCATATGAAAAATAGATTCCATTCAATGTCTTGCTCGTGAGCACAAGAAATTGATATTAAGACATTCCACATAATATATATGGATCCACATAGTTGTGTTCCAATTTTGGAACATTAGCCGTTAAACAGTTAACCGTTTAACAGCTAATGTTAAACTTAATGTTTATCCGTAAAACAGCTAAGTCTATCAACTCACTTCAAGGTAAGGTTCTAACGATCATTGTCTTTTCTTACTGATTTATTTGGCGTGTGAGCGAGGAGAGACGGTCTGGTCCCCGGCGGTGGCCCGGTCAATCAGCCGGAGGCACTTTGAACGGATTGGTGGAGAATGTTGGGGGCTCCGTTCCGCTGACCGGCTGCCTCCTCTGGGATGAGTTTAATTTCCTCTGGGATGTCGGCCAAAGTCCAGGCGTTCGCCCGCCTGCTGGTGACCATTCCCGGCTAATGAGCCAGCATTATGGGTATGCAGTGTGGACGTCTGATGTGTGTTTTCGGTCGGCTGCTGCCAAGTCGGGTTCATTATACTGGGTCTAGCTTAATTGGCTAACTCACGGAAGCGACGGCGCAGCTAGAATGTTGGCGTCAGAGCAAGGCGGATTCATCTTAAAGGAACCGTGATACGCACTGGCTTGTGGGCATTATTCCTACATACAGTGCCAGACATCGCTACCGTGATCGTTGCCGCGGAATCTCTCCTGCCTTTAATTCTGCGATTTTTGGTCCGCGAGCCTAAACTTTTTCCCCGCTCTTGCGCAGCATTGGGTTCCTCAGCCAGCTGTTCTCTCAAGTGATGCGCCTCTGAAATCCTGACGTCGGCCACTGTGGCGCATCAAAAGAACGGTGCGTCAGCTGATGATTGGTCCTTTACTTTGAAGACGCTTACTAAAAAGCTTGCTGAATCTATATAAAAAATGTACATCACCTCGCGCAAAGTTTAGGCTGTATTGTTGCCAGACCACTGTATTTAGAAATAACGCGGTTATCTTATGCGATAAAACGTATAATGATTAAGTGAATTAAATAGTATGCATTAGAAAATTCGAACTAATTTTTTTCAGAACTCGCCTCGAAAGACGCCTTTGTCCAGCTCAGTGACACCCTAGTGATAAGATATTCCAGCATCGCTTGAGCGACGCTCGTCGCAAAGCAGGGTAAATATAAACTTGCCTTTGCAGTTATGTCCATGACTCATAACACTGGTCAACAAAATTTAACTTTTGTCGTGGATCCAATGTAAAATAGTCCGTTTCTAGGGTAATTTGTGGCGTTGAACACGAATCTGGCAGCAGAAATGCCGTATCAGATCAGAATTTTGAGATCCATTATGTCTGTGTGTCGTCTTTGTGCAAGCCTTCTTGGCATCGGTGACATTGACAGTGCAAAACCCAAGAGGTCTAGGAAAATGAACGTTTAGGTGTTTGTAGAGGCTAGGGTATTCTACCTTAAACCCTATTTTCATATACATAAGTCAATATATTCAAGGTAAAACGAGGCCATATAGGTCAAATTCTGTATGTGCAGGGTAGCCATTGGGAAATGCCGTGATTATGCGATGAGAAGCCGGATATGGAGAGAAAGTGGCCTAAAGTAACAGAGGAAAGGTCTGAGGCAATGTTCTCTGAAACTTTTAGGCCAAGGTCGTTCAAGGCCATTGACCTTTGACGTCAAAATATTACATTTTGCCTATAACGTGTACTGCAACTAGCACTATGGCAACCGTCAAACGGAAAATAAGGTTTGACCTTGACCCATGACCTTTGCCTTGAACCTGCGACTTTGAGCTCAAGATTGAGTGACCTAGTGTATGACGTCATAGCATGATATACGTCATATTAGGTGGCATCATCCGACCAAAGGCACTAGGGTCAATGACCTTGAAATGGTGTTAAGACCTTGACCTGTGACTTTTTACTTAGAGTCGACCTTCAAGGGAGGTAACTCTGACATAAAATCCTCATCATATAATGTTGCGACGTCACCTCTCGGTCTACAATACAGGCGAGCTTGTGCGACCGAGCGCAAACCTTGTTCAATGTACAATGTTCATGCACTTGAATGCGAGGTAGTCTTTCGTTGCAATAAATTCATATGTATATTGATAAGCTGCATTGTCTGGGTGCAGATAATCCGGATTCTCGACATCCTTGATCTATATTTTTCCACAAAAGGCTAGGCTGATGACAGTGTGTGGAAAGTGTAGGGGCTATACAACAGGTATGCTCTGGAGAAGAAACCAGGTCCGATGGCAAAAAACGGTTACTGAATTTGAAATCAGCGGTATCAAAATAGGCAGAAACAGGTGTTCACGTGCCGGATCCATTTTGGCTGTTGACCAGTGATAATCAGCCACCACATGTATCCTTTTCTCATCCATCCATCACAGCACGCAGCGATCAGAAACGGTCTGCGGTAACCTTGGTTGCGCACGCAAAGGCAAACAAAGAGGCAGAACAATCATGGTACAAAGTTTGATACTTTTTGTTTATAGTGTAACTACGTAAATACAATCCAACTACGTAAATTTATCCTTCCGGATGCATTTCCAATGGAGAGGTCATGGCCCTTGCCTGACCTCAGGTCACCGATATAAGAACCGCCGTTACTACAACTCGCAGTGCCTGGTAGGCCTAGTATGCGATATGAATATCAAACCAATAGATTGCACTTATTTTCACTGGTGCCACTTGAAAGATTTTGGCGGTGAGGTCACGACCTGGCACTGGTGACCTGACCGTGGATGATCCAAACATAAAATTTGTTATTAAAAGTTGCGCAATCGAGCGAGGATAAGGTATTTCAAGTGCGGGGGCGTTTCTTTCCGCTGCTTTTTTCTTTTTGGCACTGTTAGGAACGCCCGAGGGGTGTTCGAGCACCCCCCACTGCGGTGAGTGTCGTACCCAATGCCACAATGGCGCCATTTCTGGCCTTTCCTGTGTGTCTGCTTGCTTCACTGCTCCCTCACTCAGTCGCTGACGGTTCGCCGCGTTGAATGGTTGGCGATTGGTCGCTCACGCGTGATGAATATTTATGACTCATTTTTCCATGCTCTTGTTCGGACGATTCTTTAATTATGGAAGGCGTCGGGTGGGTACGTAGCAGCATGTTTGACACTGGTGGAATTGCCCTTTATCTCGTTTGAATTTAACGGTGTCTTTGTTATGGTGTCGGTGGGAGAATTTGGCGCGGTCTCTGAAACCGTCCGCCGAAATCAGACCGTTTCCGGTGAGAACCAACTTCGGCTAAACAAGCCAGTAGTTGGTGCGTGCTATCTGGCCCACTGAGCCGGTGCGGGCGCTGCTGCGAGCGGATGGTGGGGCACGTGTAGCCCGTCTCCGCCGCTCTCCGGCCCACTGAGCCGGTGCTGTGGAGAACTGCGCCTGCTGCGGGCGGATGGTGGGGCACGTGTAGCCCGTCTCCGCCGCTCTCCGGCCCACTGAGCCGGTGCTGTGGAGAACTGCGCCTGCTGCGAGCGGATGGTGGGGCACGTGTAGCCCGTCTCCGCCGCTCTCCGGCCCACTGAGCCGGTGCTGTGGAGAACTGCGCCTGCTGCGAGCGGATGGTGGGGCACGTGTAGCCCGTCTCCGCCGCTCCCCGGCCCACTGAGCCGGTGCTGTGGAGAACTGCGCCTGCTGCGAGCGGATGGTGGGGCACGTGTAGCCCGTCTCCGCCGCTCTCCGGCCCACTGAACCGGTGCTGTGGAGAACTGCGCCTGCTGCGGGCGGGTGGTGGGGCACGTGTAGCCCGTCTCCGCCGCTCTCCGGCTCACGCCGGTGTGTGGAGAACTGCGCCTGCTGCCGTGGATGGTGGGGCACGTGTGCCGTCTCCGCCGCTCCCCGGCCCACTGAACCGGTGCTATGGAGAACTGCGCCTGTGCGGCGGGTGGTGGGGCACGTGTGCCCGTCGCCGCCCCGGCCCACTGAGCCGGTGCTGTGGAGAACTGCGCCTGCTGCGGCGGATGGTGGGGCACGTGTAGCCCGTCTCCGCCGCTCCCCGGCCCACTGAACCGGTGCTGTGGAGAACTGCGCCTGCTGCGGGCGGGTGGTGGGGCACGTGTAGCCCGTCTCCGCCGCGCTCCGGCTTCGGCCGCCCTCTCCCATGTCTGGTGCTGGTCACGCGCTGTTTGTTGTTCCCGCTTGTGCCAGTTCATACTTGGCATGCACCGAGTTCATACCTGGCCTTCAGTCCTTGTGCACTCGTGTCAGATTTAGCGCTCCGGGCGAAAGTTGTGTCAGTTGCTGGCGTGAGCACCTCCCAAGGGGGCAGCTTTGAGGTTTCGATGCAAGGAATGGTTCGCTGTGTTACACCACATTTCAGGGCCGAATCGCGGGCTCTGATACCTAGCGGAAGGCATTTACGCCGTCTTAGGGCCGGATCATTCGGTGGGAGTGTCAGCCTTAGACTGAGAATAAAACCGTGTGCTTTGGATTCAGCATAGTGGACTACGCAAACTGAGGCGGGGGGACGTTAGTAGCATCACCATCCCCCCCCCACTAACAACGGCCCTGGTGCTGGAGCCTGTCATTAAGGGCCCTTTAGATGCCTGGCTGGGGGCTCAAGCAGTAGACTAGGGTTTCGTGAACGGAGGCTTTCCTATACGCTAGAAATTAGCGGTTCCTTGTTGAGGTCCGTAGCATAACATAGATACATTATAAACGAATAGAGCTAGGAATAGATGTTAGGAACCCCAATTCAAAAGCCCAATTGGAATGCGAAGGATTTTATGCGGCGAAATGTTTGTCCAGTTTGTCATGCACAGTTGTGCCGGGATTTTTTCTAGCCTTCCTTCCATTTACTACCACGCAATATAAGTGGCTCTAAAAAGTGATTTGAAAATGCCTCCATACATTGATGAATTTTTCTTGGTCTTTTGCCGGTGGTGGTTGCTGGGCAATTCCAGCACCAATCGACCAAGGCCTACACGGTACCTCTCCGATTTTCTTTAAAATTGGCATGTAGGGTTCTCATGGACCCCGAAGCTGAATCTGAGAGTTTCAGCTCAATCGGAATAAAACTTTAGAAGTTATTGCCTCAGGCATTTTTTGAAAATCTGCTTACAGTGCATTTTTTAGATGACCATACAACCCACAGAGACTGATGAACTATGTATTAAATATACCTTTTCCTGTCTGAAATGAACCGAAAAACTCGAATCTGAAGTCCGTTTGACCCTAGGTCACTTGTGAAAATAATTATGATTTAACCTTGACCTAAGGTCATGTCCCAAACTTGCTGGTACACCTTGTTTTCAAAATGGAATATCTCAAATTTAAGATTGAACTTTTTTCCGTCCAATAAAATAGGTTAGAACATCCGTTTTTTATATCTACTAGTGTTTTTAACACGCACAGTGGAGGATGGTCTGGTGTCAACACGTAATGAAGGGGGTCCCGAAATGCCTCCTCTGAGATCTTGCCAATTAAGAGGGTTAGGAAAACGCATGTTCCGGGATTTGTGAGGCCTGTAAACTGTTTTATTTGAGCTCAATTGTATGGACTTATATCTATATCTTTAAGGTCAAATCAGGTCATATATGTTAAATGTATGTACGTCATACCGGACACCTTTAGTGAAGTGCCGTGATTATACGGAAAAAGTTGCGAAACGTTTGAAACATATAACAGTGATATATTGAAACAGTGATATTGAAAAATATAACAGTACGGTGACAGTGGACACCCTCACGTCAAAGGAGCCCTAGATAGGAGGAGGTTAGGGTGTATTTATACTCTTTTGACTCCGTGCAAATGTCTTCTGAAGATATTACGTTCAAAGAATGGTCAAAATCAGAGAGAGAATCGACGCGTTCGGATTGCGTGGATAATATAGAGCGATTTGTTGATCCCTTGAGTGAGAATGTATGTAACCTAACCCATCACCACTACATATATATGGCTCAAGGGCATTATATAGCAAACTGGAAGGAAAAGGCACCAAAGGGGGGAAAGCCGTAGTCATCGATGACTTATCAGAAAATAATACATGTGCTGCGCAAAATGCTGCTCAGTCGTATCACTGGGCTGCAAAGCAGGTGACTGTACACCTTTTTGTTCCATACTGGATTGAGGATGGAGTCCGGTGCAGTAGAAGTTTTTTTTTAAGTGACGACTTAAAGCACTCTCACGTCATGGCTCATATCTTGCAGCACAAACCCGTACCTTGGCTACGCACCCACATGCCAAGTTTGAAGAAAACACATTACGTATCAGACGGGTGCGGTGGCCAATACAAAAACAATTTTCACTTTATCAATGCTTGTTATCATCCAGACAGACTTTCAAATACCATGTGAATAACGCTTTTTTGCTACCAGCCACGCGAAGAACGCCTGTGACGGAGTTGGCGGTAAAGTTAGAAGAAGAACAGCCAAGGTAAGCTTAAGGAGAGAAGAAAAGGATCAGATCTTGGATCTTCTATTGATGTTCTCTTTTCTGACGCAATACTTCGACACCACAATCCATTTCGCGTTTGTCAGTAGAGAGGAGGTCTTTGAAATGTCAAAACGACTGATACAGTGGTACAGCTCGGCGTTGAAGATCAAGGGCACCCAACGGTTTCATCGTTTCACACCCGTAAACCTGAACACCATGCAGGTGCGAGAGCTCTCTGAAGACATCGACGGAACCAGTGGCAGATCTAGCCGGTCGGTTTGGGAGGAGCAAACCAAAGTCAAAAAGGAAAAAAGACAAAAAACGTCACGCAGTGAAAAATTTTGCTACAATAATATGATTTGACAGTAGGATTAGGGATATTTGAGCCAAAAGGCAAAAAAAACGTCACGGGGTGAAAAAGTATGGGCACAAAATACTTTTTTCTATCCAAGACCCAATATTTACACTGAACTTAGCTGGTTCTGTTTGAAGTTGAGAGTTGAAGCACCGAAATCTTGCTTATAAATTAAAAATGAGTCGGGGCATAAAGCAGGTCGACCGCTTGGGGGAGGGGGGGGCAAAAACATAGTTTTGCCCCTAACTTTCCATTTGGGGGACATGCCGTTTTTGCTTCCCCCTGGATCCGCCACTGGACGGAACAGAGCTGCCTACTGTGACAGCGTAAGGTCAGCTCAGCACAAAGACAGCTCATGGAGGCGCCGGCTCCCGTATTTCGGTGCATTGTTGCAAACCGGTGTCCGGTGTACATACATACATATTTTTCCACGTGTTGACAAATGCTTGTTTCCTTTAACTTCAAGGAGAGTAAAATCGCGCAAAGATATCGTCAAGGAGAGAGTATTGCTCTAGTACTAACTCGCGAGTGGAAAATGCTTGCTTCGGTCCGATGCAGAAAAAACTTATTTGAATTGACGCGATAGGCGAGTTCTATATATGAACACGGGAAACCACGATTGCCTTATTTGGCTTTCTTCAGACTTCTAGCACTGTTCCTATTGTATCACCATTTTGTCCCACTACCTTTCCAATATGCTGTCGAAGCCCCAGCGACGAGTTATCATCATCCTTTAACCCGCGCCCCACCGGGGGTCCGGCGCCACCTTCGCCCCACCGGGGGGCCATCGATGACCCCCCCTCTAACTCCGAAAATATGAGCGTTAGCGCAAATCTGCAAAGTGCAATAGAAAGCTTGCGTGAATTCAGTAAGAAATTACTTCGCATGTTTTAGCGCTCAGGTCAATGGTTTGACCTCCAGAGGTCAAATTAGGTCAAGATCGGCTATTTTCACTCAAATATGCAATGATTAAGCAAACTGGGCATAACTCTTATGTCATTAGAGCTATTGAGGCCTGGTAAAGTACATTTGATAGCAAATTGCCAGTACTTTTTCCGCTATGTGGAACGTAAAGACCTCCCGCCAGTGGTTTGACCTCCAGAGGTCACCTCGTGACCTAATATGACCTGAGGTCACGAAAGGTCACAAAGTGACCTTGCCGTATATCAAATGAAAGCCAGTGACAAGACAAACACGATGGTGTTTGTTTCACCGCTCTAGCTTAATTAGGTCAAAAGTTATTGCCAAAATACTGTTTTTGACCTCTGGTGAACTTGGATGACCTTGGAAAAGTCAAAGGGCAAATATGACCCCTGGGATCCGTGAAAGTGTGTCCAAAAACGTTTTCTGAGCAGTCTGAGTATTTGCAATCATTTTTGTGGCTTTTATATCATGAAACAACTTTTCCCTATGCTTTTCCAATGGGAGAGGTCGCCTCGTGACCTGACCTCAGGGCACGAAATCGAAAAATCCCGGATATACACCTTGTAGACCCTGGAGGGGTTATGAAGTGTAGGAAGTTTCAAATCGATCGACTTTGAAATGTAGCTCTTACAGAGCTCTAAAGTGAAGTGAGGTGACCTTGGTTGACCTCGTCTGGTGACCTGACCTTGGGTGACCCGGGGTAAAAAATTTCAGGGATGATGGGAAAATGATGCAGTGAGAGGTAGAGCCCTCAACTGCGGTGCTGCGCCTCGTCGTTTTTTTGCTATCCCGGAAAAACCTTAGGGGGGCCATCGATGGCCCCCGGTGGGGCGAGGGTTAAAGCACTGTAATGAGCATTAACACGCAGTTGGACAGGGCTTAAGCATAATTACCCGAGGTGGCCGGAAACCCTTCATGGCAGAAAAACAACATCGATGAGCGAGTTAATTTTGGAAAGAACTTTGAAAATCTGTCCTCTATGTTTACGCACTGACTGACCTACAGGCTTACAAAATCAGATGTATATTTCTAAATAGCCATAATCTGCGGTCACATAAGCACCGCCACCGGAAAAAAGTGGGGCCAGTCAAACTTAAACCTGATGCTGACAAAAACCTTTCCATGATATGACCAAAAACTGTTCAAATTTGGGCTCCTCGATGCCCTCCACAGTTACCGTTTATGCAAATTTCAGGTTTTCTCCCATTTTGACTGAGATAAGGAAATTTTGGGCCAAAAAGTGGGGGGCCAGGCCCCCTGGCCTTCTTTTCCGACGCCTATGTGCGGTCACACCAGTTCAAATGCATTGCAGACCTAGCTGTGCGAGGAAAACGTAGCATCGTCAGAGTTGTATGTTAAGATCATTTCACTAGATCATAGGTTACAGACCAAGGTCATATAAACATTATCGCAATTGTTGATCGCACAGCTTTCGGTCACATGACGTTCCCTGGCAATACGTGTATGATGTTTTTATGTTACAGCTGAGGTTACAGAATGATAAGTTCCAGGTCACAGGCCAAAGACCGTGGGTCAAGGTCCAACTCATTGATTGCTTAATGGTTGCTTCTATGCAAGCTTCAACGTATGTGCATCCATTATGGAAATATCTCACGTTGTGGTGTCATTGTCAATTACCTTGACCGACCTCGACCTAAATATTCCAGAGAACAATTTATATCTTCTCTTTATGAAATTTGCCCGCTCAAAGTGTATTCGCGACTTTGTTTCGCACAGTAACGGCATTTCGCTAAGTGTCAGGTACGGCCTACATTTGACCTCTATGACCTCATTTGACCTTGAGGATACTGGTCTAGGTCCATGAAATCTAGCCTAAAAAACACATTCTACAGCCCTCACAAAACCCGCAACACGCGTTTTGCTAACCCTCTTAATTGGTGAAATCTCAGGGGAGGCATTTCGGGACCCCTTCATTACGTGTTGATGCCAGGCTACCCTCCACTAAGCGTGTTAAAAACACTAGTAGATATAAAAAACGGATGTTCTAACCTATTTTAATGGAAGGAGAAAAGTTCAATCTTTAATTTGGAATATGCCATTTTGAACAAAAGGTGTACCAGCAAATTTTGAATGTGACCTTAGGTCAAGGTCAAATCACAACTTTTTTCACAAGTGACCTAGGGTCAAACAGACTTCAGATTCGAGTTCTTCGGCGCATTTCAGACAGGAAAATATATACTTTAAGCCTATTTCATCTGTCTCTGTGGGCTTTATGATCACCTAAAAAATGCACTGTAAGCAGATTTTCAAAAAATGCCTGAGGTAATAACTTCTAAAGTTTTACTCCAATCGAGCTAAAACTTTCAGATTCGTCTTTACGGCCCATGAGAACCCTATAAAATTATTTTGAAGAAAATCGAAGAGGTACCGTGTAGATTTGCCATTTGCCTGGTCGATTGGTGCTGGAATTGCCCTGCTTCTGGAATGAGCCCGCTGGAAGTCTGGGGAGGGGGCGTCAGCTGTTGGTAATCGTCACCTCAGGATCGGCACAACCAGTCCCGGCTGACTCGGCACGGTGTCTTTTCACCACATCGAGGAAGTGCTCCTTCAAAGTGCAAAGTTCAAATGCATGTATTGATCACACACTTCGGACAAGTCGTTGTCTTAGGTTGGCACCAAAGCCGAGACTTAAGTCTAGATGCCTGTCTCCCTCACAGTGTACATACATAGGACATACACTCTTGGAAATCAATACAAATATATTCTCAATTGCAGCTCTCACAAAATCCTAGGTACACACACATAAACACAAAGCTTGTGAACCGTCGGATCGCTGGCCGCCGCTCAGGCACCAGTTCACCGGGGATCAGTCTATTGGTTTCTGTCGCTGCCTCCATTTCGTGAAATCTTGCTAAATATTTTGGTACAGATGAGAAATGGTTGCAATGCTTAGGCAATATGTCAAGATCACGGCCGCTGCCGGCGCTCGGGCCACTGTCTCGTAGAATAATTTATATTTGTGTCACATGTTTTGATGTTGCAAAGTTTAATAGAAGCCGCTATACCTCATCAACGGCTTCTGATTTAAGTGTTTGTGATAGCATTTGAACAGCAGTGTTGGGTGGGGATCAGATAAGGGACCCTCGTGTGCAAAGCGTGCTGCAGTTTCAGATCGGCAGCTGCAGCGCCTGTATTGCGGGATGTGCCAACCCAGGGCTGGTGGACCCAATTACCTTTTTTATTCAACCTAATGTTATTCAAACGTTTATTCGTAAAATGTGTAGAATAACCCGGAAACGTAATTCTGCTCCTCCACGATATTTTCCCGGATTTTAGCGTTGACCTCCTCGATCTGGTCTGGAAGCACCATGGTGTCCAAATTGGTGAGAAATTTCAGTACAGCATTCTCGTCCATCAAGTCACCGCACTGAGTGACAGTTGCCCCGTCTTGCCCACCCTGGACCATGTAGGGAGGCCATCCACTGGGCCTTTCTTTCTCTCCGCATCTGTGCCTCCAGCCGCATGGCCACCTGTCGGCGCCCCGCGGCGTCCCTCGCAGAGGAGGAGATGAGGCCTACCCTGGCCAGGAGGCACACGGCCTGAGCCCTGACGATGCTGGTGGACATCAGGCGCCGATACTGTCCAACGGTAGTGCCGAGCAGTCGCCCATTTTCCAGGCGGCCAGAGGAGCGAGTGAGGTGTTGCACTAGGGCCTCGGCACAGCTCTGGATGAAGGCGTGTAGGTCGGTGCCTCCTTCGCCCCAGTTGCCCCCAGTCACATTCAGCCTAATGTGAAATACTTGGTTGGAGGTGGCTGACCGTAGTAAATTTTAACCTCTTTACCCAAGGCAGGGGCGCAGCCAGAACTTTGCAATTGAGGGGGTGGGTGGTGCCGGAAGGGGCTTAAAAATATCGAGGAGCCAAAAAAATCGTTGAATGGCGTAGGCGGTGACTCTCGAGATCAAACTAGTTCAGTAAAGTCGCGTTAAGCCATAGTGCCCCTGACATATCGCAACTGCGCAGGCTAAGACATTTGTAAACCTACCACATCACTTTAAAAACCAATCGTGCTCAAAATGCCAAAAAGATCTCAAGTAGGGCAGACGGGGGTCAAATGCAACGCTGGGGAAGTTGTGTCTGTGACTTTAATTGCTGCACCTTTAAAGAATCCCACCAACCTCCACATCATGCACACGCCATTGAATGCTGCTCTTAGGAACACAATGTGTCATGAACCGGCCAACAGGTTCCACTAGATTTCAGTTATACTGCTTTGGGGGCCCTTTGTTAAAAAAGTTATGAATCGCATCATCCCACTCAAGTTTATTACGAGGTGTGAATTTCAAATGCTAGAGACTATAAATCATAATGATTGTCCGTGAGTTACCAAGATGTTAACCCTTGCCCCACCGGGGGCCATCGACGGCCCCCCTAAGGTTTTTCGAGATAGCAGAAAACTGCGAAACGCAGCACCGCGGTTGAGGGCTCTATCTCTCACCTCATCATTTCCTACCATTCCTGAAAATTTTTACCTTGGGTCACCCAAGGTCAGGTTACCAGGCGAGGTCAACCAAGGTCACCTCACTTCAACCTTGAAGCTCTATAAGAGCTACATTTCTTAGTCGATCAATTTGAAACTTGCTACACTTCATGACCCTTCTAGGGTCTACAACGTGTATATCCGGGATTTTTCGATTTCGTGACCTGAGGTCAGGTCACGAGGCGACCTCTCCCATTGGAAAAGCATGGAAAAAAGCTGTCTCATGATCTAAAAGTCACAAAAATGATTGCAAATGCTCAGACTGCTTAGACCAGCGTTTTTGGACACCCTTTCACGAATCCCAGGGGTCATATTTGCCCTTTGACTTTTCCCTGGTCATCCAAGGTCACCAGGGGTCAAAAACAGTATTTTGACAATAACTTTTGATCTAATTAAGCTAGAGCGCTGAAACACACACCATCGTGTTTGTCTCGTCACTGGCTTTCATTTGATATACAGCAAGGTCACTTTCTGACCTTTCGTGACCTCAGGTCATATTAGGTCACCAGGTGACCTCTGGAGGTCAAACCATTGGCGGGAGGTCTTTACGTTCCACATAGCGGAAAAAGGTCGGGCAATTTCCTATCAAATTTACTTAACCAGATCTCAATAGCTCTAATGGCATAGGAGTTATGCCCAGTTTTCTTAAGCATTGCGTATTTGAGTGAAAATAGCCTATCGTGACCTTTCTTGACCTCTGGAGGTCAAACCATTGACCTGAGCGCTTAAACATGCGGATTAGTTTCTTACTGAATTCACGCGAGCCTTCTAATGCACTTTGCAGATTTTCGCTAGCCCCCATATTTTCGGAGTTAGAGAGGGGCCATCGATGGCCCCCGGTGGGGCGAAGGTGGCGCCGGACCCCCGGTGGGGCGCGGGTTAATTGCCTGCCTGTTCGAATCCTTAACCCGCGCCCCACCGGGGGTCCGGCGCCACTTCGCCCCACCGGGGGCCATCGATGGCCCCCTCTAACTCCGAAAATATGGGCGTTAGCGCAAATCTGCGAAGTGCAATGAAAGCTCGCGTGAATTCAGTAAGAAATTACTTCGCATGTTTTCGTGCTCAGGTCAATGGTTTGACCTCCAAGGTCAAATTAGGTCAAGATCGGCTATTTTCACTAAATATGCAATGATTAAGCAAACTGGGCATAACTTTATGTCATTAGAGCTATTGAGGCCTGGTAAGTACATTTGATAGAAAATTGCCAGTACTTTTTCCGCTATGTGGAACGTAAAGACCTCCCGCCAGTGGTTTGACCGCCAGAGGTCACCTCGTGACCTAATATGACCTGAGGTCACGAAAGGTAAAAGTGACCTTGCCGTATATCAAATGAAAGAGTGACAAGACAAACACGATGGTGTTTGTTTCACCGCTCTAGCTCAATTAGGGCAAAGTTATTGTCAAAATACTGTTTTTGACCTCTGGTGACCTTGGATGACCTTGGAAAAGTCAAAGGGCAAATATCCCTGGGTCCGTGAAAGGGTGTCCAAAACCTTGTTCTGAGCAGTCTGAGTATTTGCAATCATTTTTGTGGCTTTTATATCATGAAATAGCTTTTCCCATGCTTTTCCAATGGAGAGGTCGCCTCGTGACCTGACCTCAGGCACGAAATCGAAAAATCCCGGATATACACCTTGTAGACCCTGGAGGGGTCATGAAGTGGGAAGTTTCAAATCAATCGATTTTGAAATGTAGCTCTTACAGAGCTCTAAAGGTGAAGTGAGGTGACCTTGGTTGACCTGTTGGTGACCTGACCTTGGGTGACCCGGGGTAAAAATTTTAGGGATGATGGGAAAATGATGCAGTAGAGGTAGAGCCCTCAACCGCGGTGCTGCGCCTCGTCGTTTTTCTGCTATCCTGAAAACTTTAGGGGGCTATCGATGGCCCTTCGGTGGGCGAGGGTTAATTCAAAACTCTTAAAAATTGGATGTTGTAGCAATCATGCGCGTGCTACTTCTAACTCACGGATTAAATCCACAATGCGGCAAAACTAGACCATTAGTTGTGTGACGTACTTTTCATTAATTTCGGCCAGTCACTATCTTTTTATTGAGAAAAAACTCCTCACATAATTTGATTCATAGATAATTTAATTAAGTTTTTTATCAATCCGCAAACATTTTAATAGGTTATTTTATATATGCTGACGGCCGCTGAAATGTTAGCAATATCCATTTGTCTAGCACTAGGACATGTTATGCTAGACCATAACAATGGTTTCAAACTTCCCCATTTATTCCAGCCCGATACCCGATCTTTTATTCGGCATGCTTCGCTCAAGGTATTTGATTAATATTGATCAAGTATTATAAATGCTGGCTACAGATAACACATCCTCCATAGACATTTTTGTATCGCGTACTCCATGTTTGTATTTAGTGGTCCGGGTCAAATTATCCCTGAACTCAACCCGTCTCGTATGCTTAGTTAATCTGAGTAACCATTGGTTAAGCCTTTTCCCGAGCCCGTAGCTCTGTCCTAACGTTAACCGCCTAATGATTCTCCGAATGACTGCGGAAAAAACGTTATCGATAGCTATTTACATATTCCAAAACACCAACCCGAAGCACACACTCCTCAAATCAATCCATTTATCATGGCTAGTTAATCTGACTTATCATTGATAAACCCTTTTCGCAGCCTGTACCTTTTGCCCAACGTTCAGCGTCGAATGAGCTCCTGATTTTGGGAATTTTACGTATGGTATTATGCTGACTGCTACAGGGCTGTGCCCGAATATACAATGCCAGTGTATTAACTCCGTTTTACATCCAAGATTCGAGTAGTGGTATGAAGTTCCCTGGCTGGCCAGTGCGGACGGGACGCGCACAGTGCGGCCCGTGTCAGCAGGATGGGGGCGCCCGCCTCCCTTGGCTACGCCCCTGATTGAAGGATGGAAAGTCGTTTTACCTAATCGTTAAGGACGGTTTTACACATACACCATTGAACCGCAGGAATACCGCAGGCTTTGGGTGGTTTTGCACATCACCAGTTAGCCGCGGGAATACCATTGGATAAGGGCGGTTTTACACATCACTAGTTAGCCGCGGGAATACCATCGGATAAGGGCGGTTTTGCACATCACCAGTTAGCCGCGGGGATACCATTGGATAAGGGCGGTTTTGCAAATCACCAGTTGGCCGCGGTGATACTGTTGGATAAGGGCAGTTTTACACATCACCAGTTAGCCGCGGGAATACCATAGGATAATGGCGGTTTTACACATTACCAGTTAGCCACGGGAATACCGTCGGATAAGGGCGGTTTTACACATCACCAGTTAGCCGCGGGAATACCATTGGTAAGAGCGGTTTTACACATCACCAGTTAGCCGCGGGAATACCGTCGGATAAGGGCGGTTTTACACATTACCAGTTAGCCGCAGGAATACCATCGGGTAAGGGCGGTTTTACACATCACCAGTTAGCCGCGGGGATACTGTTGGTTAAGGGCGGTTTTGCACATCACCAGTTAGCCGCAGGGATACTGTTGGATAAGGGCGGTTTTATATATCACCAGTTAGCCGCGGGAATACCGTCGGATAAGGGCGGTTTTACACATCACTAGTTAGCCGCAGGAATACCATCGGGTAAGGGCGGTTTTACACATCACCAGTTAGCCGCGGGAATACCGTCAGATAAGGACGGTTTCGATGCGGAACTGATGTTGGAGTGGGATGCGCTTTTGTTACGGATACAGTAACAAGAAATTTCTCACTTTCATCTTTTGCATCGGTTTTCACCTCTGAACTCACCGCCTTGGATAAAGCTCTATGCTTTATCGAAGTTAGTGATGCCACGAAATACGTTATTTTCACCGATAGCCTTAGCAGTATTCAAGCTGTGAGTGGTTTCAACCCAAGTGATGGACTTGTTTTAAACATTGTCCTGCGCTTAACCCGCCTCGCCAGACTGGGAAAGTATGTAACACTCTGCTGGATCCCAAGTCATGTTGGAATACAATTGAATGAAGTGGCAGACGCAGCGGCCCGACGTGCTTCCCGTGGGCCCTGCAGGCGTGCACTACGAATCCCCGCTAGAGATTTGTACCCATATATATGTACTCACCTTCGCAGCGTATGGCAGGAACAATGGAATGATATAATAAATAACAAGTTGAAAGTTATCAAACCTGAGATCGGTGAGTGGCCATCCTCGCTGCGGCCTAACCGCCGTGAGGAGGTGGCGTTGTGTCGATTGCGGACTGGCCACACACTGGCCACTCACCGATACCTGTTACGCGGCGAACCTCGACCACAATGTCAGCGATGTGCGGCGCCCCGGTCGGTCCGACACGTGCTAGTCTCGTGCCCGGAATATGCTAGACACAGATCTTTGCATTTTGGCGTGCACCGGCGGGAGTCCACGCTTTTGGAATTGATCGGCCGTGACTCCAGTATGGTTGAACGGGTGCTGTCCTAACTTAGAGACATTGACTTTACGATAATATTTGATCCTGGTTAAAGGCGTGTGTTGTGGTAGTCAGCCGCGCTGATAGGCGCCTGGCGCCGATTTGGCGGGTCCTCCCTTTCGCTCCGGGGCCTTTCAAGTCTCGGAGCGACGGGGAGGGCCTCCGTTAGACGTCGGGCTTGGGTCCGGCGTCTGGGCTGCCCCCGCGCCCCTGGGTCCGTGGGTGCGGGGTGGGCGCCGGAAGTGATGCCCCGGCGCCCCGCGCCGAGCGCCTGCCGGCGCGGCAAACCTGTTTGAATCTGTGACCATGTGTCCTTGCAGTGAGAATCATAACTACGTTGTGAAAGAATCACTCTTTAACCCTCGCCCCACCGGGGGCCATCGATGGCCCCCTAAGGTTTTTCCGGGATAGCAGAAAAACGACGAGGCGCAGCACCGTGGTTGAGGGCTCTCCCTCTCACTGCATCATTTTCCCATCATCCCTGAAATTTTTTACCCCGGGTCACCCAAGGTCAGGGCACCAGACGAGGTCAACCAAGGTCACCTCACTTCACCTTTAGAGCTCTGTAAGAGCTACATTTCAAAGTCGATCGATTTGAAACTTCCTACACTTCATGACCCCTCCAGGGTCTACAAGGTGTATATCCGGGATTTTTCGATTTCGTGCCCTGAGGTCAGGTCACGAGGCGACCTCTCCCATTGGAAAAGCATGGGGAAAAGCTATTTCATGATATAAAAGCCACAAAAATGATTGCAAATACTCAGACTGCTCAGAACAACGTTTTTGGACACCCTTTCACGGATCCCAGGGGTCATATTTGCCGTTTGACTTTTCCAAGGTCATCCAAGGTCACCAGAGGTCAAAAACAGTATTTTGACAATAACTTTTGACCTAATTGAGCTAGAGCGGTGAAACAAACACCATCGTGTTTGTCTTGTCACTGGCTTTCATTTGATATACGGCAAGGTCACTTTTTGACCTTTCGTGACCTCAAGTCATATTAGGTCACGAGGTGACCTCTGGCGGTCAAACCACTGGCGGGAGGTCTTTACATTCTACATAGCGGAAAAAGTGCTGGCAATTTGCTATCAAATGTACTTTACCAGGCCTCAATAGCTCTAATGACATAAGAGTTATGCCCAGTTTGCTTAATCATTGCATATTTGAGTGAAAATAGCCGATCTTGACCTAATTTGACCTCTGGAGGTCAAACCATTGACCTGAGCACTAAAACATGTGAAGTAATTTCTTACTGAATTCACGCGAGCTTTCTATTGCACTTTGCAGATTTGCGCTAACGCCCATATTTTCGGAGTTAGAGGGGGGGCCATCGATGGCCCCTCGGTGGGGCGAAGGTGGCGCTGGACCCCCGGTGGGGCGCGGGTTAATGTGAATATTAGTTCGCTTTAGACGAAACTTTACTTTCTCCTAAAGACAGACAAAATTATAAGCTTTGACTGCAGAGAAGTGTTATGGGCGCTATATGACCTCGCAGGTTGGCGCGCCCCTAAAACCCAATAATCAATCAATCAAGGGCGGTTTTACACATCACCAGTTAGCCGCGGGGATACCATCGGATAAGGGCGGTTTTACATATCACTAGTTAACCGCGGGGATACCATCGGATAAGGACGGTTTTACATATCACCAGTTAGCCGCGGGAATACCATCGGATAAGGGCGGTTTTACACATCACCAGTGAACCGCGGGGATGCTATCGAAGTCCAACAGCTGCCTTTGGCAATCTGGCAGGAGCTGCTGGTGATAAACTCACCGCTACAGAGTTGTTAACTATCCAAAAGTAGAGCCTCTGAGAATAGTTTGCATGCTGCTCAAGTCCATTGACCGCCTGACAGCGAATGGATAAGCCGAACTATTGCGCACCTCTTTAAATCTGACACAGGGTTCTGTTTAGCCCCCTCCCTCTGCTTTTGAACATATTACTATAGTATTAAGAGGGAGAGAAACTAAACTTTTGGTACCGGTAAAAATGATTGCCTTCTTTCTTTTTTATATTTAAATTTTGTCTAAGTTGTTCCTAAGTTGTTCCTAAGTTTGGCTAAGTTTGTCTAAGTTTGGCTATTGGAGTCGGAGTCTCACTAAAGTCATCGAAGACTTTTCACGGAGACCCCGACGCCACCACCCGAACGAGTAACTCCCACAATGATGGGTTAGTTTAGAATCCAAAGTTCCCAACACGTGCATTGACGGGGGGCGGGTACCCGCCCCCCTCGGGTTTTTCATAGATAGCATAAAAACAGCGGCGCTTAGCGCCTCCGTACTTGGTATACATTTTCTCTCATCATTTTTACAACTTTTTTTCGTCAGGTCATCTAAGGTCAGTTCACCAGTACAGGTCAAGTGACCTGACCTCAAAAAAGTTTAAGATAGCATAAGTCGGAACAGGGTGAACTTATCCGATTGAAGCTTATATCACATAATGGGCCCACCGAGTTCTCTAAAATACGTTCCGGTATTTTTTATATCCATGACTTAAGGTAATGTACGAGCCATGACCTCTCCATTGGAAATACATGGGGAAAATGGTTTTAACTGAATAATTAGTAACGGATGGTGATTTAACTTTTATTTTAGTTGCATCAGATTCGCCTTGTCTTTGGTGCAGCTCTTATGATATGCATTTTGTCTAATTTGACGTTGACCTGACCTCAAGTCAGGTCAAATCCTTTATTTGAACTAGCAAGGTCATATTATATATCATTGGATTCGGCTTGCTGCAAGGATTCATATAGTTCCATTTATTTTCCTCTATCTTTACTTGTTCAGATGTAATAACCAGAAACCTTAATTTACATGTTATCCTTAAGATGGCATGTTTTGACCTCTAGTGAACTTAAATGTGACCTGACAAAAATGGTTTAAATATTTTCGATGGAGAAGTGGATGGGCTACCCAACGCCGTTTACTGTTTTTCGCTACCTAGCGTGGTTCTCGAGATCTTAGGGGGGGCTGCGGGTACCCGCCACCCCCGTCAACGCGAAGGTGGCTCAGACCCCCGTCAATGCGCGTGTTAACATCCCGCAAAGCCCAGGGACGGCCGCCCCGCTCAGGTCACCCCTCTCAGCAGTCAGTTGCCAGCCGACCTACGTCGGGTCAACCATTGAGCGCCGGAGCGTCTCAGGGGAACCGAGTCCAAGCCTAAACATGTACTGTCATTGCATGTTTCTTAGCAGCGGGCCGGAGCCAAACGCTCTACCAACTGAACTACCGAGGCGGCAACTTTAAAGGCAGCTAGCTGTACAAAAATCGGTTATCCCATTACGTTATTGTGACGTCATAAAGTTGATTCCCGTGAAAAGCAAACTTTTTTGTTTTGTTTTTTATTTTTTGGGCAACAGTGAGTACATTATCTTAAAACTTTTTTCTTGATTAACAATGCCTGATCAATTTCCTCGAAACCTACGTTAATTTTATGACGTCATCAGTGATGCTTGGTGCAAAATACATGCTTAATTTTTTGTTTCTCTGAAATGCGTTTTGGATAAATGCTACCTTTTGACAACATATATTGGCCAGATAGCGTAAAATAAACCACACGATCGGAAGCAGCAGCTGAAAACCTATCTGGAAAGGCATTTTCGGGAACCATGTATATGTAGACGGGGTCTCATTATGATGAGACTCCGTCCGCATGAGCCGCATGCTCAATCTGCCCCGCTGTCTCGGTTGCGTCGAAAAAGTAGTAATACTGTTTCTGGGTTTATTCTATGATGGCATGTCGTAGTTCTCAAAACTCCATAATTCTGCCCTGGGAAACATTTCAAATGCTCAAACACTCGTTTGACAAGAACCCAGCAAAACACGAGTAAATCATAAGTCACAAGCCAATATAAATCACATTTAAATTTAAAACCGTTAGAATCATTCAGGTTTCACACAAACACGTTTAAAATTTCATATCAAATATCAGATAGTCTCAACAGCGTTTCCGAGTACACTTATGTTTACAGGAGAGGTGTCACACGCACACATGCGCTCTCGCTCGATGCTGAAGCGGAAATGACCCCAGGGTTAACACGTGACCTGGCCGCCAGGCGACAGTGAGGGTGGAGCCGGAAGGGCAAATTATGTTGGCAGTAATAGATGTCCACGGTGAAAATAAGTGCGAAGACTTATTACTTGTATTAACATTTGACAATCTAAGTGAATGACATAAGCCTAGAAATGAAATAAACCTTTCTTTCAGTATATCGCTTTCCAACCGGAAGACTGAGCGACATCTGCTGTCTTGCTGGCGGGGGCTCGTGATGACGTCACAGGCTGTGGCACAGTGACGTCATCGATAACAATAGTGCTAGCGAACTCCGTCCGGGAACAGTAGACACCGATCTACATATAGGGAGACGTCATACATATATTTTGCGCATTAAATCTCATATGTCGAATAAACTTTAATGTTTTCGTCCTTAACTTTACGGGAATGGCATGAGTAATTTCACGCCGTGAATACCTATCGAAAGTATAGTTTAATTTTTTATGTCGCTATTTGATAAGCTAAATAAATGACGTTATAAAAATCTCAAAACTCATACGCTTCCTGTTTCAGTTTTATCATGCATACTTGAGACATGAATATGGCTTTAGATTTTCTGGTGATATTTGGCCCAGCTGTGTGAGAAAGCTCAATGTTGGGAATCTAGCCTTAAAGGGAATGTGGCACCTTCACAACGTGATTTTAACTGAGATAGCGAAGTTGTAAAGCAAGTCGGAAAACCCGGTACTCCATATATCATTTGTCTTGAAACTCGATATTTCCGTAGAAAAAAAGCTAAAACCTACCTGACACCAGCCCCCCATCAGCCCGTCGCCGGGCGGCCATTGTTGTGAGCTGCTGGTGTGACGACATATGCTGACGTCATGATGAGCAACAGCCAATCGAAGCCCTTGAAGCGTTTTAAGTATGGTAGTGGTTGCCAGATCGTGACATCATCTACAGGCTGATATTTATTTCTTTTTCTAGAGGAGTATTTTTAAAAACGAAATATTGAGCTTATTGTACATTTTTTCAGAGAAATCATGAGTGGTTTCATTATTTTTGGCTAAAAGTACGCCTAATTTCACTAAATTCCAGGGTTCGACCAAGGTGCCACATTCCCTTTAAGTAGTTACAAAGGGTAGGATAAACCGCAGATATGACAATATCTCTATATTTACTTCGTTTATGACTTCACAAATGATTTTAGAAAATTCGAGATGATATTTTTCGGGGTCGTTTCGGATCGGGCTATGGATTTCTTTCGGATTGAGAAAATCAGTCCGGTACTTCTCGAGTTAGAAGGGGGATTGAAAAAACGCCCCCCCTTTGCCTGGAATGTTAGCGTTTAGACATGTACCAGGGACTGATTAAGGACCGACGGGATCGGTGAAAAGTTTCACTACGTGGATACCTCTCAAACCTGCGCTGAACTGTTATCCACTGGATAACAAAGTCAGATTTTCGTTCATTTGCGTACTTCTTTTGTAATTGAATGTGATGGAATTGCGCACCTCTTCGTCTGGAATCGAAATTAAGCATCTGGATCGAATACATTTCTGGCTTTGTCGACCATCAAGACGGTCAACCTCTGGCAGTTGGTGTGTCATCAAAGTCCCAACAATTATTATAACCCCGAAGTGAAGGAATTTTGACAATCGGAGCACAGTAACATGCTCTTTTTTAGAATGTATGCATAGATGTTAGGGAAGCTTTTCAGCGACCCAGTCTCCATAGCAACTTCTCCCGAAACATATGTGAGGGCAGTAGTGTAGTTTGCCATATCTGTTGGGGTTGCCGAGCTCCCTCAATCCTGCTTTGAGCACCCGCATTACGTGTGCCGCCCCCTGGTCGTCACCGCCTCCCACGTTTCCTGCTGTTTCGACCAGAAGTTTGTGCTGCTAGCCATGTTTGGAGATCCTGGGGGATTGGGGATCAGGACCCCTAGATTTTTGGGTCTCCTATAGACTTTGTATAGGGCTTGTATTGCCGTGTCAGCGTTGACCCACTCAGAACCCACCCCCCGCCCCTCTGGATCGAAAAAGAGATCTCCAGCCCTGGTGCTAGCCACCAGGTTACCCCGTCTAGTAATGGGCTAACTAACTCCATCGATTGTCTCAGTGCAGAGCGGATATTTCTTTTGGCGATTGAAACGAAGAAAGCTTAGGTCTCGTGCGATCCAACCATAGAGAAGTACGCCGGCTGCTAATTAACACTTCTGCATTTTTGTATGCATGAGCTTAGTGTGAAGAGCAGTCTGTCATGTAGTTTTCCTTTATTTTTGTCTTCAAACAGGTACCCTAACCTGAACATTTCGCTTGTACTTTGGTAAGCACTATGGTGGAAACCTGAGGCTGGCTCTGCTCCGTCCGAACATCCGCGCGAGGTCCGCAATAGCTGCCACCCTCGGTATGCAGGTGATGTACGTGTCGGGAAACAATTAGTGAGGGCTGCAGGTCTCTTTATCTGCTCCTGGTTTGAATAATAGATACTTGTGTGCTCAGGGACACCGTTTTAGTTGAAAACTCCAACTGTTTTTAAATTAAATTCTTCCGGATCCTGTGACGGACTGGGCTGGTGTACAAACTGACTGGGTCGTATTTTCCTAATTATTTGTTCGGAAAACATATTCCAGATAACATGGGTTTATATTATGTTCTGATGGTTACGGCATTGACAGAACAAAGGTAACATTACTTGTCAGGTCATGTCTGTTTTTTTTTTTTACTCAGAAAAGAATGGAAAACATTACGGGCTCTGTGTTACTTCGTCGAAGGAAACTTTAATGTTATGGCTGCATTATGACTGACCTATGATAAAAGTGTTCCACTTTTATACTGGGTTTGAACTGAGATATCAGTTTTGTAGAGCGTGTCGAAAAACCACTGTTGACATATTTCATTTGACTGAAAGCTCTGTACATTAAATTCCCTCACAGTTTAAAGTTCAGATTGAAGGGCCTGAAGTCCCTAATTAAAACCAAGAAGGAATCGCGTGCCATCTGGCCACGGAGGCCACTTGGTACACGTTAATGTCGACTCGCATTGCAACGTTACATGCAGTGAGCGGAAGCCTAGCGGCGAGCCTGGTAATTACACGCGATGTTTGTCACCCAGGGGTGCTAAGGAAAAGGTGACATCTTTTTCTGGCCGATTAAGGATGAGAACAAAATGTGGTTTCCAGATTTTCAGACTTGTTTTGTCCATGAATGGTCCCTTTTGCCATGCTGGCGGGGTGATGCATCCCTTTGAAGGCTTTTACTCCAGGGCGCTGGATCGCCGTGGCGATCAGATTGGCATCAGTACAATGCAGGCGCCTGCGCTTCATTCCACCCACTAACTACAAGGCATATCCTCTACTGGTGGTCTGTGATATTGCATCACCAATGTCACCCGTACACGCGTGTTTGACACTGTCAGTTTTGTTCCTTCGCTGTTGAACCCTGCGCGTCCGTCCCTCTGACACAGTCAGTTTCAGTTTCAGTTTCAGTTTATTCATTGTATCACCAACGGGCCAGAGGCCCACTTAAAGATGAAGTCATCGGATATAAAACAAAATCATACAGGTCCAATATACACACACATTGATAGGTACATTTCCCAAGATATGACTAGGAGATAATAAAGTCAAATACTAAGAGGCTAAAAGAGCCTAAAGACATTGTCGCGATATAAAATCGCATAAAGTAAAAAAACATCCTAAAATGTAAGACTATAGAATATAGCAAAAAACATAAAAATCAAAGAATCACTGCACTGAAGCCATCAAACTATATTCTTGGCGGCGTAAGAAATTTCATCACTTTCAGTTTATACTGCCCAGTTGAGGAGTTCCAAATATCAACTTCGCGAAAGTTATCTAAAAAAGTATTGCACAGTTTCGGAACCCTGACAAAAAGACTCGACTTGATCGTATTCACCCGAGCATATGGTACGTACAGTAAGGCTCTGCAGCGTCAGTTCTGTACCATCGCCGTTGAACTCTGCGCTTTAACACAGTCAGTTTTGGTGTCATCGCCGTTTAACTCTGCGCGTCCGTCGCTTTGACACAGTCAGTTTTGGTGCCATCGCCGTTTAACTCTGCGCGTCCGTCGCTTTGACACAGTCATTTTTGCCATCGCTGTTGAACTCTGTGCGTCCGTCGCTTTGACAAGTCAGTTTTGGTGCCATCGCTGTTGAACTCTGTGCGTCCGTCGCTTTGACACAGTCATTTTGGTGCCATCGCTGTTGAACTCTGCGCGTCCGTCGCTTTGACACAGTCAGTTTTGGTGCCATCGCTGTTGAACTCTGTGCGTCCGTCGCTTTGACACAGTCAGTTTTGGTGCCATCGCTGTTTAACTCTGCGCGTCCGTCGCTTTGACACAGTCAGTTTTGGTGCCATCGCTGTTGAACTCTGCGCGTCCGTCGCTTTGACACAGTCAGTTTTGGTGCCATCGCTGTTGAACTCTGCGCGTCCGTCGCTTTGACACAGTCAGTTTTGGTGCCATCGCTGTTGAACTCTGTGCGTCCGTCGCTTTGACACAGTCAGTTTTGGTGCCATCGCTGTTGAACTCTGCGCGTCCGTCGCTTTGACACAGTCAGTTTTGGTGCCATCGCTGTTGAACTCTGTGCGTCCGTCGCTTTGACACAGTCGTTTTGTGCCATCGCTGTTGAACTCTGCGCGTCCGTCGCTTTGACAAGTCAGTTTTGTGCCATCGCTGTTGACTCTGCGCGTCCGTCGCTTTGACACAGTCATTTTGGTGCCATCGCTGTTGAACTCTGTGCGTCCGTCGCTTTGACACAGTCAGTTTTGGTGCCATCGCTGTTGAACTCTGCGCGTCCGTCGCTTTGACACAGTCATTTTGGTGCCATCGCTGTTGAACTCTGTGCGTCCGTCGCTTTGACACAGTCATTTTGGTGCCATCGCTGTTGAACTCTGCGCGTCCGTCGCTTTGACACAGTCAGTTTTGGTGCCATCGCTGTTGAACTCTGTGCGTCCGTCGCTTTGACACAGTCAGTTTTGGTGCCATCGCTGTTGAACTCTGCGCGTCCGTCGCTTTGACACAGTCAGTTTTGGTGCCATCGCTGTTGAACTCTGTGCGTCCGTCGCTTTGACACAGTCATTTTGGTGCCATCGCCGTTGAACTCTGCGCGTCCGTCGCTTTGACACAGTCAGTTTGGTGCCATCGCTGTTGAACTCTGTGCGTCCGTCGCTTTGACACAGTCAGTTTTGGTGTCATCGCTGTTGAACTCTGTGCGTCCGTCGCTTTGACACAGTCAGTTTTGGTGCCATCGCTGTTGAACTCTGTGCGTCCGTCGCTTTGACAGTCAGTTTTGGTGCCATCGCTGTTGAACTCTGTGCGTCCGTCGCCAGAGTGCAGCCCGGGAAGTGTTTCCATCTTTACTCGCGGGCGCGGGAGGCCTGCCTAGCCGACTACCCTGTGCCGGAGATCCTGCGCACCGGTCTGGAGGAGCTCTGTCTCCAGGTCAAGATTCTACGGCTGGGTCGCGTGGCGCCCTTCCTGGCTCGCGCCATGGACCAGCCGTCAGCTGACGCTGTCCAACGCGCCATACAGGTCAGCTTGGCGCCCATTCAGCCGTCTCACGAGTCAGGGTCTCCACACAATGTGCCTAGCGGCACGTTGATGGTTTGCTGTTGGCATGTATTGCTAAGACCCCGGCCGTTGATATCATTGCGGTACCATCTAACCGCTGTGGCCCTCCTCATCCTGCTCTCGAACTCGTGCTGGATCGTGTCCAGGATGACATGAGGACAAACGATTTTATGACTAATGCTGTTCGGTAAGCTCTGACATACGGTGACGTGAGGTCGGTATGCTCGCGTCACCTGCCAGTCTGAATGGCTTGTGTATCTGACCGCCGTGCTCGCCCCCCCCACAGTTGCTGGGGTGTTTGCGCGCGCTGGATGAGAGGGAGCACCTGACACCGTTGGGGTTCCACCTGGCCCGTCTGCCGATGGACCCGCAGACGGGCAAGATGCTGCTGATGGCGGCCATCTTCTCCTGCCTGGACCCTGTGCTGACGGTGGCCAGCTGCCTCAGCTTCAAGGAGCCGTTCGTCATACCGCTGGTCAGTATGGGTGCTTATTTCACAACACAAATGGTCTCGTTCGGTTTTAGTTTTCTTATCTGGCGTTGTGCGTGGTGGGAATTTTTTTAGCATTACTTGTCATCTGACCTGGCGTTCGTTGGTGTTTTAGGACGCTGCAGTGTCTTGGCTTTGTCGCAGTGCTGCCAGATACCCAATACCAAAAACTTCAGGATTTCATCTTCAAACCCTCCAGTTTTCCGTCAAATCAACCACAAAACCTCCAGATTTCCCTCAAAATTTTAAAACGCGCCAAGAGTCATCATAAAAATGCATGACAACTATAGGAAGCCTTGAAGCTGATGCATGGATGCTTCTTAAAATGTTGATTATTGACTCAGCTATTTATAATGTTTTATTTACACATAAAACATATATTTGGTGATGGTGACGCTGCTCACCGTTTCTAGTCTCACTGTGTCTATATTGCCAATGAATGTGCATTCTGTACCAAGTATGTAGCAGAGCGCAGTGTCCCTATTGTCGTGATACAGCGTTGACGATATCAGCGTGGTGAGCACCGGGCTTCGTGCGGACAATTTTTGCTAAATATGGGCATAACAGTGGTCACTAAAAGTGGTAACATAATGGACCAAACACTAACTCTAAGCAGCATTCCACACTGTACCTATGTTTCGATGATAAAACCACAAAAGCGTAGACATTTTTACACCGGAGATATGACACTGACTTCAGTGTTGCATTCAAATTGTTTCCGTTTAGATCATCCCAAAGAGCCTACATCTGAAAAAGTACATAAAATGTATCCATGTAAATATTTTGAAGTGGTGTTAAAACTGACCATTATCTGTTGAGTTTTTATTGATTTCCTGAAATAATATTGAGAGAATAAACACATTGATAGGAGCTTTCGACATCACGTCATCCTCAGCTTTGACACATTTTTAGCACAAAAACTCGAAAAACACTAAATGCTCTCATTTAGTGCAGGTGGCCTTATAGACAACGAGCCGGGTCATACATTTGCCCCGAAGGCCACACACACAAGCATGACAGTGTTTGTTTCCAGCTGGACAGGGAGGAGGCATCAGAGCACATCGTATCAGCTTTTGTTTTAGGGACGTCCCAGAAGTCCTGGATATGCGGATGGGCAATTTTGAGGCTCTGATGATTCCTTGTATCCGCTTGGACAAAGTATCATTAATAAACGGCAGGCGCCTGTATATGACATCAGTACGACTTTTTTGTTCTTGCAGGGGCTATTGTGCGACTTCGGAGTTTTAGAATCCTTTAATGCATAATTCTTTGAACATGATCTTATGGTGCTGGTGATGAGCTTTTGAGGGTAATTATTGAGTGAGAAAAGTCTAGCTATCTTTTCTATGCTACGTTCTTTAGTTACTGTGTCGGATGAGCAGCGGATGGCTCTAGTTATCTGTGAATGTAGTATGGGTCTTTTGGTTGACATAGGGTGGGCGGAATCAAAAGGAAGGATTATTGGTGCTGTCATTGGTTTCATGTAGAGTTCAGTAGAATAAAACCATGTTCTACTGTGATAAGGGTATCCAAAAAAGCTATAGTGCCTGGGTCTTGTGCGTGTTCCATGGTGAATTTTATGGCAGGATTGAAGGAGTTCCATCGATTGAATTGCTTTGCAATGAGTCAAGCCCATGTGTCCATACTCCCCATATGCCATCAATGTAGCGGACATAGAAGATTGGATTCAGAGGCTGTCCCACCATGAAGAAAAATAAATAAAAACATTGCAGATAATGGCCAGTTTTAACACCACTTCAAAACATGTAATTATAATGCTCCCGGTATTATGGCGGCGGTCTCATCTCTCAGCCATCAAGCTCGGCCGTGGTTTAGTTGCACGTGGAGCTGATTTAGAGGTGTAGGCGCAGAAGCCATTTGCATGAGCGCACTCGGGCCGACTTGGGCCTCTAATCGGTCTTGGTCCGGCGCCGATCCTTCCTTTGGCTGCGGCAGTAGACGTGCTAAATGGTAATGTGGCTCCTTGGCCGAAGTTACCCTCTATGGTAAGAAATAAACCTCTGCGTGTGCATGACGACATTATCTGGTAACTGCTACCATATTCAATAGGCTTCAATAGGCTGACTACTCACCGTGACGTCAGCATGACGTCATGTCAACAACGGGCAGCTGTGGCCGGCTCCTTGGGTACATTTTGGGTACATTTCAGGTAGGTTTTTAGCTTTTCTCTACGGAAATTTCGAGTTCCAGGACAAATGACATGTTGTGTACCGGGTTTTCTTGTATGCTTTACAACTTGGCTATCTCAGTTAAAATCAAGTTATAAAGGTGCCCCATTCCCTTTAATGCATGTCGCAGCAATTTTCTGCTCTGTTTCGCTCTATTGCACGGGAGCGGCTGCAGGTCGCTGCTGTCTGCAGACTGGGAGTATATTGGGCAGTCCAGCCAGTGCCGTGCAGACGGTGCTTCAGGGGTGTTTGCGACTAAAACGAGACGCGGCACGTCGGAGCGTGTCCCGGAAGTCGGAGGCGGAAGAAGGCCGCAGAATGACCACGGGGCTGACATGTTCGTTTGCCTTGATGACAGGTGTACGTTACAATAAGGTATGGCCAACATGCAGCATATACACCATGTGGGTGGCTCGGCACACTGGGAAGCTGCTTTGCGATACCTCCACATAAGGCAAACAAAACAATCGATTCGCACCTATAACGAAGCTACGCCCAATCCGGATGGTTCCGGGGTTAGACCGTTGTATGCCCCGTAAATTCCCGTGCACCGGCATTCCATTGGGATTTGCGCCAAACAGTTTGTGGCTTCCAAACATTGATCGGCTTTACGACTCTTCGCAGATGGTCCTTTCGTTTTTTCTGCCAGAAATGATCAAAATAAGAAACCTGGTCGTAGCCCTCGCTCCACCGGGGGGCCATCGATGGGTCCCCTAAGGTTTTTCGGGATAGTAGAAAAAACGACGAGGCGCAGCACCGCGATGGAGGGCTCTCAACCTCCCCCCATCATTTTCCCCCACTATCCCTGAAATTTTTTACTCCGGGTCACGCAAGGTCAGGTCACCAGGCGAGGTCAACCAAGGTCTCCTCACTTCAAATTTTGAGCTCTATAAGACCTACCTTTCTAAACAGATCAATTTGAAACTTCCTACACTTCATGACCCTCCTAGTTCTACACAATGTATATCCGGGATTTTTCGATTTCGTGACCCGAGTTCAGGTCACGAGGTGACCTCTCCCATAGAAAAAAATGAGGAAAAGCTGTATTATGATCTAAAAGTCACAAAAATGATTGCAAATACTCAGATTGTTCCGAAAAGCGTTCTTGGACACTCTTTTCATGGATCCCAGGGGCGATATTTGCCCTTTGACCTGCGAGTTCATCACAGGTCACCAGGGGTAAAAAAACAGTATTTTGATGATAGCTTTTGACCCAATCAAGCTAGAGCGCTGAAATAAACGTCATTGTGTATGTCTGGTCACTGGCTTTCATACGGCAATGTCACTTTCTGATCCCTCGTGACCTCAGACCATATTAGGTCACGAGGTGACCTCTGGAGGTCAAACCACTGGCGGGAAGTCATAATTTTGCACATAGTGAAAAAAGGTCTGGCATTTTCCTATCATAAGTACTTTACCAGATTGCAATAGATCTAACGGTATGACAGCTATGCCCAGTTTGCTTAAGCATTGCATGTTTCAGCGGAAATAGCCTATCGTGGTCTAACTTGACCTCTGGAGGTCAAACCATTGACCTGAGCGCTTAAACATGCGAAAAAATGCTTGAAGTAAATTATTACTGAATTCACACGAGCTTTCTAATGCGCTCTGCAGACTTGCGCTAACCACCATATTATTGGAGTTAGAGGGGAGGGGCATCGATGCCCCCCTGTGAGGCGAGGGTGGCGCCGGACCCCGGTGGGGCGCGGGTTAAAGAGAATGTGGCACCGTTATAACGTGATTTTAACTGAGATAGCCACGTTTTAAAGCATACCGGAAAACCCTGTACTCAAAATACCATTTGTCTTGGAACTCGAAATGTTCGTAGAAAAAAGCTGAAACCCTACCTGAAATGTACTCAAAATGTACCCAAGGAGTCGGCCGCAGGTGTCAGTTGTTGGCGTGACGACATCCTGACGTCACAGTGAGTAGTCAGCCTATTGAAGCCCTTTGAATGTGGTAGTAGTTGCCAGATCATGACGTTACAGGCAGAGGTTTACTTCCTACCCTAGAGAAGATTTAGAATATCAAAATGTTCAAAAATATCAAATATCAGAATATCAAAATAAGCTCATTGTACATTTTTTCAGAAAATAATGGACATTTTCATGATTTTAGGCTAAAAATACCCCTAATTACACTCAATTCCGGAATTCGACCAAGGTGCCACATTCCCATAAGTGTACAGCGACCACGGAACGTTCGACTGCCAAAATTGCATGGACGTATGACTTTTCGACAGTGGTCTTTGTCGTAACAGGCCAGGCTTGTGAAGACGATTCAAATGAACTGTAGGTCAAAGTATTTACCGTTATTTTTGGTGCCGGCAAATACGGTGGAAAATACGTCTAAAAGTTCAAAGGCGTTTAGGCAAAACGCCGAGTCTGCAACGATATAATGTTTGTATCACAATGCTAGCTCACATGAGGGCAAAAGCTTTGGGCGATTTTTGGATAAATTCACAAATCAATGAAATTCTTTGAAGAGTTAATAGCTATACAATATATCTGGTTTCGAACTACCCAACACTGTATTGGTTTGCATAGTGTTCCGCCAGGCCTCCTGTGTGGGGCCAGCAGTGCCGTTTTCCTACTGTTCCGCCGTAGTTTAGACGCGGGCTGGCGCCCTACGCCCGGCTGCTCCCCGCGCCACAGTGCCGGGCGGCGACCCCGCTGCATCTGCCGGTCGGTCGGACAGCCCGACTCTCCAGTGCACTTGCCTCAATTCGGAGCTGTTTCCTCTTCATTGAATGGACGCCTTGGTGATTGCCGGGCAGTGCTGGTGTGGATTTGTCCCGCCGAGTCCTTCCACCCGGCCGGCTCCATTCTGCACCGTTGGCTACACATTCAGCGGCCTGTATTCAGCTGCCAGCGATGGCGCAGCCAGGCTGCATGGATGGAGAATGGCGAACCCAATCTAGCCGGCAGACTCTAGCTCGTTGGAACGCGCCCAGTTTGACTTGCCTTCTTGTTGTGATTTGAGTGCAATGCGGCGATGGTAAACGGCAGTGGCGTAGCCACGGTCTCCAAACTTGTATGGACACATTTAGCCTCTTGCATACCCAGCTAAAGGTTTTAGGAGGGACCAAATGTCTGCCTCCCCTTGTTGATATTTCTGCACAGATTTAGGTCATTTTATTTTGGACTTATCCACACATTTTATTTGTATTTTTTAACGACTTTTATACCTAACATAAATTGTTAAAGACGTAATCTACGGAGGCATTTTGTCCACTGATTTAGTAGGAAATGGCTGCTCTGTTATTGCTTCATTCGTCTTGTGATGTAGAAAAAATCACATTTTTGTGGAATATTACCGCTCATCTTTATTCACATAGCATAAATTCTGATAGTATCCATCCAAAATACACGGGGCTTTTTTCGGTCATAACTTACTCGACCATAGCAGCTGATCAACCAATTTGCCGCATCACATGGCTGTCTCTGCTGCTCGAATTATCATGAACGTAGCATTACACTATTTGTCAATAACACCGCAATTAGCATACCTGAGAAGCAAATCAACGTATTGCCATTGCCATATTTTTTCAGTCTCCACAACTTGTAGGGATATTCCATACAAGTTCCAAGGATCTCCGAACCTGTGAGGAGACTGCCCGTAGTGGTGCCCCCCCCGGTCAGCATTAGAGTCACAAATGTTACTGTCACTGAAAACAGCTGTAATGATGCTAGGCCTGTATATGGACGGACCCCTGACCTACCAAGCCCACACTGGCAACATTGTCAGGGAATGTACAGGAATGCTGGTCGGTCTGATCCACGCGAAACATTTCTCCCCATTCGGTGCTAAAAGAAATTAACACGTTAGTTATTTCATCAATTAGATACTGTATATCAATTTACGGAACTTCCGGCGTAACTCAGCTTCACAGAATCCAAAAACATTAATTTTTTCGGCACAGGTAATCACTGGTAAAATGAAATTTGAGCGTATAAGCGGACTTGGATATAAGCCAACGTGCGTTGACTTTGACTTCCTGGTGCGTCAGAACTTGTTGATTATCACCAGCTGTGTCTTTTGCGAAATGTACTCATCACAGTGCAACCGAGCCAGCTGTGAAATCTGTCTATGTACGCCGAACACCGTCATAGCACGATATAAGTTCACCAACTTCGACCTGCGCTTGCGAGAACTTGTGCTGGCAGAAGGAGAATAGCAAGTGTTTGGCACAACGAAATTTAACGCTCTACCGCCTAACGTGAGATATGCCTCGAGCCAGACAACATTCAAACGCGCTTAACACTCGCACTGGAGAGGAGTCTGGCACTAACGTGCATTGGATGGGGGCCTGGTAGCCACCCTAAGATCTCGAAAACTAAGAGCCTTAGAAAAACGGCGATTAGTGAGGGGTGGGGGCTGTGATGACCTACATCATATCCAATTTTCATTGACCAAGGTCAATATCTTCAAGGTTAAACGTCATAAAGGTCAAATTTTGGCAGTGCTGTGGACCTACTGGGAAATGCCGTGATTATGCGGGAAAAGACGGGAATAAGCTAAAGTTGGACCAGTATAATAGAGGGAAGGTCGAAGGTTATATGGCGTCATGACGTCACCACTCGGTTTTCAATGCAAGCGAACTGGTCCGATCGCGCGATTGTGGCGATCTCAAAATGCAGGTCTGACTTTGAAAGCCTATAAGTAAAAAAGGTCTCGACTGATTTTAAAAATTCCTGCACCAATCGACGCGCCATTAAACTCTGTTGAATGTGGTTGAGTATCGCATTTTGGCTACGAGCGGTTCTCCGGCCACCTCGAAAAAAATAGGTGGGGGCCTCCGATGCCCCCTCCTGTGTGCAGAATCGATTGTGATTTGTATTTTTGCTTCATTTGTAGGTATGCGTGGATCATAACTAATTTTGTCTTTTTAACCTGTGCATTTTACTCCTATAATGTGCTTGACGTACAGCCATGAAAAACCCTAACTGATCGAGGATGATTGCGAATAAACTGATTTTGATTCTTCTTCGTTCATAGTGCAGGCAGTTGTCAAGATCGCATGTGCAGTCAAATACAACTCACTAGCATCTGCGTTTATATTCTTTTGCGAATAGTCCAAAAACCTATCTCCGAAGAACCAGTCCCATGCCCTGGGGCATCACCGCTGTTTTGACTGCTGACCAGGGCAAGGAGAGTGCGGCGGATCTGGCTCGCCAGCGGCTCTCCGGCGGCCTCCTCAGCGACCACCTCACCATGGTGCACGCCTTCAAACAGTGGACCACCGCGCGCAACCGGTCGGCCTTCATGCGAGAGTTCTTCCTCTCCTCCAGCACACTGGAAATGATAAAGTGAGTTTTGATCATATGCAGGGGCGACGCCACCGGGGGGGCAGGAGGCCTGCCCCCCCCCACTTTTTGCCGGTGGTGACGCTTATGATCATATGTTTCATTCGATGCAGGTATTTTTTATCAGAGGTAACTTGCGACCACGAAAATAAATTTTTAGATTAAATGTGAAGAGCTTGACTATAGATACAGGTAGACGGGTTTGGCAGTTTGGCAGACGGGACGCGTATCAGAGCTGGTGGGGTCCGCGGGTTGCGGGTGTCGGCCGACGGTCGGTACGATCGGTAACAGAGAAACTGCTCAATCCGATCTGTCAGTCCGTCAGGGAAGCGGCGGGATTCTCAACATGCGTCGTAATTTATTTATTTATTTATTCAAGTAAATCGCCAACGGGACTTGTTCCAATAACAGGCGAAGTCGATGTAAGTAAAAGGAAAACTATGTACACAGATGAGTGACACACATGTAAAAAGCGGTAAAAACATCAAAATGCTAGTGATGAGTAAGATGCAGCTGATGATAAAATCGATGGTAAAAGTGACGTTAATAAAAGCTAAACAGTGTGAATATATGCAAGAACATGTTTCCTAAAAGCGATAAAGGAGTCTGCGTTTCCCCGGCGCAGAAATTCATTTATCTCCCTAGATATACGCTGGGGGAAGCTGTTAGTGGCGGTGCTGACACGACCGCGACGCTCAGCGATAAGAAGCAGCGACATGCACATGCAATGGTAATTTTTCGAGTAACTCTGATGACTTGAGTCGTGTTGCAATCTACGAGAAGAAAGTGAAATTACGCCAAAGTGAGATTCGTAGAAGAGAAAGAAGAGATTCGTAAGAAAGGGAAACGCAAAGTCTGGTAACATGATGATTTAGCCAGATGAGAAATTTGTGCTGTACCCGATCAACCCCACCGTGTGGGAATTGGCAGCACCTAACCTTCTTCTCCGCTTTATCTTCTAATCTTCCTAACTCCGCTTTTATTTGTTGGGCAGTGATGACAGCTTGTTTGTATTGCCTGACTTGCCTGGCAGAAAGCGTGGTGGTGGGGGTTAGCAATTTACAAGCATAAGGTAGCTCTGAGGACAAAACTTTTTGGCAGGATGCACTCCAAATGTTTCGTGCCATGGTTTTGGATGTACTGGACATGACCATGGTTTTGTACCTCTGTTGTTGGCTTCATTGTCGTTCCACCTCAAATCGGACGGGAATGGGCACTCTTGGAGTGACCTTTGATAATGGTGAAATTTTAGTTGATGTTAGTTTAGTGTAGTTGTTTTTTGGTTTAGTTAGTATATAAGAAGTTACGTGCGTTCTCCTTTCTACCCTCCCGTGTTTAGCCGCAGGTGACCTTTAGGGTCAATTTAGTAGTTCGCAAAAGGTCGACGAATTGGCAAACATTGCGGGAGGGAACTGTTTCTAGACTTCAGTAAGAGCGACTTAAAAGAATACGGGTAGGTTTATAAGATTCTGAAATGCAAATGCTATCTTGATTAGGCCGCTTCGATCCGGTGACCTGAATCTGAACTTTGACCCCGCCAGGTCAACTCGGAAAATTTGAATTATGACAATGTTCAGTAGCTTGGATGCTCCTGGAACTCACGTAGGCAGTGTGACTACCATTGGCTTAAAAGCTTAAAAGATAATTCTGATGGGCACTATAAAACATTTGTCAGAGATTCTCAAAATAATTATGACAATGTGCTATTAATTCATATGCCCTCAGGCTATTTGAAAAAACGTCATATTTTGCACATGCCTTATTCAAACCGACGAACACTGGCGTATGTGTGTTGTTCTGCTTTATTTCCAAAGGTTCATACTGTTGACCCTTGCCCAGTAGGAAGAGGAGGACGCGCACTGTCCCATTCTCTAGTAATTGTTCGTGTCTCATGTTTTATCAATTTTATTGAAATTGCATGTTCACTGTTAGACTTGTTTAGTCGCGACTCTGAGTCAGAGTCGACTCCGAGTCGACCTAAGTTTTGCTTGCGTGAGAGTTGAGTCGAATAACTCCTGGTTTCGGGCTGAGCAGATTCGACTCAACTGCTCGATCAGTTGAGTCCAGTCAGAAGCAGAGAAAACTTTCAAGCCATGAGTCAGAGTTGAGTCCACTCAAAACTATATGTTCGTAACATATGCGCTCGCATGGCTGACACTTCAGACATTTTCATAACTAATTGTTTTAAAGGATTTCATATTGTTATTTGGCAATAATGGGTAATTTATTTTCATATCTACGCTAGACCCATGCCGGGAACAGTCGTTAGACAAACAGAAGTCTTGTAAAATATAGTTCAAAGGCACACTTACCTGTTAGTTATTCGGAGTTTCATCTTAGCAATAGTGTGTAAAAATAGTACGGCTAAATTTATGATTTGGCCCAAAATCAGACTTTGTCAACTTTGAGGGTGCACAACATACAAAGTACTATGTTCATGTAATAATTCACCCTTTGGAAACCACTTCTTTATTTTCGATGTTCTTTCTTCGTTTGACTAAAAACACTAACAACTCAGTAATATAATCGCTAACTGCCAGGTAGAGGGTATAAAAATATAACTTTGCACATAAGCCCTGAATTGGGTCAAAACCGATAGGTAAAAGCTTCAACTGGCAACGGCTTATTTCAAAGCACTATCTGTCATTAGGGTCGTTCGAAAAAAACTTGTTTTACTTTTCAGATTCGAACCCACTTTTTCCATTATATATTCAATTCTGATTTCAATGAGCCACATTCCAAGCATCTACGACAACGGGAAAGATCGCCTCAAAACGGTTAAAGATTTCATGTTTTAGGTTCGATTGGCCTCCCGGCGTTGCAGTCTCCCCTTGTAAAATTGCAATGAAAGGGGTGCATAACCTACCAGTAAAGACAGCGTGGCATGTGCGTGCGTATAAGAGCGGTAGATGAGATTTAACATGCAGGCATTAACTGGTCAGATGTATTTGCAGCGCAATACAAATACATGTTATTCCACAAAAGACTTGAAATTAAATGGTTCAGCACCCTAGTACTCTAAATCCCGACAGAACAGGAATGCCTTCCGAAGGCGAACCTTTTTCTGGCAGCATTCGTTGGAGAACGTCGTTGGGGAGGTGCTTCTCCCTATTCTCCAGCGAATTATCAAAGTGCTCTGATACTGCTAGAAGACCCTGTTGCATATTTTTTACCCTTTGGATGGCTCTCGAAATCTTCCACCAGCTTCACACCCTTAAGATAGCATAAGTCGGAACAGGGTGAACTTATCCGATTGAAACTCATATCACATGATGACCCCACCAAGCTCTCTAAAATATGTTCCGGTGTTTTTTATATCGATGACCTGAGGTCAGTTACGAGCCATGACCTCTCCATTGGAAATACATGGGCAAAATGGTTTTAACTTAATAACGGATGGAGATAGAGCGTTTATTTTAACTTCATTAGATTCGTATGGTCTTTGCAGTTCTAATGATATGCATGTGATCTAATTTGACCTTGACCTGACCTCAGGCCAGGTCAAATACTTGATTTGACCTAGCAAGGTCATATATATATCATTCGATTCGGCTTGATGCGAGGATTCATATCGTTCAAGTTGTTTTGCTCTATCGTTACTTGTTTAAATGTAATGGCCGAAAACCTTCGTGTTATCCCTATGACGGCATGTTTTGACCTCTAGTTACCTTAAATGTGACCTGGCCAAAAATGGTTTAAACATTTTCGATGGAGAAGTAGATGGGCTACCCAACGCTCTTTATCGTTTTTCGCTACCTAGCGTGGTTCTCGAGATCTTAGGGGCGGGCGGGTACCCGCCACCCCCGTCAAAGCGAAGGTGGCTCAGACCCCCGCCAATGCGCGTGTTAGTGCAGTGCGAATGAACACCGAATTAATTTACTTCCGTCCGATACGGACTCGACCTTTTCGACCGGTGACCTTATTTGACCTTGAAAGGGGCGTAAACAAATACAGATGAACAGATAAAGAAGCAAGCTCATACTGGGAGTAAATGATGCATAATGGTGTATGAATGGTCAATTTGAATGATATGGACACTACACTAGTTGGTTTGCATATTTTATAGACTTGACCTTTTTCGAAATTTGACCGTATTTGACTTTGATGGGGGTGTACGCAATACAAGATGATGAAGAAGGCACTTGGCGTAAATGATGCAAAATTTCTTATGAATAGTCAATTTCCAGCATGAGAAGTATGCTGAACAATACGTTTTCCCTCCAATGCAGACTTGACCTTTTCGACCCTTGACCTAATTTGACCTTGAAGGGGGTATTAGCAGTGAGATATTATTAGACAAGCACTAAATTTGCGTAAATGATGCAGAATGGCTCATGAATAGTCCATTTAAATGATGTGGACACTGAACCAATTGACTTGCTTCCAATATGTATTTGACCTTTTTACCTACTCATTGAGGTCAACCAGGTCATTGACCTGACCTGGAAGTTGACGAGATGACCCGAGATTTTGATGAAAGAAGCCTTTGACGTTGTTTTAAGTGCTAAATTTGAATTCAGCCTCCACAATTACCCCTCTGAAACTGAAAATTAGACATATTGGGCAATTTCGAGTTTACCGGTCGGTAACCTTTAACATTTGACCTCACCTCCTGCATTACCTAGATGGGTCACATAGGTGTATAGCACATGAATCGACGCGAAAATATCAGTTTCTCAATCTAATGACCATACAAATGTGATGGTACAAACTGCAAAATTTGAAAAAAGTCTTTACTTACAGCATATTATGCCAATGTACGCTCTCATCTGGAGTACTGCAGCGTGATCTGAGCAGGCGCGGCCAAATCTCATGGCGTGCGGGTTGATCGAGTGCAGCATAAGTTCCTTCTATGGCTAAATCATCACACAATCAGACCATGCTTATCATTGCCCTATGACGCCCTCATGCATCATTTTGGCGTAACATCTCTTGAATCTCGAAGAATTCAACACGATCTGCTTTTTCTAAAAAGTATTTATTGTGGAAAATATATTCTGAAATTCTGTTAAGTAAATTTCCTTTACACGTGCCATCTCGATCAACTCGCACGCGTCATCTTTTCGCGGAGCGGCGCGGGCGTGTGAACACTGTGGGCCAGGGGCTTTTGTGTCGGATCCCGCGGGCAATGAATGCCTTCTTATCATGTTCCGGTTCCGACCTATTTTTAGAATCTTTTAGCAGTTTTAAAGTCAATGTTTTAAAATACATACGTTCACCCCGTGTACTTGCTGCGAGCTAACGCTCTCGCCGCAGCAGGTAATTTTTAGTCCATGTATTTTCTCTAAGCTTTCAATTCATGTTTTACCAGTATCATTTATCCTCGGGGAGGAACATCCTAGCCTGGGGTGATTCATTGTAGTGTTCTCATGTGTGATGCGTGTCTTTTACTTGTAGCATATTGTTTATTTTTAGGCTCTGACTTCGCCTGTAAATGGATATACATCTGTTGGCGATATAAATAAATAAATAAAATAAAATAAAATAAATTTGTTACCAAAATTCCGGTCAATAGCAGCCAAAACGGCAAAATGGGCCGGAACAGGGCGAAAAATCAGGTCATTGGCCTGACCTGGAAGGTGACATTACGACCTAAGGTCATACAAATGGTATCAATCGCGAGTACTCGTGACGACCAACACGCCAGTTTTTACGGCAGAGCTCTATCTTAATTAGGGGCCAATCGTGAGGGGGTCGCAACAGCCCCCCCCTGTACGGGTGAAGGTGGCGAAAACCCGAGTACGTGCAAGGGTTAAAGTTGATGCAAGTGTAAAAGACGGCACGACAGATTCACCGCCTTTCCTATTTTTCCGCATTACCATTGGTTTCCGATATCACAGCGGGGCCAACACCATTGGTTTCCGATATCACAGCGGGGCCATCACCGTTGGTTTCCGATATCACAGCGGGGCCATCACCATTGGTTCCCGATATCACAGCGGGGCCATCACCATTGGTTCCTGGTATCACAGCGGGGCCATCACCATTGGTTCCCGGTATCACAGCGGGGCCATCACCATTGGTTCCCGATATCACAGCGGGGCCATCACCATTGGTTCCCGATATCACAGCGGGGCCATCACCATTGGTTCCCGATATCACAGCGGGGCCATTACCATTGCTTACCGATATCACAGCGGGGCCATCACCATTGTTTACCGATATCACAGCGGGGCCATCACCATTGTTTACCGATATCACAGCGGGGCCATCACCATTGGTTCCCGGTATCACAGCGGGGCCATCACCATTGTTTACCGATATCACAGCGGGGCCATCACCATTGGTTCCCGGTATCACAGCGGGGCCATCACCATTGGTTCCCGGTATCACAGCGGGGCCATCACCATTGGTTTCCGGTATCACAGCGGGGTCATCACCATTGGTTCCCGATATCACAGCGGGGCCATCACCATTGTTTACCGATATCACAGCGGGGCCATCACCATTGGTTCCCGGTATCACAGCGGGGCCATCACCATTGGTTCCCGGTATCACAGCGGGGTCATCACCATTGGTTTCCGATATCACAGTGGGGCCATCACCATTGGTTCCCGATATCACAGCAGGGCCATCGACATTGGTTCCTGGTATCACAGTGGGGCCATCACCAATGGTTCCCGATATCACAGCGGGGCCATCACCATTGGTTCCCGATATCACAGCGGGGCCATCACCATTGGTTCCCGATATCACAGCGGGGCCATCACCATTGTTTACCGATATCACAGCGGGGCTATCACCATTGGTTCCTGGTATCACAGCGGGGCCATCACCATTGGTTCCCGGTATCACAGCGGGGCCATCACCATTGGTTCCCGATATCACAGCGGGGCCATCACCATTGGTTCCCGATATCACAGCGGGGCCATCACCATTGGTTCCCGATATCACAGCGGGGCCATTACCATTGCTTACCGATATCACAGCGGGGCCATCACCATTGTTTACCGATATCACAGGGGGCCATCACCATTGTTTACCGATATCACAGCGGGGCCATCACCATTGTTTACCGATATCACAGCGGGGCCATCACCATTGGTTCCCGCATCACAGCGGGGCCATCACCATTGGTTCCCGATATCACAGCGGGGCCATCACCATTGGTTCCTGGTATCACAGCGGGGCCATCACCATTGGTTCCCGGTATCACAGCGGGGCCATCACCATTGGTTCCCGGTATCACAGCGGGGCCATCACCATTGGTTCCCGATATCACAGCGGGGCCATCACCATTGGTTCCCGGTATCACAGCGGGGCCATCACCATTGGTTCCCGATATCACAGCGGGGCCATTACCATTGCTTACCGATATCACAGCGGGGCCATCACCATTGTTTACCGATATCACAGGGGGGCCATCACCATTGTTTACCGATATCACAGCGGGGCCATCACCATTGTTTACCGATATCACAGCGGGGCCATCACCATTGGTTCCTGGTATCACAGCGGGGCCATCACCATTGGTTCCCGATATCACAGCGGGGCCATCACCATTGGTTCCTGGTATCACAGCGGGGCCATCACCATTGGTTCCCGGTATCACAGCGGGGCCATCACCATTGGTTCCCGGTATCACAGCGGGGCCATCACCATTGGTTCCCGATATCACAGCGGGGCCATCACCATTGGTTCCCGGTATCACAGCGGGGCCATCACCATTGGTTCTCGATATCACAGCGGGGCCATTACCATTGCTTACCGATATCACAGCGGGGCCATCACCATTGTTTACCGATATCACAGGGGGCCATCACCATTGTTTACCGATATCACAGCGGGGCCATCACCATTGTTTACCGATATCACAGCGGGGCCATCACCATTGGTTCCTGGTATCACAGCGGGGCCATCACCATTGGTTCCCGATATCACAGCGGGGCCATTACCATTGCTTACCGATATCACAGCGGGGCCATCACCATTGTTTACCGATATCACAGGGGGGCCATCACCATTGTTTACCGATATCACAGCGGGGCCATCACCATTGTTTACCGATATCACAGCGGGGCCATCACCATTGGTTCCTGGTATCACAGCGGGGCCATCACCATTGGTTCCCGATATCACAGCGGGGCCATCACCATTGGTTCCTGGTATCACAGCGGGGCCATCACCATTGGTTCCCGGTATCACAGCGGGGCCATCACCATTGGTTCCCGGTATCACAGCGGGGCCATCACCATTGGTTCCCGATATCACAGCGGGGCCATCACCATTGGTTCCCGGTATTACAGCGGGGCCATCACCATTGGTTCTCGATATCACAGCGGGGCCATTACCATTGCTTACCGATATCACAGTGGGGCCATCACCATTGTTTACCGATATCACAGGGGGCCATCACCATTGTTTACCGATATCACAGCGGGGCCATCACCATTGTTTACCGATATCACAGCGGGGCCATCACCATTGGTTCCTGGTATCACAGCGGGGCCATCACCATTGGTTCCCGGTATCACAGCGGGGCCATCACCATTGGTTCCCGGTATCACAGCGGGGCCATCACCATTGGTTCCCGATATCACAGCGGGGCCATCACCATTGGTTCCCGGTATTACAGCGGGGCCATCACCATTGGTTCTCGATATCACAGCGGGGCCATTACCATTGCTTACCGATATCACAGTGGGGCCATCACCATTGTTTACCGATATCACAGGGGGCCATCACCATTGTTTACCGATATCACAGCGGGGCCATCACCATTGTTTACCGATATCACAGCGGGGCCATCACCATTGGTTCCTGGTATCACAGCGGGGCCATCACCATTGGTTCCCGATATCACAGCGGGGCCATCACCATTGGTTCCTGGTATCACAGCGGGGGCCATCACCATTGGTTCCCGGTATCACAGCGGGGCCATCACCATTGGTTCCCGGTATCACAGCGGGGCCATCACCATTGGTTCCCGATATCACAGCGGGGCCATCACCATTGGTTCCCGATATCACAGCGGGGCCATCACCATTGGTTCCCGGTATCACAGCGGGGCCATCACCGTTGGTTACCGATATCACAGCGGGACAGAAATGACTAGTGGTTTTGAGCTACTGAAAGAGTCCAGGCAGTGGCAGGTTAAGAGTTGGAAGAAGGCTGACCTTAAACTCCATGACAAAATAGGAAAGTTAATGTTGGTTTCCTCTTGGTTGCCTGGGGGTGCTTGAATTAATGACACTTTTCCTCCATTATTTTGAGTAAATCTTAAAACGTTACTGAACAGTGGCGGATCCAGGACTACATTTCGGGGGGGGGGGCTCGAGAGCAGGCTCCGCCTATGTAATAACTATAGACACTCGGACAGCTGGGGCTTGAGCACCCCCCCTAGCCCCCTCTTGTATCCGCCACTGTTACTGAATGCCTTCCTTAATTTTTAACTCTGAAAGGGGAATGTGGCACCTTGGTGCAATTCCTGACTGCGGTGGTTTTAGGGGCAATCTATGCTCAGAATAATGGATCCGGCCTCATTTGTGCTAAAAAGGGGTGATAAGCCTAACATTTCGGTTTGTTTAATTTTCCTCTGTTAGCAATAAAATGTCTCCAAATTACTATGATGTTGAATCGGCGTATGAGTTTGATACTAACTTTGTGCTAGACTGAACGTGTTTGATCCGTGCCAAAAATGAATACGAATGCAAATGAAGCGTATTTTGTTAGTGGAGGCTGCTTTCAGGAACCAAAGTCACATTTAACTTCTTTTTTTAAACGTATTTCACATATCAAACTAGTGAAAAAAGCAAGTCATGCGAATTTATAGGGGCTGTTCCAGACCCTCCTTTGAAAACGCGAGAGGTTTTTGACAGATTTTTTCTCAGAAAATACAAAATACTATAATGTAATAAAGGTGGCTTACCTGTCTAGCCTCATATTTTGGCAGTTATGACAGTTTTGTTCCACTGTTTTGTGTCATTTTTCTCGGGTATTTTACGACAAACATCTGGCACCTAAACCTCTCAAATTTACTAAAGAGCATCTGAAACAGCCGCACAATCGACAGTTCCAAGGTCTCTTTTAGCACGTCGGTTTCAAAGATGTCCAAGCAAGACAAAATGGTCCGCGGAGCACGTGCACACTTCCGCGTGCTCGAGCATGACGCCACTTCATAAGATGGCCTCATAGCACGTTAACATCCTGGGAGGACGGGTGAATTTCGGTGGGGGGCGAATTATAATTCGCCCCCCACCGAACGGTTATCTGCGAACGGTAAGTGCTGGAACAAATGAAATATCGATCAAGTGGTTTCTGGACATGCTCTGTCACATGACTATCTGAGTTCAAATTTCATTATGAAGGTGCCACATTCCCTTCAACCCTAAGGCAGTCATACTTGGTTCATGAGTTTCACGAACATCCAAGTGACTGAACATTGTCTTATTTCAAGTTTTACGATTTGACCTCGTGGGGTCAAATTTTGGAGCCAGGTCACAGGATTGAAGTAGTTCAACTCAAGCAGGATATCTGTGCATCTTATGGACTTAACTTCGTTTTTTCGGACATTTTTACTTAAATCTCGAGACGCTTAAAGGACATAGGCGGTTCCAGGAGGGCAAGGCGCACTCTCTGTTCTACCCTATCTACGTGCACCGTATCTCTACCGTATCTACCGTATCTAACTCTACCGTGTATTCTAGTGTCGTGGATACCGTCTTCAGCCTAGTATCCACATGTTTGTGGTCTGGTCACTTTCAGGTGAAATGTTTATGCATGCTGTTGTATGAACAGGTCAAGATAGTTTCATTTTCCAGTTACTGGTACTCCACCAGTAATTTAATGTCTCCTTTATCAGAATAGTGTGTTTCGAAAGCTAGTGATTTTTTCAAGCATGTACTGTGGGATGCTTTTGGTAGCTGATGCAAATTGGTATCCTATCTGCAATCGGTTTGGAAATACTGAACGTGTCTTAACAGTGTTGAAGTTCTAGGCATAATCCTTCTCGCAACCCTCTATACCACACTCAGTCATATGCTTATACCCATTGTATACTCGTATTGATACTGAAACGTGTCGATTTGAATGGGAGACTCGTGGTTTCGCCCTACAATCATTGATGGAACGAGATGTCCCCAGCGGGTGGCAGGTAAGAATGTGGTCCTCTGAGAGTACTAAACAGAACTGTGAAAACTCCAGGGTGATGATTCCAACCCAAGATAGCTGCAAAACACTTCCGGACAAGTAGGTCGCCTTAGGTCTGCTAACCAGATTTGTAGTGTCCTTTTGACCGCGCTCCGGAGTCGACTGTTTGTGTGAATTGTGCGCCAGGCCGGCCGTGTGTCATCAGTGCTGGCCGTGTGTCGTCAGTTCCGGATGTGTGTCATCAGTGCTGGCCGTGTGTCGTCAATTCCGGCCGTGTGTCGTCCGTTCCAGCCGTGTGTCGTCGGTTCCGGCCGTGTGTCGTCAGTTCCGGCCGTGTGTCGTCAGTTCCGGCCGTGTGTCATCAGTGCTGGCCGTGTGTCGTCAGTTCCGGATGTGTGTCATCAGTGCTGGCCGTGTGTCGTCAATTCCGGCCGTGTGTCGTCAATTCCGGCCGTGTGTCGTCGGTTCCGGCCGTGTGTCGTCAGTTCCGGCCGTGTGTCGTCAGTTCCGGCCGTGTGTCATCAGTGCTGGCCGTGTGTCATCAGTGCTGGCCGTGTGTCGTCAGTTCCGGATGTGTGTCATCAGTGCTGGCCGTGTGTCGTCAATTCCGGCCGTGTGTCGTCAATTCCGGCCGTGTGTCGTCAATTCCGGCCGTGTGTCGTCAGTTCCGGCCGTGTGTCGTCAGTTCCGGCTGTGTGTCATCGGTTCCGGCTGTGTGTCATCAGTTCCGGCTGTGTGTCGTCAGTTCCGGCTGTGTGTCGTCAATTCCGGCCGTGTGTCGTCAGTTCCGGATGTGTGTCATCGGTTCCGGCTGTGTGTCATCAGTTCCGGCCGTGTGTCGTCAGTTCCGGATGTGTGTCATCAGTGCTGGCCGTGTGTCGTCAATTCCGGCCGTGTGTCGTCAATTCCGGCCGTGTGTCGTCGGTTCCGGCCGTGTGTCGTCAGTTCCGGCCGTGTGTCGTCAGTTCCGGCCGTGTGTCATCAGTGCTGGCCGTGTGTCATCAGTGCTGGCCGTGTGTCGTCAGTTCCGGATGTGTGTCATCAGTGCTGGCCGTGTGTCGTCAATTCCGGCCGTGTGTCGTCAATTCCGGCCGTGTGTCGTCAATTCCGGCCGTGTGTCGTCAGTTCCGGCCGTGTGTCGTCAGTTCCGGCTGTGTGTCATCGGTTCCGGCTGTGTGTCATCAGTTCCGGCTGTGTGTCGTCAGTTCCGGCTGTGTGTCGTCAGTTCCGGCTGTGTGTCGTCAGTTCCGGATGTGTGTCATCGGTTCCGGCTGTGTGTCATCAGTTCCGGCCGTGTGTCGTCAGTTCCGGCTGTGTGTCATCAGTGCCGGCTGTGCGTCGTCAGTTCCGGCCGTGTGTCGTCAGTTCCGGCTGTGTGTCGTCAGTTCCGGCTGTGTGTCATCAGTGCCGGCCGTGTGTCGTCTGTTCCGGCCGCTCTCCGCTGGCCGCCGCGGTTCAGCGGCCTGGTCGGATCTCAAGATGAAGTGGTCTGGGACATTGGCAGCGGGCCGTCGCCGCCATTCGCCTCGCTGTGCTCATACTTTACGCCTCCTTTCATTCTTTGTCCGTTTGCTTGGCTGCCGTTAGGCCAATGCTGGATTTGCGGCGCGCTGTTACAGCGGAAAAGAGATTGCTTGTTTGGTCTTCTGTTTCGCTACAGTGGCATCTTAACCCGCAGCTTCGGTCGACAGGGCGGGCAAATGCGGGGGCCTCTGGAAACCCAATTCCGAGTGAGGGCACATTTGCTATGATGGTACTTGGAGCACTTGTGCTACATGTTTGCATGATGTTTTTGAAAATGTCATTTTCTTTCGATTCTAGGGTAATTTTTTCGAGGCAAATGTGGTGTTGCCGGCGTCTGAAAATACGCTCGGGGACTAAATATAACCTTTAATTTTCTTCTCTTTTTGTTTCGGTTTTCTGGCCTTTTGTTCATTGTTCTCGAGAAGGCGGCATCTGTGCTAGTTTGCCTTTGAGCGCCGCGCGTTCTGTCTGGAGTTGGCTGCCTTGGTGTTAAGGCACCCCTCGCTGCCTCGTCCGGCCTGGAACCGGCTGCCCTGGTGTTGCGACACCTTTCGCTGCCTCCCCTGTTCTGGTGTCGCGGCACTTCTCGCTGCCTCCCCTGTCCTGGTGTTACGGCACCGCCCGCTGCCTCCCCTGTTCTGGTGTCGGGGCACCTTTCACTGCCTCCCCTGTTCTGGTGTCGGGGTACCTTTCGCTGTCTCCCCTGTTCTGGTGTCGGGGTACCTTTCGCTGTCTCCCCTGTTCTGGTGTCGCGGCATCTCTCGCTGGCTCCTCCGGCCTGGAACCGGCTGCCCTGGTGTTGCGGCACCTCTCGCTGCCTCCCCTGTCCTGGTGTCGGGCCACCTCTCGCTGCCTCCCCTGTCCTGGTGTCGGGCCACCTCTCGCTGCCTCCCCTGTCCTGGTGTCGGGCCACCTCTCGCTGCCTCCTCTGTCCTGGTGTCGGGCCACCTCTTGCTGCCTCCTCTGTCCTGGTGTCGGGCCACCTCTCGCTGCCTCCCCTATCTTGGTGTCGGGGCACCTCTGGCTGCCTCCCCTATCTTGGTGTCGGGGCACCTCTGGCTGCCTCCCCGGCCTGCGGTCGGCTGTCGGTAACGACGTCGTATCTCTCGGCCCGAATGGTGCTGTCGGCGCCGGATGACTGGAAGCGGCCGGCTGATCTGAAGCGGCGGCCGCCGGAGACACCGCCGGCCGCCGGCTGCCCCGCCCGCTCTGTGGCCTCGCTCCTAATGCCACGCCTCCTTATTTCCAGAAACTAAGCCTCAGAACTGGACAAGCTCTTCATTGCTTCGGTGCCAGTTATACACCCATGGCCATCCTTAGAATATGTTTTAAACAGGTATTATCTCCGTGCGATTCAAAAGGTACATTTTACCTACAACCGCCCTTTACTACAGGGAAAGTTCCCTACGGTTGTTGTGTTTAAGCTGTGCAAAATTTCGGGTCTATTTGAGGTATTTAGCTATCATGTTTCAAGTTTTTGGTCCTTGGCCCTGCTGTTTATTTCCTTCTATTATTAAGTCCCCTGGCAGAAATCAGTGTAATGTAGCATCACGTGATCGCGAGTCGGCGGCTGGAATTGCCTGCCTGCCACTTGTGTGTGCGTGCCGTCCAATATAGGTGCGGCGGCGGACTGCAATAAATGCGGTGTTCCCGCTCCAGCTGACTGCACATCAGTCTATGGCGCCCATAAACCACGGCGCCATTCATTGGACCTGGGCGGAGGGCGCGGTCGACGGCACCGGCGCTTTTTCGGAGCGCCGACTCGCCCAGGCCACGGTGGTATCCGTCGGTGGTCCTCTCCTTCTGAGAACGTTGCTTTGTTTTCTGGACCAAAGCTTGACTGGTGTGTTGAGCTGCTTTGTTTAAACAGGGCAACGCGTACTGTCTATACGATGTTCCTGGCTCTCAGAACTCGTCCCGCGCGGATCGGTGTATTGTAAACTGACCGCGACGTGGTTCCGCCTGAGGCTTCGGTTTGCGCCGACATTTTCCGTTCCCTGCTCAGCGTCAGCTTGGTGATTATGCTTTATAAAATTAACCGATAATCGCTCATAATCCCGATGATGCTAAGGCTCTGAGAAACTTGGAGCCAGCATTTATATCGGTTTACCCTTCTTTAAATACGCAGCCTGATGCGCTGCATGATTTTTTAACCTTCTGACGAAGACATGGTGTCGACATATTAATATACTCTTTGGCCTTTTCAAATGATTTAGATTATGAGCGATTATCGGTTAATTTTATATAGCATAATCATCACATGCTCAAAACGGCACTTTGAACTCTTAAAACAGCGTAAGCTTGTTTACTTCCCTGGAGTCGAAGTGGAATAAATAGTGCTGGCGTCAATAAATACCACCGTGCGGATAATAATGCGCCCGCGTGGATTGGTGCTGAAATCTGCTTATGGTATGCATATCAATCTCGAAGGTAGTTTAGACAAGACATGATTCTTACACCATTCGTTTGATTGCATTGCGAGTTGCATAGGTTATTCGATTGCACCGAATGTCGAACCTCCTGAGAAATCGCCGTAATTTCGGACACAAACGAAGAAATTGTAGGCGAAATTTTCGCTACCAAAAACAATTCTCACCTTTAAGCTCGTCTTCCAGTCATCATGTTGCGCTTTTTGAGATTTACTGAAATCTTGCCTTAAGAAATGGTTTGACCTGTTGTGCAGGGAAACCGAAACATGCGTCATAACATGATATCAAGTGGCTGTAAAACATGTTGGCAATAATTGCGACTCAAACCTCGCCCCGTTGGGGGGTGTTTGAACACCTCCCTCGGGTTTTTCGGCAGCACGTAAAAACGGCTACGCGAAACGCTGCTGTACATGGCACCATTTAGCCTTGATCAATTCTGAAACTTTCCCCACAATTTTAAAGTCGCGTCATCTCAGGTCAGGTCACCTGTGCAGTTCAAGTGACCTCACCTCTAAAAATGTTTAAGTGGGCATAAGTAAGAAAAGGAAGAATCTATCGAATTAAAATTTATACCACATAATGAACCCACCGAAAGGTACAAAATATATTCCGGGATTTTTCATATCGATGACCTAGGGCCAGGCACGGATCATGACCTCTCCTTTGGAAATACATGGGGAAAACAGAAATTGACCGACGAATTTTTCTATTTCTGTAGATACCGCTTGGAATACCTTCGTATTCTCCAATTCATGGTATCCTAGGCCCATTTATAGGTTCATGTTGCAACTTTGGACCTCTGACCTCTGAGAGGTCATCTGGAGCTACCTAGCAGGTTTTCATACTTGGGTCAATGACTTTGCAGGAAATTATGATAAAGCTTTTATTTTGATACCATTACGTTTGGATTGTTATTGCAAATCGATTGATATGCATATTGGCTATACTAGGTTAGGTGGTGACCTTAACTTGACCTTAGGTCAGGTCATTTTTATTTTTGGCCTAGTTAAGTAATATTATACTTCATTCGATTTGCCGTAACGAGATAAGGCAAATGGTGCCTAAAAATGGCTCTAACTCTACTTTGTCAGACGCAAGAGCCCAGAAATTGTTCTCTAACATGCCACCTTCTTTGACCTGGCATGCCCTCAATATTGACCTGAGCCATACAGTGGCCGATGTAGTTTCTTCATTAATTCTTATGGGCTATTCACCAGCTTTCGCGTTTTTCCTTATCCCGCATAGGAGCCGAGTTCGAGGGGGCTGGGTGTTTGAACCCCCCTCCCCCACCATGGCGAAGGTGGCTCAGAGGTCCACCGGATGGGTGTTAACCCGCGCCCCACCGGGGTCCGGGGCCACCTTCGCCCCACCGGGGGCATCGATGTCCCCCCCTCTAACTCCGAAAATATGGGGGCTAGTGCAAATCTGCAAAGTGCATTAGAAAGCTCGCGTGAATTCAGTAAGAAATTACATCGCATGTTTAAGCGCTCAGGTCAATGGTTTGACCTCCAGAGGTCAAGTTAGGTCACGATAGGCTATTTTCACTCAAATATGCAATTCTTAAGAAAACTGGGCATAACTATTATGCCATTAGAGCTTTTGAGATTTGGTAGACTACATTGGATAGGAAAATGCCAGACTTCTCTTCGCTATGTGGAACGTAATGACCTCCTGCCAGTGGTTTGACCTCCAGAGGTCACCTCGTGACCTCATATTCCCTGAGGTTATCAAAGGTCAGAGAGTGACCTTGCCGTATATTAAATGAAAGCTAGTGATGAGACATACACGATGGTGTTTGATTCAACGCTCTAGATTAATTAGGTCAAAAGTTATTGGGATCCGTAAAGGGTTGTCCATGAACGCTTTTTTGAGCAAACCGAGCATTTGCAATCGTGTTTGTGGCTTTTAGATCCTAAGAAAGCTTTTTCCCATGATTTTTCAATGGGAGAGGTCACCTCGTGACCTGACCTTAGGTCACGTGATCGAAAAATCACGGATATACATCTTGTAGACCCTGGCGGGGCCATGAACTGTAGGAAGTTTCAAATCGATCGACTGAGAAACGTAGCTCTTATAGAGCTCAAAAGTTGAAGTGAGGTGACCTTGGTTGACCTCGCCTGGTGACCTGACCTTGGGTGACCCGGGGTAAAAATTTTCAGGGATGGTGTGAAAATGATGGGGTAAAAGAGAATCTTCAACCGCGGTCCTACGTTTCGTCGTTTTTCTGCTCTTCCGAAAAACCTTAGGGAGGCCATCGATGCCTCTCCCCCGTGGAGCGAGGGTTAAGCTAGAGCTGTTTTATCCCAGGAATCGGGTGCCAGACAAGGGTGGGATGACATTTTTAACATTTTTCAATATTCGTTACGTAGGGGACCCCCATTTGTTGATGTTATTTTTAGCATGTGATCTTTTGGTGATATTCTTGTTTGTGATTGGTTTTAATACAGCGTTGCTAGAAACTTAAACAGAGGTAGACTGTTTGGAAGTACTACCCTGGGTGATACTTCAGGCTTACCAGTGTCGTGACGTGTCCGAATCGCTGGTGATCGTACGGCAATGTTTATAATTCTGTGACAACCTGCCACTTTTTATCGCTGTTACCGATATTTTCACAGTTGTCTATGCACCAAATGCACTGCACACGTGCACCCGTTACGTCACGTCACCCACTGACGTCACGTGACCCCTGACAGTGTCACGTCACTCCTGACTTCACGCGCACCCAGTCCTGTCAAACCACCCCAATGACGTCACGTGCACCCAGTCCTGTCAAACCACCCCAATGACGTCACGTGCACCCAGTCCTGTCAAACCACCCCAATGACGTCACGTGCACCCAGTCCTGTCAAACCACCCCAATGACGTCACGTGCACCCAGTCCTGTCAAACCACCCCAATGACGTCACGTGCACCCAGTCCTGTCAAACCACCCCAATGACGTCACGTGCACCCAGTCCTGTCAAACCACCCCAATGACGTCACGTGCACCCAGTCCTGTCAAACCACCCCAATGACGTCACGTGCACCCAGTCCTGTCAAACCACCCCAATGACGTCACGTGCACCCAGTCCTGTCAAACCACCCCAATGACGTCACGTGCACCCAGTCCTGTCAAACCACCCCAATGACGTCACGTGCACCCAGTCCTGTCAAACCACCCCAATGACGTCACGTGCACCCAGTCCTGTCAAACCACCCCAATGACGTCACGTGCACCCAGTCCTGTCAAACCACCCCACTGACGTCACGTGCACCCAGTCCTGTCAAACCACCCCAATGACGTCACGTGCAGTTGCACCCAGTCCTGTCAAACCACCCCAATGACGTCACGTGCAGTTGCACCCAGTCCTGTCAAACCACCCCACTGACGTCACGTGCACCCAGTCCTGTCAAACCACCCCAATGACGTCACGTGCAGTTGCACCCAGTCCTGTCAAACCACCCCAATGACGTCACGTGCACCCAGTCCTGTCAAACCACCCCACTAACGTCACGTGCAGTTGCACCCAGTCCTGTCAAACCACCCCACTAACGTCACGTGCACCCAGTCCTGCTAAGCCACCCCACTGACGTCACGTGCAGTTGCACCCAGTCCTGTCAAACCACCCCAATGACGTCACGTGCAGTTGCACCCAGTCCTGTCAAACCACCCCACTAACGTCACGTGCACCCAGTCCTGCTAAGCCACCCCACTGACGTCACGTGCACCCAGTCCTGTCAAACCACCCCACTGACGTGTCGGGGCTTGACGTCAGGTCGCTGCGGCTGCAGTTCCTGGAGCAGTTGCAGAAGCTGAGGTTCGTGAAGGCGCGAGACCCGCTCCACCCGTCCTTGAACGTCAACTCGGACAACATGGGCGTGGTGAGAGCTGTCATCATTGCTGGGCTCTATCCCAACGTCCTACACGCCAGGTAAGTCACCGGGTGTCAGGTGCAGCTGACAGGGTGGTCAGCTATAGGTAGACACTAGGTGAAGAGCTGTAGATTATCAACCAGGAGCTGATGAGCTCTCCGTGTCCGTTCCGATTGGTGTCACGTGCTTGGCGACAGTGGGGCCCGTCAGAGGAGCTCGCCGTGTCCGTTCCGATTGGTGTCACGTGCTTGGCGACAGTGGGGCCCGTCAGAGGAGCTCGCCGTGTCCGTTCCGATTGGTGTCAGGTGCAGGACGACCGTGGAGCTGTCCGTGTCCGTTCCGATTGGTGTCAGGTGCAGGACGACCGTGGAGCTCTCCGTGTCCGTTCCGGTTGGTGTCAGGTGCGTGGGTGACCGTGGAGCTCGCCGTGTCCGTTCCGATTGGTGTCAGGTGCGTGGGTGACCGTGGAGCTCGCCGTGTCCGTTCCGGATTGGTGTGGTGGTGGGTGACCGTGGGTCGTGTCCGTCCGATTGGTGTCGGTGCAGGACGACCGTGGAGCTCGCCGTGTCGTCCGGTTGGTGTCAGGTGCGTGGGTGACCGTGGAGCTCTCCGTGCCGTTCCGGTTGGTGTGGTGCGTGGGTGCCTGGGCTCCGTGTGTCCGGTTGGTGTCGGTGGGGGTGACCGTGGAGCTGTCCGGTCCGTTCCGATTGGTGTGGGCAGGACGACGTGGGCTCGCCGTGTCCGTTCCGATTGGTGTCGGTGCGGACGACCGGGAGCTCGCCGTGTCCGTTCCGGTTGGTGTCAGGTGCGTGGGTGACCGTGGTTCGGTCCGTCCGGTTGGTGTCGGTGGGGTGACCGTGGGTGTCCGTGTCCGTTCCGATTGGTGTCAGGTGCAGGACGACCGTGGAGCTCGCCGTGTCCGTTCCGATTGGTGTCGGTGCTTGGCGACAGTGGGGCCCGTGGGGCTGCCGTGTCGTTCCGATTGGTGTCAGGTGCTTGGGCGACAGTGGGGCCCGTGTGCTTGTTGAGGCGTCACGTTTTGGCTGCTCAGAGGAAGAGCGACCGAGCGCGTGGCGGTGGAAATGCGCCTGTTGGTCGCCATTAGACTGGACGGTGATTGGTAGAATGTTGCAATTAGTATCGCCTTTTATAATTTCTGGGTGGCCCTTGTTGACGCGGCTGTGTCTGGCTGTTGCGTGTTCTGTTCTGTGTTGGTGTGTCCGTCGGTTCCTGGATGCCGGGTCACGACTAGCCTATGTTAGTGGGAGTGGTTAACTACCGTCCTGTCGCCGAAACTTGCACCACTGTTGATTTCTAAACGCGCCTGGTGCGTGACGACCTGTTTGCTTCTGCGGAACTTTGCTAGATCGGGTGAATTTGACTTGACGTATGTTGACCGCCCGGACAATTTGTTGTTGACCCCTTTAAACCGTGCTTGCTAATGTGACCTTGGTCTGGGGCTGTGTCTTGCAATGATAGTCTAAAGGTTTTTGATATATCGAAAAAGCGGTATTGATAAGTACTTAAGGTACTAATTAGCTCTTTAATTTTGCTTAATTAGCCTCTTTTAGCTAAAAACGCCTCATTTGTTTGCTTATTCATTTGAGACACAGATAAAAAGCGCGATGTAGAACAATGCGTTCCCAGGCCATGACGATAGGTGGATATGAATTTTTTTGCCTCTTGCAGACGAAAATTAAATAATGAAAAATATTTGAATTCTTAGCCTTTTAAGCAGAAATAAAGCCGAATTCATCATGTTGATAAAAAGCCACCCCAGAGCCACTCCAGTCCGAATTGCACTAGGGTTCGGCACTCCCTTTACTGGAGAGCCGATTGCAGTGGCGGATACAGGCGACGTGAGGGGCTCAAGCCCCCCCAATGCCAGAGTGCCTATAGTTAATGCATAGCCGGTGGCTGTTCCGAGGCAATGGTGGGAGAGGCTCGAACCCCTAGCCCCCCGCCCAGTTTGGCCTGGATCCGCCACTGCCCGATTGGTTGAAGATTCATCTCCGTCCTTCTCAGGCCAGTGGCCAGTATATTTTCACGTCCCTTTTATTTATTGGAACTTTTTTTTACCCGTTGCACCTGGTTTTAGGGATAATTTTTCGGCGACTGGCTGAATCTATTGTTATGTGAATACAGTTACGCCCAAGATCCTTCTTTGACAGAACGAAATGATATTCTGCTTATAGGCAACCATGATTTTGCACCCCTTTCTGAAAGCTACCCCACCTGAGTGCGTCTGTTACAACGGCGCCAGGGGCGGATGAACTTCGGCCCAATTCACAGTGCAGCCATGCGCCTGTTATTGTAAGAATTCAAGCTAGCAGGTTAATATTTTCATCAAATTGCGCTCACATGTGGTGTGTTTGAGTCAGTGCAGTGGGGGTTTTGGCGCTTCACCTAACTGGCCACTTCCCGCGACACTGTTCGGAGTGTTTCCGAACCCTACCGCTGGGTGCACTTGGCAGCTTGAAAGGAGCGACTGAAGTACACTCTGTGGGGCGCGAGGCTTCATCTCGTTTGTTTTCGGAAGCTGGCTTTGTGCTCTTAAAACTGTCTGCCGGTCGGTCTCAGCCTGCCACCGCTTGGGCTCTCTGTACCCACGATCGCCTTGAGGAGGTAGTTCTGCCCCCCCCTCCTACGATCAATGGCAACACGGATACAAATAGATGGGTGCCGGGACTTGCCCCGCCATTCTCTGCGTGAGTATAAAGTTTGAACCATATATGTTGTAATGTCACCACAGGGGCTTAAATGAGAACAGTTTTAGACGATTTAGGAAATGCCTCATAACGCGTGAGCTATAATACCTGGAACAAAGCCATGGGCATCAATGTGTTGACCCTGGCCCAAGCAGTCGAACGGTATGCGGCATGACCCAATACGGCCATAGGGAGACATTGCCCAGGGCACAGGGTCCTGAAAGGACGTAATCAATGTCGAGTTTCATGTCATTCGAATCCTTTATTCATGCCGGCTCCCGAGGCATCAGCCTTTTGTTGTACTCCTGGTGGCTTCACCATTGATCTGATCTCAAAATGATTGGCGGCACACCCATTTTGTTTTCCAATATCTTTTGAATTATGTTTAAAAAATTAATCAAGCTATTCTAGTAGCCAAGTTACATCCTGGTCTGATGCACTTCATTTTCGGAAAGCAAAATCGCCTTGCCTGGCTTGAGCAACAGAACTAGATATGCGACTGATGTTCATACTATTTTTATTTAAAAAATCTCGCCAAAAAGGTATACGATATTTTGAAAACGATTCTTCCTCAAGCTGAAAAGAAATGTGGAAATACAAGAAATATTTTCAACTTCCCGTTCAAAATTGTACATTACAAGGTTAAAAACACCGCGGACATGGAAACAAAACTTTATATATCGGACACACAGTATGGTACAAGCATCCAGCAGGAGAACATGTACAGGATATATAAAGCGAAAATCAGAACCCGTTTCATTGAACACTTCGGCCTCTCAAGAAGAAAATGAAATGGCAGTACTTAGGAGACAACACTAGAGAACACCATCCAGGTTCTCATATCACGGATAGCTCTCAAAATGGAAATACTGCGTACTTTTAAGGATGACGCGGTGTCCAAAATATAGGATTCGTTAGACATCTGCAACTAGAAGCCCTGGTACAACCAGCACGGGTCAGGCAGGGGACGGAATGGAGACGACGCAGCTGCCGAGCGGCGGGATTTATCGCTGGCCTTCCCGTGACGTGATGAGAGAGGCGGTGAGATTGGGGCGCCGCTGACGAAGTCTCTCGGTCGGACCCATTACCGGGGCAGCCGTAAACCTGAGCGGTATGGTACGGCGCTGAAGCTGCTCCAACAATCTCAGCACTGGGAAAACTCACTAGCGGATGATGTTCTTGTTCCTTATCTTAAACAAAGCCGGTAGATATGAATATTATCATTCTCAGAACAGATACAATGTGTGCAGAGATCGGAAGACTGGTCTCTGGCAATGCTGCAGAGGCGCATTCTCGAGCCCGGTGGCAATGCTCTGAGGCGCATCCTCGAGCCCGGTGGCAATGCTCTGAGGCGCATCGTCGAGCCCGGTGGCAATGCTCTGAGGCGCATCCTCGAGCCCGGTGGCAATGCTCTGAGGCGCATCGTCGAGCCCGGTAAGCGAGAACATTCTCCAACACAGCTGGAATGCAACACCGATAATGCGCGCTGATTGCTACAAACCTCTGGGGTTCGAGAGGGCCGGTTACAGAAGATGGTGACACCGTGGGCAGGATAGAGGTCTCTGGGCTCCACGCTGGCGCAGTAATATGGGCCAGCGCAGGTCTATAGGCCAGGGCCTTTGCTTTATGACGGCCTGTCCGCCGATAGGGAGGTGCCGCCAGTATCAGTTTCTCACCGGGCCCTAAGCCCCACGTCGCATGAGAGTGGAGTTAGGTGCCGTTGGGTGTGTGATAGTGCCCTGTTTGTGTAGTGATTTGGGTATATTTTACGTCATTACGACGTCATTTTATATAAAGGTTAGTTTACATGTCATTGTATTACTGTATGACTACATTTGGGGGCGAGTGGTGTAGAGGTTAGCGAGCTTGTTCTCTAGTGGCTGAGCCGGGTTCAAGGCCCGGCGGATTCTCTGAGCAAAGAGCAAGCTGGCTACCGAGAATCCATTTCAACGGGGAAAGAGTTAGCGACACCATATGACCTTAACAGTTTGTGCTTCGACAAACCCCAAAAATTAGTCACCATTTTGTTGAAACAGAATTTGCATCGTATGAAATGTCTCGCAACTATATTCCCATCCATCGGCAGCGGGACCCTGGTTCATAATAGCCACAACTGTTTTATCGTTGCGTTGTGCACGACTGTCTTTGTCTAGCTATTTTGCCTGCTAGCTAAGTTTTAACTTCGTTTATTTTCCAACCATGGGCTGATGTAAACGGATGATTTTTCCGGGCTCCTTTTAAAGGGAATGTGGCACCTTCACAACGTGATTTTAACTGAGATAGCCAAGTTGTAAAGCAAGTCGGAAAACCCGGTACTCCATATTTCATTTGTCTTGGAACTTGATATTTCTGTAGAAAAAAGCTAAAACCTACCTGACACTAGCCCCCCATCAGCCCGTCGCCGGGCGGCCATTGTTGTGAGCTACTGGTGTGACGACATATGCTGACGTCACGATGAGCATCAGCCAATCGAAGCCCTTGCAACGTTTTAAGTATGGTAGTGGTTGCCAGATCGTGACTTCATCCACAGGCTGATATTTATTTCTTTTTCTAGAGGAGTATTTTTAAAAACAAAATATTGAGCTTATTGTACATTTTTCAGAAAATCATGAGTGGTTTCATTATTTTTGGCTAAAAGTACGTCTAATTTCACTAAATTCCAGGATTCGACCAAGGTGCCACATTCCCTTTAAACATGTTTGACATCGCAGAATATTGTAGAGAACACGCCAGATAGGAAAACTTATTCAAAACGTGACTGTTCGATTTTCCGTCTCAATCATCGCTTGCTGCCCTTCGCGGGCCGCGCCGTTAACGTTCTGAATGTTTTGACACGGGACGGTTGGCTCGCTGCACCATTTGCAGCCTTTTCTGCCATGCTGGTGACTATCAACTGATCCGGTGCTCTGACAGGCGCACAAAGCACGGCCGCATCATCTGCTCTTCGCCCGAGGGCCGCTGTAACCTGCATCCCAAGAGCGTCATCAACGGCGCCGACTCTCTCCCCGCCCCCTGGATGGTCTACAAGCTCAAGGTAAGTCGCCTGCCAGGCTGGGTGGTCTACAAACTCATGTAAGTCGCCTGCCAGACTGGGTGGTCTAACTCAATGTAGTCGCCTGCCAGACTGGTGGTCTACAAACTCCGGTAGTCGCCTGCCGACTGGATGGTCTCAAACTCAATGTGTCGCCTGCCGACTGGTGGTCTCAACTAATGTAAGTCGCCTGCCAGACTGGGTGGTCTACAAACTCCAGGTAAGTCGCCTGCCAGACTGGGTGGTCTACAAACTCAATGTAAGTCGCCTGCCAGACTGAGTGGTCTACAAACTCCAGGTTCTTGGGCTGAGTTAGCCCTGATAGGAAGTATTTTGAAATTTGAAGGACTAGGTTTGTCACCGAGTGACCAAAGTTATAATATTTGGTGTTGTGGGGAGCTTTCGGATTCACGGTAGAAGTCCTTTTCTTTTTGAAATAAGCGTGTTGAGGAATTCCAGTAACCACGTTTGGTGCATGTTCTAGACACGAGGGACGGGCTCGTCGAAATGCCGTGCAGTACCTCACGTTCTAGAAATGGCGCGGTCGGCCATGGTTGGCCAGAACTGACAAGCTGCGTCGATCGAATACAATGAAAAACATGTTTTCGACAGATTCTGCTCTTGGAAATTGTGTCACATGTCTGAGCCACAACACTAGGTAGCAAAAGAATACATATAAAACAAAATCCGTAAAGGAAAAACATCGTTTCATGTGCTCATATTCTAACCGAGTATAACAAACAGTTTATATATAGACCGAAATCTTGAAAGTTTTCATTTACCTCTTTTGCTTGACTATGGTTACGAAAAAAGGAGCAGTTTTATTTTCATGTGGTTTTTACCGAAAACAGACTAAAAATGTACACAAGCGGATATATGACCGAGCAGCTCTCCTACTGTTTTTACCCCTTACTTCTCAGGCTTTAACCTTCTGTGCGCAGAAGATTGGCTGACTGTTGTAGACAGGATTTATATCCCGCGCACTGTTGTGTTGAGCAGATGTTCAGAACCACCGCACCGGCGCGTGAAGTAGGTAGTTAGATGCGTGGTGGTCAGTCGGACACCACCACGGCTGCCTGGCAGCTGAGCGCCACTCGGAGACCGGCTCCATCCCCAGCCGGCTTTCACTTCACAGCAAATGTCACCGAGCTGCCAATGTGGATGACCGAACCCGGCCCAGGGCTGACGTGACCAATTCACCCAGAGTGCCAATCCCTGTCAAACACCAATGTAATTACTATAAAGCTGAGGTCGTTCAACTAATGACTAATACCTCTGAAGTAACTTCAACAAATAACTTTCAAACAAGAAGCTGTAAGCACCTTGCTCAAACTCATAAACATTGATACAGTTTATTGTTTATTCAGAGGTTGGTCTTAGGATGGCTATCCCGTATCATAGCTGGCCTGGAAAGATTCAGTGAATTATGCTGAAGGGCCATCGCTGATGAAGTGCAGCTTAGTGTACACTGTAGATGGCCGCCCTAGTGATGCTTCTGACGATTTTCTGCGGGTCTGGGAGCTGTGGGACCAGCGTACTCGCCCGATCGGGGCATAACGTGACGGCTGCACGCCGCCTCCGGCACTAATGGGATGCAGAGTCAGTCAAAGCCACGGCCCCTTTTATACATGTGATGATGGTCTGACGTGTCTGCGTGATGCGTGATCTGGTCTGACGTGTCTGCGTGATGCGTGATCTGGTCTGACGTGTCTGCGTGATGTGTGACCTGGTCTGACGTGTCTGCGTGATGTGTGACCTGGTATGACGTGTCTGCGTGATGTGTGATCTGGTCTGACGTGTCTGCGTGATGTGTGATCTGGTCTGACGTGTCTGCGTGATGTGTGATCTGGTCTGACGTGTCTGCGTGATGTGTGATCTGGTCTGACGTGTCTGCGTGATGCGTAACGTCGGGTCCAAATCGGCGATCTTGCGTCAGCGTCAAAGGTTAGATTGCCACCTTGTTTGTAGGGTACTGCACCGCGTACGAGTACTTCTACTCTTTCGACTCACATAATGACGTGTACTTTAGCATCACTTTCCTGATCACTGATGTGTTGTGACATTGACCGAGAGTCTTCATGATACGCAACCAAAAGCAAAAACAAGTCAATGATCTCCGCTTTTTCGCAAGCAGTAAATCGCAAATTACAGGTGCTTTATAAGTAACAGTTAGTATAAATCGCAAATACAGGGTGATAAGAAGACTTAATAAAAACATTCGAATCCTCACAGTCGTTGTGGATCGTTTTAATTTAATCCACGTTATTACGAATGACAACCTAGAAACTTAACCCAAAAGATTGGAACACCCGAAGATTGTCACCTCAAAGCGTGTATTCCTTCTTCAATATCAAGCGTTAGTTAATTTTGCCTCCTTGGGAAATACATTATCTAAAAATCTGAAGCCTCAGCTACAAAACAATGGTGCTATTTTCCCTGTATACAAAATACGAGTAAGCCCGCAGCTGCAATCCGTGTACATATTTCGTCTCAAATTTAGCTTTTCAGACCTGCGTAACAGCTTTAGCACCGTCAGTGTCACGCAGAAAATGAAAATGCCACGTTCTTAGAGGTCTGCGCCAGGAAAGATTCTTACACTGTGCGATCTGAAAATTGTCGATGCCAGGTGCCCGCGTGGGTTCCGGCATTTTTCTGAGGAATTTTTATCACTGAATGTTCGGGATATGTCTCCCAAAGCGCCTTTTCATACCGCGTTTTTTCCGTTTTCCCCTCTTCTAGGTTACGAAATCGTGACGGAGTTTCAGAAGTTCCCCTCATTCCATTCGCTGTGTGTTCCCATCTGCTGACTGTGCTAATGCTCTGAAAGTTCACTCGGTCGACATACGTTGCCATTTCCGGGAATGTTACGGACTCCGACATTTTCATCTGCTTGATAATGGTCTGTTAAGGTCCGCTGTGGCCACCGTGGTGGCTGGTGCGAAAGCCACAAGTGTCCTGAATATGACAGATAGGGGTGCCTCCTGGAGAATGGCCTGTCACGCTAGCTCAGATCACCAGGACGTCCCTAAAGGCGAAATACATATGCCATGAGACTGGTGCAATATATCAGCACTGGTACTTAAACGAGACTTGCCGTGGCTTTCGCGGAGGTCTGTTGGCCTCCGGGTATTATGGACCCGAGCGCAGGGGCTATGGTGTCTGGTTATGGGGCAAATCCATTTAGGCCGACAACAGGCTTTAGCTTTCGGTGGGATCGGCCTTAGTGGGGCATATCGGGGAGAGCCAGCCTCAGGATCGCCGCGCGAAAACTGCTGGCTGCTGAGATTGGAGTGCCGCCGCTCCTGGCTGAGATTGGAGTGCCGCCGCTCCTGGCTGCTGAGATTGGAGTGCCGGCACTCCTGGCTGCTGAGATTGGAGTGCCGCCGCTGCTGGCTGCTGAAATTGGAGTGCCGCCGCTGCTGGCTGCTGAAATTGGAGTGCCGCCGCTGCTGGCTGCTGAAATTGGAGTGCCGCCGCTGCTGGCCTGTGCCGACATTCCGCTGCCTGAGGTGTTTGGTGACACCGCATTTCCACGGTATACACTCAGCTGGACAGCGTTTGTGATTAGTGATATCAGCCGGCGGACTCTGTGCCGTGAGGCACTCCTTGTTTGGAGCACTCAGAACTCGACGGCCCTGGGGCGTGGGCTGTTGCACCGGCCCTGTTCTGTACTTGCCCCCTTGCTCCGGCCCTGTTCTGTACCTGCCCCGTTGCACCGGCTCTGTTATGTATCTGTGCCGTTGCACTGGCTCTGTTCTGTACCTGCCCCGTTGCCCCGGCCCTGTTCTGTACCTGCGCTGTTGCTTTGGCCCTGTTCTGTATCTGCCCCGTTATACCGGCCCTGTTCTGTACCTGCCCCGTTGCACCAGCTCTGTTCTGTATCTGCCCCGTTATACTGGCCCTGTTCTGTATCTGCCCCGTTGCACCGGCCCTGTTCTGTACCTGGGCTGTTGTACCGGCCCTGTTCTGTATCTACCCCGTTATACTGACCCTGTTCTGTACCTGCCCCTTTGCACTGGCTCTGTTCTGTATCTGCCGCGTTGCGCCGGCTCTGTTCTGTACCTGCCCCGTTGCTCCGGCCCTGTTCTGTACCTGCGCTGTTGCTTTGGCTCTTTTCTGTATCTGCCCCGTTATACCGGCCCTGTTCTGTACCTGCCCCGTTGCACCGGCTCTGTTCTGTATCTGCCCCGTTATACTGGCCCTGTTCTGTATCTGCCCCGTTGCACCGGCCCTGTTATGTACCTGCGCTGTTGCTTTGGCCCTGTTCTGTATCTGCCCCGTTATACTGGCCCTGTTCTGTATCTGCCCTCTTGCACCGGCCCTGCTCTGTACCTGCGCTGTTGCTTTGGCCCTGTTCTGTATCTGCCCCGTTATACCGGCCCTGTTCTGTACCTGCCCCGTTGCACCGGCTCTGTTGTGTATCTACCCCGTTATACCGGCCCTGTTCTGTATCTGCCCCGTTGCTCCGGCCCTGTTCTGTACCTGCCCCGTTGCTCCGGCCCTGCTTTGTACCTGCGCTGTTGCTTTGGCCCTGTTCTGTATCTGCCCCGTTATACTGGCCCTGTTCTGTATCTGCCCTCTTGCACCGGCCCTGCTCTGTACCTGCGCTGTTGCTTTGGCCCTGTTCTGTATCTGCCCCGTTGCACTGGCTCTTTTCTATATCTGCACTGGCTCTGTTGTGTATCTGCACCGTTGCACCGGCTCTGTTCTGTATCTGCCCCGTTATACTGGCCCTGTTCTGTATCTGCCCCGTTGCACCTGCGCTGTTGTACCAGCTCTGTTCTGTACCTGTGCCGTTGCACCGGCTCTGTTCTGTATCTGCGCCGTTGCACCGGCTCTGTTATGTACCTGTGCCGTTGCACCGGCTCTGTTATGTACCTGTGCCGTTGCACCGGCTCTGTTATGTATCTGTGCCGTTGCACCTCGCTGTTTACAGTGTTCTGTACCTGTGCCGTTGCACCGGCTCTGTTATGTATCTGTGCCGTTGCACCGGCTCTGTTATGTATCTGTGCCGTTGCACCGGCTCTGTTATATACCTGTGCCGTTGCACCGGCTCTGTTATGTATTTGCGTAGTTGCTGAAGACATCGTGTCACTTACGTCAGCCCTCGTTTCAAGATCGCTAAAACAAGTGAAATTTTGAGCTTTGTATATTCTGCTTGTTTTTCGTAAGTGAATTGATCTGCACTGCTTTGTATGCCATTTTCCCCCAAGAGGCTCGCCGATACGCTGGAGTGCATTTGAGCATATTCGATACAATTATTCGTGTTACATACCTTGTCTTTTCTTTTCCCTTTTCTATCAAAATGCGCACTCGCGGCCGGTTCTGACCTGGTCCCGACGCCGGCAGATCAAATCCGCCAGCGTGATGGTGCACGACTGTTCGCTGGTGTCGCCGTACCAGCTGCTGCTGTTCGGTCAGCAGCTGGTCATCAGTCAGGACCAGCAGGAGCCGGCGGCCGCGCCGCACATCTCTGTCGACCCGTTCGTGCGGTTCAAGTGTCCGCGCACCACGGCCGAACTCATGCAGGTGGGAGAGAGAGAGAGAGAGAGAGAGAGAGAGAGAGAGAGAGAGAGAGAGAGACCACACATACCTTCGGCCCGGGACTATCTCTCTTCCGCTTCTGCCGGACCGAAATGCATTGATCTTAGAGAGTAGCCGACGTAGGTCCTGTGCTGCGCAAAAACATGCCCACCGAAAAAGAGAAAGGCTTCATCACAGTTTCCTGTGTCGCTTCCGGGGACGCAACAAAAGACTACTGTCCTGTGGTTGCTGGCCTGCGCCGCGTTGCCGGATGCAGCGATGTCGGACTGGCGACGTCTCCTGCGTGCAGCTCTTTACCCCTCGCCAGCCCCGCGGCTTTTACCGCACACCGCTTCCCCTGGCAGAGGAACAAAGGCACAGGGGGGAGGGGGTGTCCAGCAGACGGCTGGAGTGCAGGCACAGCCAATACGGCATCAGTCTTGGCCTACATTCCAAGAATCACCTCTTTTCCGGTGGTCCATCGGGAGGGGGCCCCCGCAATTTTGCGTCAGAACACCGCCCCTGGCGCCGACCATCACCGTCAGACACACGCTACAACGGTCAATCTCAGCTGCCATTGGGATCGTGGGAAGCCGCCGAATGAGGTCAGATGCGCCCGGCCAGACGGACCAACCCATATATGGCGCTGCTGCCTTCCCCCCTATAGTGTGTTCTCGACATTGCGGTAAATCGTGCACGGTCCGGTCAGTCTCTCTCTCTCTCTCTCTCTCTCTCTCTTTCGGACTGAGCGCCTGTTAACCCTCGCCGCGGTGGGGGTGTTTGAACACCCCCTCGGGTTTCTCTGGCGGTACGAAAAAACGGTGGCGTGAAGCGCCGCCGTACTTGACACACCTTATTCCTGTTCAATTCCGCAACCCTCCAAAAAATTTAAGGTTGGGTCATTTCAGGTCAGGTCACCAGTGCAGGTCAAGTGACCTCACCTAACAAAATGTTTAAGGTGACATAAGTAGGAAATGGATGAATGTATGGGATTGAAATTTATACCACATAATGGGCCCTCCGAGTGCTACAACATATATTCCGGGATTTTTCATATCGATGACCTAAGGTAAAATACGGACCATGACCTCTCCGTTGGTCCGTTTACTCTACTGAGTCTGCTCTTCATGTCATTACAGATGCAGCACTCCAGGCCATGGACAAAGGCGATATTTCTATACTAGTGCTCTTGGATCTCTCTAAATGCGTTGACGTTGTTCCTCACTCGAAATTGCTCGAAAAGCTATCTTTGTATGGCGTCGAAGCAGACTGGTTTCGCAGTTACCTTGAGGGACACACCCAGCAGGTCCAGGTACGCAGTGGGGCAGACGGCGGCTGCGTAGTGTCGAGATCACGTGAAAATAACAGGAATTTTTCAAGGTGGAGCCTTGTCTTGTTTATTGTACATGTTGTACGCAATGACTTGAGTCTTTGTGCTGGCAGCGACGTGACTGTGGTCCGGTACGCTGACGACACACAGATTCTCGTGAGTGGTAAAAAATGTGATTTGAAACAGTTGGTTGGACGCATGCAGGTCACCCTCTGCACCATGTACCAGTGGTTTTGTGCCAATGGCATGAATGTTAATGCCCAGAAAACCCAGATGGTGGTTCTCGGTACGCCGGCTATGCTTCGCGATATTCCACCAGTAGCCATCACTTTCTGCGGTACCAAAATTCCTGATGCCAGAGTCGTTAAAAATCTAGGGCTTACCATGGATAGAAAAATGAATTATCAGTCACACATTGATGTTATGTCAGAGAAGTATATCGGAATTCTAATAGCGCTTAGCCATGCTCGTCACGTAATTCTCCGCGCCTCCCTCAAGGTCATTATGGAATCCCTTGTTTTATCTATCATTCGGTATTGTATGTCTATTTACGGCTCTTGTGGAGAGGTGCAATTGCGCCGTGTCCAGAAGATATTAAACTTTGCTGCACGAGTTGTGACTGGTCAGAGGCGATATGACCACACATCTGACGCAATTTCGGAGCTTGGCTGGCTTACTGCCAAGCAGCTGGCTTGTTTCTCTACTGTGCGTGCCGTTGAACGGATTGTAGTGACTGAACTCCCAGAATATGTGTGGCAGACTTTTGGCAGGAGGGCCAGCCAATTGCACCAACATGACACTCGCGGCGCCGCATTGTGGACCCTCCCTTTGATACGCACGGAGTCCGGCCGCCGGCGTCTGTCCTATCGTGGGGTGGCGGCACTAAACCAGAGTGGGCTTCAGCCAGATGATCCACATTTTAAGACCAGTCTTAGGAATTTTGTAAAACCTCTGGCATGGTTGGGCTGATGTGATGTGTGTTTTGGTGCTGCGTGATGTGCGAGTGCATAGGTGTTGATTTTATGTCTTTTACGTCATCTTTTATTGTTTTATCATGTCGACGTGGACAAGTGAAAAGCCCTCCTGAGTGGACCTTGTTTGAATATACCTGAATCTGAATTGGAAATGCATGGGAAAACAGCAATTTGGCTGTATTTGTGTAGATACAGCTGAGAATACCTTCATATTCACAAAATTGTAGTGTCCCGGGCCTCTTTCCAGGTTCATGTTGCAATTTTTTACCTGTGACTTCTGAGAGGTCATCTGGGGCTGTTTAAGCAGTTTTCAGATTTAAACGTTGATAAGTTTTGAAGTGCTGCGGCGAGGAGCATGATGATAAGTTGTTAAGATGTTCCCTGGCCTCTCCCCTCGAATCCGGAAATGTAAAAAACACTGAAGATTATATATTCGGGCACAGCCCTTCATCAGAATCGTGGAGTAAATATCAATAATTCTCAGTCCTAGTATAGCCAGACCTCAAATTGAGCTTCACACAAAAATGCCTTTTAGAATGAATCGTTAAAAATAAGATTGGATGTCGTGACAACAACCATATTGGTACCTCTAACCTAAAAGTAATGCCGACAATACGACAAACCTAGAGCAGTATTTGTGACAGTCTTTTCTATTATTTCAGCCAAACACTAGCTTTTGATTAACAGTGAAAAACTCGCTGAAGTACCTTAATCGGTTATTTGAATATTTTTTAGGTTAGAGGTACCAATATGGTTGTTGTCACGACATCCAATCTTATTTTTAACGATTCATTCTAAAAGGCATTTTTGTGTGAAGCTCAATTCGAGGTCTGGCTATACTAGGACTGAGAATTATTGATATTTACTCCACGATTCTGATGAAGGGCTGCGCCCAAATATATAATCTTCAGTGTTTTTTTATATTTCCGGATTCAAGGGGAGAGGCCAGGGAACATCTTAACAGTTTTCAGATTTAGGTCAATAACTTTGCATGAAATGATGATACAGTCAGATTGATATTGCAAGTTGATTTATATGCATATTGACTATGCTAGGTTAAAAAGTGACCTTGACCTGACTGGAGGTCAGGTCATATTTGTGTTTTGACCTAGTATGACCGTATTCGCCGTGACGAGAGGAAGCGAATGGTGCTGGAAAATTATTCTTACTCAACTCTGTCAGACGCTAGAGCCCAAAAACTCTGCTCAAAATCCCACTTTCTTTGACCTGTCATGGCCTCAATATTGACCTGAGCCAAAAAGTGACTGATGTAGTTGCGTCATGAATTTGTATGAGCTATCCACAAGCGTTTGCGTTTTTTCGCTATCCCATATAGGGTCCGATTTCGAGGGGGGTTCAAACACCCCCTCGGAACTGGCCCCTCCGGAGCCTTGAGAAGGTCCCTTAGTCGTATGCGAGACTTCCGTGTTTGGTCGGCTTCCGCCTTACCGCCGGCAGCCAAAAAGTGAAGCAGGCTACCGGTCCGGAAACCGTTGTGTGTGCCCCCGGCGTCCCTCCGCTGTGAACGTCTCCTACATTATCCCCAGCGTCCGTATACTTTTGATGTATGTATTTTCCACCCTTCGTCAGCATAAAGTTGAGTTGATCTCGACAAATCGTTGCACTAGGTTAGCTTTGTGGAGGCCGGTCGTCTACTGCGAAAGCCAGCTGTCTAATGTAGTGCAAACACGATCCACTCGACCTGAGGCCGGCGAAGAGTGGAACACGCCTCCGAAAACTCCGGATATCATACCTCTGTCGATCAAGTCCGAAACTAACAGAGACCCTCTCCTGGTAGGTAGGCACGCGGGGTACTGCCCGGTGCAGCGCGGCTCTGCCCCCCCCTCTCGTCATGGTCGTGCCCTAGAAAAAGCTGGTGCCCCGTGCTCAGGGCTCCGCCCTCAGAAATCCCCAATCTGCTATCTGCCTGTGTACTTGTTTCTGGCTTGCTTTGTAAATACTGCCCTGTTTTTTGAAGGTGTGGTGGTGTTGTTTGTTATTTAAGTCGACTTTCTTCTTTTCCTCTGGCCTTTTGTGCGTATGCGTCACCAGGAATAACTTGTATTTCTTGTTTAAAACTACCAGAAAATTTCCCTTCTTCGTAAGCTAACGATTTTACCTTCATGATTCCACAACAAACCGAATACTTGCCTGTTGGCCACCAACAGTGAATATGACAGCTGCAAGGCGAGCGAATGGGATTTAGAGCATGCTCCCTGCGAACTGTGCTGGTGCTCTCTCTCCCCGTAGATTGGGTTTAGCTTTGCCCAGTGTAAAGGCCGGCTGCCTTTGGCATGATGCGGGGGGGGCTGGGTGTTTGATGCGAAGACCGAGGGCCTCCGACGTAAGGCTGCCGCTGACAAATGAATGTTTTTGCCTGCCCGACTCTCGGCATCCGCTCTCCCCTTTGAGCTGCGACGAAGGATTTCTAGAGGATGATGACATGGCTTCAAACCCGAGCCTGTTGTTCTCCTCCCCGTTGATATTGGTAAACAGCTCTGAAAGCGTCTCGAATCGTTCAGCGCTGTCAAATGTGGCGAAGTAAATATCTACTTCTGAAAAAGTGTGGGATCTTGTGAAGTGTTTCTGGATCCATTGGTGTGTTTATAGCCCTAGCAGCGAGTGTTGCGTTACGTATCACTCCATTCGGAAACACTTCCTGGTGGACTGTACCATGCAAACGCTCTTTACGGCCTTCAATGGTAATATGTTCAAATGCTTAGTAAAATAGCATTAGTATAGTAGTGATAATAGTCGCTGGGGAATTATTTGAGCTACATGAAGCTAGACAGACATGCTGGGAGGCTATACTTTACAAAATGTCCGTCACATCCACCCCTCAGGGGCTCAACCGCACTTGAACGGTAAAACTCACAGCATTTTTTAACCCACTTCCCATTTGATAGGTAGGCAGGAGTGCCGTGGCTCACCCATGCAGCCAGGTCAAAACATTTATCTGGCAGCTGCCAGGTTATATGTTAGTTCACTGATGTTGGCTGGCTGTACCACTCCCCGATATTGTTTTAATAAATCTACCTTACTACCTATTGTTCGTAGTATTTCGTCCATGGCTCCACCGAGCGAGTAGTTGTCTACATTTATTCAGTGGAGTCGAAAAGCTCAGCTGGAGAAGAAATGAAACGAAGCCTATCGAAAACAAAATGCGTGCGCTCATCTATTTGTCTCCTCAGAAAGATACCTTTTTCAAAGACAGATGTGAAGTATTTGCTGTAGTGTCTATTTTTTAGGGAGGACATCATCTAGATTAGGAACAAAGGACAAATAATTTGGTTCCATGTTCTCTGTTCATGAATTGATAGAGAACATTTCCTGTATATTGTAGTAGCTAAAAGAGTCTCAAAATGTTGTACCAATGTATTATTTCTTGGAGTGTGAATGACTAAGAGGGATCTAACTACGTCCGGGATTGCATTTTGTTAGTGGTTGAGAAAAAATAACAATATTTAGTTCCAGTAGCAAATCACGTATCTTTATAAATTTATGCGCAATGAACTGATAGTTTGTTGGATTGAAAACGGATTTTTAGCTTTCATTCTTACTGCCCATTTTTTGTGATTTGAACAAATTAATATTTCAGTGACCAATATTGCCCCAGATGGCAGCGCAGTATTTGAAATCAGTGAATTATGTAAACACTTAGCTCACGTGAGGTCAGTGAAAATTTGGCTGAGTCATCACACCCACGGCTCCTAAATATATATCACACCCATGTTTTGACGAATAATAGTATTGCAAATAATGTAAGTGAGCATCGCATTCCAGGTTTTTCTCAATTATTATGCCTAAGTATTTAACTTGACTCTTATGATTTTTATTTTCGCCATTTCTTTTCATGTTCGACGCCAATATTTGGTCTAGAGTAAATTTTGATCACGAGATTTTGAAATGTTTATTGATAAGCGGTTCGCTGTAGACCGATTTGTCATTTTATGAAGTGTTATATATGATTGTTAGCAATTTATCTGTACTTTGCCCTTTATTATCGTGGTATCATCAGTGAATAAATACAACTTTGCCTTTTCCGAAGTAAAGTATGAATCCTTAATATAGATAATACAAAGGAGGGGACCGAGGGTGAAACGCCCGGGGACGCCCAGATAATTTTTTTGTAACTCTGATCGTATGTTATTAACATTGGTCAGCTGGTACTGATCAGAATGGTAAGGTTGTAGAACGTTATATACATTTTTTTATAAATTTTGTCCAAGTTGTTCTCCGTTTGACTGTTGGAGTCGGAGTCTCACTAAAGTCATCAATGGACTTGTCACGGAGACCCCGACCCCACCACCCGAACGGGCAACTCCCACAATGAAGGGTTGACTTAGAAGCCAAAGTTTAACGTCCCACAAAGCACAGGGACGGCCGCCCCGCTCAGGTCACCCTCTCACCAGTCAGTTGCCAGCCGACCTGTACGTCGGGTAAACTATTGAGCGCCGGAGCGTCTCAGGGGAACCGATCCCAAGCCTGGACATGCACTGCCACTGCATGCTTCTGAGCAGCGGGCTCTAGCTCAACGCTCTACCAACTGAGCTACCGGGGCGGCAGCTCAGTTGGTCATTTCCCTTATTCGTTTCCGTATTTTTAATAATGTCAAAATCCAAAGTGTCAAATATTTTTTTCGTAAATGTAGAAAATATTTATATACAATTTCGCTCTGTTCAAGAGTTTCGGCTAGCCTATCATATATATGAGCAATAAGGATATAAGTGCTATGATTTTTCCTGAAAGCCAAACTGGAAAGAATATAGCAGACGATGTCCGAAAGATGGCTGATTAAACATTGATATAATGTATTTTCAAAATTTTTGACAAGATGGGCGAAGAGATCTATAATTCGTAAAGTTGTTTTGCGTCCTCGTTTTAAAGATTGACGTTTTATATTAGTATACATTTTGTCCAAGTTGTTCACAGTTCGGCTGCTGGAGTCGGAGTCTCACTAAAATCATCAAGGGACTTGTCACGGAGACCCCGACCCCACCACCCGGAAGAGCAACTCCCACAATGAAGGGTTAATTTAGAAACCAAAGTTTAACGTCCCACAAAGCACAGGGACGGCTGCCCCGCTCAGGCCACCCTCTCACCAGTCATTTGCCAGCCGACCTACGTTGGGTAAACTATTGAGCACCGGAGCGTCTCAGCGTCTGCATGTTTCTGAGCAGCGGGCCGGAGCCCAACGCTCTACCAACTGAGCTACCGGAGCGGCGCAATTCTTATTGATCAGGGAGATATCCAGATGAGAAAGAAATTGAGATATCGTAAGCCAAGATTCCTTTACTTTATAATCGATCGTAAGCAGCTTCTATAAATGCATTGCAAAGTGTGGGCTTTTATGTTGTCCTCCAAAGCTACATTGAAAACGTGACGTTGTGAGCCAGGCGCTCTCACTTTCGCAACAAAGTGTAATTTAGGAAAAAGTACCGCCGTCTAAACGGACTCAAAAATGGTTAAAGCAAATAGGTGTTTGTTTTTCATTGCCTTCTGCATCGTTTTGCATAAAACCTTTATCAGTGACATTTACCCACCATTATCAGACATTAACATCAACTCTATCAACTTTGGAGAGAAGGAAATAGTAAGAACATTTGGCTCTGGATACTGTATTTTTTCGGAAGCCTTGAAAAACATGCAGAGGAAAAACCAACGCTGCAAGCAAGTCAACCTGTACCTCATATCCCTGTTGTTAGCCAACTCGTTCGCACCTGAGCCAAATCCAGGCCCACTAAGTTCCCACCAAGAACTTATTCCTGCCGATAATGCTTCTGCGTGGTTGTGTGGAACGTGCGACAATACTGTACAGTGGGGTACTGGAGGTTTGTGCTGTAATGCATGTGGGCAATGGTACCATGCACACTGTCAGTGTTTTAATGCGAGTTACTTGCATCAAGACGATCTCTGGCGTTGTGCCATTTGTGATAATCAAAATAGCCAGACGCTTTTCAATTTCCTGGGAGATAATGACACACTATCCGAAGTCTATGATTCCTGCCTCACACCATCACGGAATTCGATCGGCAGACCTATTCATGCCTCTACTCCCCTCCGCTCAAGCCAACAAAATAAGTGGGAACACCGTCCACTTCGAATCCTAAATATAAACCTGCAGTCAGCGACTGGTAAAAGAGCGGAGATTCTGAATTTACTGGATGGCGTAAAGCCAGACATCATCACTGCTACTGAGACCTGGCTCGATCCATCGCAGTCAGATGCCAAAATACTCCCCAACACTTTCAAAGTGTACCGTAAGGACCGAAATCGCCATGGGGGTGGAGTATTGATAGCAGTAAGAAACACATTGGAGAGCCATGTGGTAACCGAGTTGTAAGAGGACTGTGAGCTGGCCTGGGCCAAAGTAAAGCTAAAGGGAAAAAGAACATTGTACATTTGTGTTTACTACCGACCAAACGTAGGTGACGAGGAGAGTTTGCAGCTATTTAGCAACTCTGTTACCCGGGCCTCTGCTATACCAAACGCTCACATCTTGATTGGTGGTGACATGAATTTTCCGAGTTGGAACTGGGAAAACATGTCAATGAAGCCCCATCCCGCTTACCCACGACTGCATCATGACTTCATCAACATGCTGAGCGACCATGGGCTGGAGCAGCTTGTCTCGTCCCCTACGAGACTAGATAATACCCTGGATCTAATCATAACGAATAGTCCGGAACTCTTTTCGAGAGTAGAAATCCTGCCAGGCTTATCTGACCACGACGCCGTTTACTGCGAATTTAACATAAATCCTAAGAAACGCAAACAAACACCAAGGTCTATACCTCTCTACAAAAAGGCGAACTGGCTCGGATTAAAGCAGACCTGTGCCGATCTTTCTGTCAGAGTGGAACTCGTCCAACACACGGCTAGTGCTGAAGACCTTTGGTCTATGTTTAAAGACACCATTTCTAATGCCATCACTGCATTTATTCCGCACAAGAGAGCAAGGCCAAGAGAAAACAAACCCTGGATACCTACTAGTCTTTGCCGATTAATAAGGCGTAAAAACCGTCTCTTCAAAAAGATGCGCAAGAGAGGGACTGAAGACTTGAAGGAAGAGTATAAACAGCTCCGCAGAGAAGTTCAACGACAGCTAAGACGTGCTTACTGGGAGTACCTGAACTCCATCTTTGAAGGTACGGACTCTGAACAAGAAACCAATGATAAACGTTTTTGGACTTATATAAAACACCTTAAGTCTTTAAATGTTGGAGTGGCGCCTCTGAAGGAAGGTGGTCGTCTGGTATCAGACCCTAAACAACAGGCAGAAGTGCTCAACCGACAGTTTCATTCTGTTTTCAGTGAAGGTAAGAGCTACACGAAAAACGAATTCAGGCGTAAATGCGACATGCCTTTGGACAACTATCCTGTCATCGGAGATATCACTATAACGGCGCAAGGCGTTCGGAAGCTCCTATCAAACCTAAACCCGAGTAAAGCTACGGGACCCGACAACCTGAGCACACGCGTCTTGAAGGAACTTGCGAATGAGGTAGCACCTATTCTCACGATCATTTTTCAGTCCTCGGTGGACACCGGCCTGGTTCCTGTTGACTGGAAGGATGCACTCGTAACACCAGTGTTCAAAAAAGGACAGCAACAAGATCCAGCAAACTATCGCCCGGTTTCACTTACGAGTGTATGCTGCAAGTTACTGGAGCATATACTTGCCAGTGCTATCATGACCCATATGGAAGATAATAATATCATGTGCAGCTATCAACATGGATTCAGGAGGAGACGATCGTGCGAGTCACAGCTTCTTGAATTCACCGAGGAGCTTACCGAAAACACTGCCAAAGGGCTCCAAACAGACATTCTAATAATGGATTTTGCCAAGGCATTTGACAAGGTGAAACACAGCCTATTACTACACAAGCTCGAACACTATGGCGTGGGGGAAAATTCAGCACATGGATTTCCGACTTCCTTCACGATAGGAGGCAAGTAGTGCTTGTCAACGGTGTCAGGTCTGAATTCATTCATGTCAAGTCTGGAGTCCCACAGGGAAGTGTTCTCGGCCCGTGCCTTTTCTTGGTCTATATAAATGACCTTCCGGACAACTTAAGGGCACGTGTACGTTTGTTTGCTGACGACACTACAGTCTACAATGTTGTAACGAGTGTCGCAGATCAACAAAGCCTCCAACGAGACCTCAACGAGCTTGCACTCTGGGAGACCCAGTGGGAAATGAAGTTTCATCCACAGAAGTGTACCTCACTTCAGGCAACCCGAGGAAAAGAACTCCTACCATAGCAATATGTTTTGCACGGTCACACGTTGGAGACTGTCCGGAATGCGAAATACTTAGGAGTCACCCTCAGCAAAGACTGCAGCTGGAATGAGCACATCAAGAACACTTGTTCCAAAGCCAACAAATATCTTGGTTTCTTGCAGAGGAATTTGAAAATCAGCTCCCGGAAGATCAAAGAAGCTGCGTACAAGGCATATGTACGTCCCATTTTAGAATATGCGAGTGCCGTCTGGGACCCTCACCATCAACAGAGCATCAATAGAATAGAAAATATTCAACGTAGGGCGGCAAGGTTCGTTATGAGGGACTACCGGAGAACGACCAGCGTAACATCAATGCTAAAAGAGCTCAAATGGCCATCTCTTGAAGAGCGACGGAAAAAAGCTCGGCTTACGATGCTTTATAAGATAAAACACGGCATGATGGATGCAGAAGGCATAAAGAGTAAACTTATACCGCTCCCGCCAAGATCACGACGGGGACACAATCAGCAGTTTCTGGCACCACGATGCAGAGCGGACTATCACCTTCACGTTTTTCTCCCGAAAACCATCCGAGATTGGAACAACTTGCCCCATGCAACTGTGGAACTTCACTCGACTCATTTGTGACTCTTTTGTGTAAACATTAATCATCTGCCATCCATGCACGGTAACCTCATATGTAAATTTTTTATTCTTCTTTTTGAGATGTATAAACTACGGACACTCGCATTGACAAAATAATCAACTTGATGATTGTGGTCAATACACGGTAGAACTAGAACTAGAACTCCCATAGTGTTTATATTTTTTGTTCTTGATCCTATTTGACGTGGATTCGTTGAAAGCAGACATTCGAAAGGTTCACACTCTGGTTGTAGAAATATATATTTATTGCTATCGGGGGGTGGTATTTTTTATCTAGTGTTTCACCAATTGTACCAAAAGACAGATATCAAAACGCATAAAACCGGACAAGACCTCGTGCAAACTTAGGGGCCTCACTAATACCTAAAAGTTCCTGTCAGGTTTTCCAGCGGTAAAAGGCTGCATGAATATGTCTAGCGCGTGTGCAAATGCTTCGATGTCTCCTTCGCGGGGTAGAAAGTTGAATGGGCAGTGTCAGTCGGAAGTAAGCTATTGATTGCATTTTTTTCGCTATTGATTGCAGTCGGTACCTAAACTTTGTGCTGCATGAATTTCTGCGATGTAAATTAAATTGCTTAATGTAGCTCCTTTATAGCCTCGCTCAACTTTTGATCGCCATTTGAGTTGCGCTTTGCAGAGTGAGTAAATTATTGGTATGAAAGATAAGGCGGACATAAAATTCGCGGCGTTTGATTTTACGATCAGAGGGGTTGCGGCCGAGTGGTTTCCGGAATGAGTGGCTCGGCTCGCAACCCTCACCACAGGGAGATGGTGTCCGAACATCCCTCCTCGGACTCTCCCACACAGGAAAACACGGCGACGCAGGTGGAGTCACCGTTGACGCACGTAATGCTTGATTATTTGCACACATTTTCACAAAATTCCAAGTCTTGGATATATCATATCAGGCCACCAAGCCAGATCAAGTGACCCTAACTCATAAAATGTTTCAAGTGGTATCAGTGAGAATTGTTGTAGAATTATTAATTTTTGCGTGTTAATTATAGTCTTTTTTCGCTTGGGGAGCCGATGACATTTTTTACACGCAGTAACATTGGCACTAGATTTTCAACAGGAAAAGGGAGAAGTGATCGTGTCGGGACAGGAAGGAACGTGTGTATGTATGGATAGCGAAAAATGAGAAATTCGGTGATGCTAAGTGAATATGTATGGTACCATAAATGAAGAAATTTTAGCAAGACAGCTATTCTAGTTTATTCATTTATTTTGTTGGAGTGGCTACAAAGACTCGCCAAGTGATGAAAGTCAATGTCCGCGTGCCGACTGCAGCTCGGTACTCTCCGCCGGAGGGAGAGAATCTGCAAAAAGAATAGGTGTGGTATATTGTTGTGAGGTCCATTGCATATTGAACCTATTGAGGCCACTAACCTATGAAGGCCTATTGAGGACTGCAAACTGTGATAACGGGATGTTTTATATCTGTGACAGGGGGGGCATGCACGGGTCATGACTCGTTCATTGCAAATTAATGGGAAAATGGGAAATGACCGGAAATCGGCTCTTTTCGTACGGCTTCGAGTGGATTATTCCGTTCAAAATCATGGTGCCTTAGGCTACTCCCAAGCGACAGCTTGAAAGTTTCGACCTGTGACCTTTGGAAGGGCATCTAGAACTACCTAGGTAGAGTTTCAGACCCTGGAATTTTTATGGAATATTGACAGTTTTGATGTCATTGTGTTTGTATTGCCATTACCGGTCGATTGATACGATTAGCTACCATAACAGGTCAGATAGTGACCTTGACTTCGCCATGGTTCAGCTTATTTTTACTGGTTTACCTAATGTGATCGTATATTACATAATTTCAATCACCGTAACGTGACAAATCTAGTGATACCTAATAATTGGCTCTAATTTAACCCAGTTAGAATCTAGAGCAAAAAGCTGTACCTAGCGTTTCACCTGACCTGTCATGGCCTCAAGATTGACCCGAACCAAAAAGTGGCCGATTTTTTAGTTATAATTTTACGGAATATCTACCGCCGTTCTCAAAAGTAAAGAAATTGTCATTCAACTCAAAATGTTCATTTAGGAACAGCAAATCCTTATGGTGGCTGGCTTACCCTCACTTCCCCTATTTCTTAGTTCTTGCTGGGTCTTACCAGCGAGAAGTCGAGAAAGGCAGGCAAACGATGAGGCATATGTGGATCCAGGATTGCCGATCGGGGGGGGGTGGGGGTCACCTTCCCTGGGTGGGCGACATCCGGTCCGGGGGGCACTTTTGACCGGCAAAATCTATCAGATGGGCACAAAATCCTATCGGTGGGCGCCGATTTTCGCATCCTAGGGGCGAGTGGGAAGCGACCTTTCAGGGGGCGCCATCGACCTTTCAGGGGGGCGCCGTGACCATTTCAGGTGGCGCTGAGGGTCGATCGGGGAAGGGGCACGTGCCCCTCCCCCTTGCCCCTGGATCCGCCTATGCGATGCGGAACTCTTATGGAGGGAAACAGCGCTGCTGCACCTTTCAAAAGGGAGTAGAAAGAAGTGTTTAACTACGATTTGAAGACCTTTATTTAGACAAGAGTGTATATATATTTTATATATATATATATATATATATATATATATATATATATATATATATATATATATATATATATATGTATATATATATATATATCCTTTGCACTATAGATAATAATTACACACCTTTTATTCTTAACAATATGGCAAAAACTAGTTTAAACCAGGCGGTTTTTACCATGATAAATGCCGGTAAAAACCTCCAAGTAGGAAAAACCTGCCAACCCTGATTTGAGGTAGGTTGTTAGCTTTTCTTTACGGAAATTTTGAGTTTCAAGACAAATTATATATTGAGTACCTACCGGGTTTTCCGGCATGCTTTACAGCTTGGCTATCTCAGTTAAAATCACGTTATGAAGATGCCACATTCCCTTTAAAACCCACGTGCTGAACATGGCTGGGGTACCGTCGATTACAAACGCGTATAACGTGCTTTGTTGACTAGTTTGAAACGTGAGAGATGTTACAATAGATCAAGAAAAGTAACAGAAATTGATAAATGTCACTTTTTGTTCCAAATGGTAGCCTCTTTTAATAAAAAACGTTTCATCTGTATTCGTTTTCATCTTTTACTCAACTGAACTGCCAGGTGCCCATTGGACGTCGCGCTGACTTGGAGACGCTTTATTGCGAGCAGAGAAACTGAAATACAACGAAATATCACCATTTTTTAGCAGAAATAAGACCAAATCTATTGTTTTTCAGTTTAGCATATGGACTAATTTAGCCTTCCAGCCTGCAGGTTGGAGCGGAGGCGTTCGTGGCGCACTTACCGCTACTCACAAACATTTTAACGTTCACGCATTACGAACTTGAACATGAAAATAAAAGAATGAAATACACCCCTAATAACACCTCATAAATGCCTGGAATTTATCCTTGATTCGTGTGTCACCTCCCTGAAGCATTTCACCAACGCTCGAGCTCGTTGTCCTCAACGGTTCAACACATTGAATTGAGTCGCTGGAGGGGAATGGGTTGCTGATCGAAAATTGGTAACCCTTTTGCACTGCTCACTGATTCGATCGGTTGTCGATTATAGCTCTGATATATTGTCGATATGCCCCACGCTCCGTCAGCGGCTGGAAACAGTGCAATCTTAATGCCTCCGGGTCATTACTGGTGAATTCTGAACTACTATACCATGCCGCCGACATCTATCTATATCATCTCTCCATGCCGATATCAAATTATCACATATAGAAGGTTTCCAACTATACTTACTCTTGCGTTACTACTACCAGACGAATAGCCTTTCCAAAAATGCATGGGCGCTATATAACCACTAAAGTTGGCGCGCCCTTAAGCCCCAATAATCAGTCAATCCAACAATGCAGTGTCGTCCCGTCTCTGACCTACCTTCGCGACTAACACACGTCGACCACAAAACACGGCTTGCCCGATTGCCGCATAATCGAATCCGCAAAAGAGGAAATGTCGACGCCCGAACTTCAAATTTCTCCCAATCCGCCATTAGTGCTGTTCTGGCTTCACAACATTCCGAACTTTCAATATCTCATTCACCGAACAGTGCTCCAGCTTATACCAACGGAGATCTCCGATGAATTTCTAGAATTTCAACACGACCGCTCGAGATGAGTTCCTCTACACTGATGGCTCGTCCTTAAAGGGAATGTGGCACCTTCATAACCTGATTTTAACTGAGATAGCCAAGTTGTAAAGCAAGTCGGAAAACCCCATACTCAGTATATCTTTTGTCTTGGAACTCGAGATTTCCGTAGAAAAAAAGCTAAAACCTACCTGCAATGTACCCCTCATCTACCCTTAGCAGCAGGCCACAGTTGTCATGGCTGTTGGTGTGACGACATATGCTGACGTCACGAAGAGCATCAGCCAATCGAAGGTCTTGAAGTGTTTCAAGTATGGTAGTGGTTGCCAGATCATGACATCCACAGGCAGATATTTATTTCTTTTCTTAGAGGAGTATTTTAAAAATCAAAATGTTGAGCTTATTGTACATTTTTCAGAGCAATCATTAGTGGTTTCATTATTTTTGGCCAAAAGCACGCCTAATTACACTAAATTCCAGGATTTGACCAAGGTGCCACATTTCCTTTAACCGGCCAAGTGGGCTGTGCTGTCACAGGACGTGACGTAGGTCTGGTTTATCGATTACCGAATAGTACAACCGTACTCGGCCTTACTATATGCTATACACCAATCAATGATTCACATAAAAGAAAAGAGACTGCACGTCTCTTGTATTTGCTGTGATTCGAGATCACTTTTACAGCTCTACAAGCTACTTTAGCTGATCCAGCAGCGAAAGAGGCAACAGCTTTATCAGTCATAATGGAAATTACGCCTACCATCTCAGGTGTGTTGGGAAAACTCAGACATCGGTCTTATGTTCAATCGAAATGGAATCGCCTGCGTTCCAACCACCGTTAATGAAATAAACCAACCTTATCCTCCTGGAATACCGATGGTAAAAGTAATAGGTTTGACGGAGTTGTGCTGTTTCGACTACGCTGTGGCCACACACGAGCGACCAACGGTCATATTTTCAACAATCAACCTCCACCTGAATGCCGACCGTGTAGGGCCCGACTCACAGTCAAGCATACTTTACTAGTGTCCATCTGAAATCCTCACAGCGGATATCAATTTTTAATTACCCAAGAAATCGTAGTTTGTCGCCGGATATGAGAAATGTACTCGGGAACAACCTCCCTGAATTGATAGAGCTGGTGTTGGATTTTTTTGCCACTTCTATGTAGACTAACAATATTTAATCCTTTGCAAAAATATATCTTAAACCTGCGTTGTGGTCGTTTTCTCAAAACAGTGTCACCCGACCTGGTTTAAACTTTCTGGCCTCAGATCATGGGATGTTAATTTGTCCCTAATATAAGGTTGATTTTAATGATGAGGACACCCTCTGCTCTCGGGGCATATTGAGGAGGATCGGACCTCGCTCTTCACCCGAGCCATATTTGGCCTCATCCAACCAACGGCTTCACCCCAACCTTTGTCCGATCATACCGCTGTGCGAGATTAGAAAAGAAAACCCCCAATTTTGTATCAATAACTTACTTTTGCGGAAGAAAACGAATGAAGGTCACCTCACACGTGCGGATCTCCACCCCTGCCTTTCCTAGCATTAGAGCCAGAGGTCCTCCAATACCAGAGACCATGAAGGCCCCTAGTCGCCTAACTGCACCAAATCGTTGACCTGATGGGGCCTCAACACTGCCGCTTACCAGACCGGCTTTGGCGCCATCCCAGGGGATCTTGGGCTCAGACGAAAAGTGAGGATTGTTGAAATCATAGGCGGATCCAGGATTGCCAATCGGAGGGGGCACCTTCCCGGGGGGGCGCCACCCGGACCAAGGGGCGTCACTTATGACCGGCAAAACCTATCAGGTGGGCGCCAAATCCCATCGGTGGGCGCCGACTTTCGTATCCTGGGGGAGGAGGGGGGTGGGAAGCGACATTTCAGGGGGCGCCGAGGGTCGATCGGGTGGGGCACGTACCCCCCTTGACCCTGGATCCGCCTATGGACATATGTTGTTTCTACGGCATTATGTGTTTGCACAGTGCAATGAAGAACAGGTACGCCCCATTAGGTAAATTCAAGGAAGTAGTTTTCATTAGTTTTCATTTCACATAGTTACTCATGACCTTCTCTCCTAATGTACGTAATTGTTGTTTTTACTTCCCAGTTTTTGCCTTTATATTTGTTTGAAACACCGGCTGCTGGTTTTTGGCCTCGATCTTTTGTGGGTGAGCTTTCTGTCGGACACTTCATCCTTTCGGATTCACCATGCCAGTTTCAATTGCCGTGGAGGATGGCGTTTCGAGAAGTGGCCTCCCGAGACACTGGTGTTTGAGTTGATTCCGGCTGCGTTCGCGCTGCGGACATCCCTGCCCGAAATGGAGCGGGCAAGCTTGACCCAGTTGGAATGTTACGACTGGCGCAGTCGCCGTGGTGTCTGCGCTGTAACCGTGGCCGCCCCTGGACGATCGCAGGAAGGGCGCCAAACAGTGTCGAATTTTGGAAATAAGCACGAGCTGTAGTAAAAAAACGCTCCACTATGATTATTTGCATCACTTAACTTTGAAATAAACTCCAATATTTTGAAGAAGTTATCTCAATTCCACGAGCAGCACGACGCATTGATTCTGCAACATAGAGGTGCATACCTTTGAATCAAAAGTATGTACCTGTTCGAATCCAGCATATCGGGTTTGATGTTGATGCTGTCCTATGATGCTGCTATCCTATGATGCTGCTATCCGCCCGTCAGTGCTGATCGCAGAGTTTCGCGCGGGGTCTAAGCTCAGCTGAGAAAGTGATGCAAATTATTTGCTGAGGAGAGCCACTTTGTGGACATCGTCAGCAGTTATACTGCCGTCCTCGCGGACAAACAGAGGCAGGTTTTGATTGCGGTTATGACTTATAATTTCTGTATGCTCTCTGTCATATTGTTTTGGGCACATGATGGAATTATATTTATCAACATTCTTATCCTAAAATTGATCTAATTTTTGTGGTGCTCTTATTCAGACTGATAACATAATGTCCTTGGGCTCTCCTTTGCTGCCAACCAACATTGGTGACCTGGCGTCAGCGTACTAAATTTCAGTCCTTCGTCGCTGCGCCAGCATGAGTAAACCAGCGCTCGAATTGAGTCTGAGTCGGTGCCTATTGAGCTGGGGCTGCTGCCGAGATTGGTCTCTTATGTGACGGTTTCGAAGGAAGCAAATGGAACCTACTGCCGGCAAAAACGTCGCCGGGCCAATTGCGGGCGAACGGAGATGAGCGCGCCGCCGGCAGTAGAACCCCCTGTCGCCAGCTATTTGAGCGAGCGCCTGCGAGAGCGGCAGTGGCCGAATGTACAGCTCAGTCTCGAATAGGTAAGCCTAGTTCGGAGGTTTGGAGGGGAGATATTTTTTGTTTCAGCTCCTGTTAGCGCGGACCAGTTGGCGTGAAATGGTTGATGACTACGTGTGCGTGCCGTGGTAGCTGCCTTTAACCCTTTCAGAGTAAATAGCGGTTGTAGATGGGGCTTGTCACTCTGCATTTCGGAAGGCTTATTAAACACTAACCTTTAGAGTTAAAATTTTCCTTGAAACTTGAGGTGAGCGTGATTGCATTCTCGTAATCTCGTTGACATTTTTAGCACAGGCATATCGATTGTTCCGAGTAAATGTCACACTGAAGTGGGGCATGGTGACCGGGTGCCTTGATGCGAGGCGCTGCGGCAGCGTGGCGGTCAGCGAGGTCAAGACAGGGGCGGTCAGCGAGGTCAGGGCAGGGGTGATCAGCGAGGTCAGGGCAGGGTGGTCATCGAGGTCAGGACTGGGGCGGTCAGCGAGGTCAGGGCAAGGGTGATCAGCGAGGTCAGGGCAGGGGCGGTCAGCGAGGTCAGGACAGGGGTGGTCGGGGAGGTCAGGACAGGGGCAGACAGCGAGGAGGTGGTCGGAGAGGTCAGGACAGGGCGGTCATTGAGGTCAGGACAGAGGCGGTCAGCGAGGTCAGGACAGGGGCGGTCAGCGAGGTCAGGACATGGGCGGTCATCGAGGTCAGGACAGGGGCGGTCAGCGAGGTCAGGACAGGGACGGTTAGCGAGGTCAGGTCAGGGGCGGTCAGCGAGGTCAGGACAGGGGCGGCCAGCGAGGTCAGGACAGGGGCGGTCAGCGAGGTAAGGACAGGGGCGGTCAGCGAGGTCAGGACAGGGATGGTCATCGAGGTCAGGACAGGGGCGGTCAGTGAGGTCGGGACAGGGCGGTCAGCGGGGTCAGGACAGGGGCGGTCAGTGTGATGGGTCGGCCTCCGAGCCCGATGCAAGAGCCGGGCAGTGACAACAATCAACACTATTCGTTATTTTCTTTACAAAGGGGAAACAGGCATACGTAAAGGATTCCTTCAAAGTTTCAAGTGAACACCTAAACATAGTAATTGGATATTTTCATTCAAATGTGTATTTCTGGGCCGTTTTTTATAAAGAAAAAATGACACAACTTATTAATTTTCCAATAGCGTAACTAGGTATTCTGTGTAGGTGCCTTTTTCATGTGCATCCGACGCATCCTCTTGATATGGTAATTGTAGGGGTGAATGGCGCCCCAGCTGCTGAACTCGTATGGGTTTGCTGACTTGCGCCCAATTGGTAGGAACTGTGTAGACTAGACAACGCCTGGTGCAGAGCATTCTCCCGGACGTGAGACTCGCCTTAGCAAGCCTAACAGTGTCCACCTTTCCACTGCTGGAAGGAGGTGCGGCTGCCAGCCGCGTCGCTGGCGGCTGGCCGCCGCAGTTGGCTGTGTTTGCACCGCTGCGCCGTAACGCGACGTGACTGCTCGGCAACGCGACGTGACTGCTCGGTAACGCGACGTTCGTCTCCGACGCACACCGATAGAACTTCCTGTCACAAACACTCCCAACTCTCGCGTCACTGGCCTGCGAAGAGATGGCATTCCAATGCTCATAAAAAGTCTTAAAGGCAGCGTGCTGCCTATTTGGGATTCGAACTGACATCTCAGTCCTGTGGACCGTGTCTCAAAAGCCGTGGTTTTCTGTCGCTTGTGTCTCGAATATCGCCGTTTGTGGAGAGTCATTGTTTCCGGAGCGGACCAGGTCGTATCCGTCCCTGCGGCCCGAGACCGCCGCGTTAGGACGCCGTACCAGGTCGTCTCCGTCCCTGCAGCCCGAGACCGTCGCGGTAGGACGCCGTACCAGTTCGTCTCCGTCCCTGTGGCCCGAGACCGCCGCGTTAGGACGCCGTACCAGGTCGTCTCCGTTCCTGCAGCCCGAGACCGCCGCGGTAGGACGCCGTACCAGGTCGTCTCCGTCCCTGTGGCCCGAGACCGCCGCGTGAGGACGCCGTAACAGGTCGTCTCCGTCCCTGCAGCCTCATGTTATGCGTATTGTCTTAACCCCCATTAGTGCCCAGCTATTTTCTGCAGAAAATACGAAATCTGATCATAGATTTGCGATCATTATGGGACTTGCATAAAGTTTTTTTTTTAGTTTTCAGCGCTATATTACTTTGGGCTGTATATTATATATATATATATATATATATATATATATATATATATATATATATATATATATTTATATATATATATATACATATAGCTGTGCACTGACACGGGAAGGACACGTGGAAACCCTCCCCGTGCTTGGGCTGTAGCTGCGGTACTGTCATACTATCATACGACGGGCCACATACTGTCCATATATATATATATATATATATATATATATATATATATATATATATATATATATATATATATATATATATTTTTTGTGTGTGATATAGGTGAACACAAAAAAGTTATTAAAGTTATATTTAATTTACAAACGTTTCACTGTTGTACAGTTTCATCAGTGTAAACACCAAATTATAAAAATATCAATATCAAATTACAAAGTTCAGCACACAACAGGACACAATATTTCAAACTGTTTGACAGGACATGATTTTGATTTTCATTTCTTTTCTTCTGAAGTTCTCGTGCTTAGTGTTTTATGTTGTTCTTTTATAGCTAGTTTTGCCCCCAAGACGCCCAACTTACAAAACCTGACCGAAGGTTAGTGTTCGGAAGAACTGAAATGAAGGCTGCTTCGAGTGTTTTCCTAATCTGCTTGTTTTTCGTTTCGGCTAAAACTTCAGAGCTATCAAATTTTGGTAAGTGGTCACATTTGTCTATGTGAACTACTAACGCATTTGATGTTCTATGAAATCTAACGTCGCGCTTATGTTCCTGTATCCTTGTTTTCCAACCTCTGCCCGTTTCCCCTATATAAGATTTTGAACATCCAGAACATGGAATGCTGTAAACTATGTTATTTTCAGAAGTAACCATTTCTTTATGTTTTAGAATTTCTCCATTCTTCGCTCCTGAGACTATCCCTACATTCAAACCTGAACGTGCTAAGAATTTTGAAATCGTAGTAGCTGCTTTCGAGTTCGGAATGGATATGTAGCGGTCTGATTTAGAATCGGGTGTTTTCTTGACGTGTTTTCCTTTATAAATCTTCTCTGCCTTTTGTTTAAACATGAATAGCCACCCTCGGGGATATTTAAGTGTTTCAAATCGTTTGCAGATATGATCTATTTCAGCATGTAGATATTCAGCACTGCAAATCCTAAATGCTCGTAAAAAGAAGCCGATCACAATGCCGCTTTTTGTTTTTTCACTATGTCCAGAAAAATAGTGAATGTAGTCCTCTTTGTTTGTTGGTTTTCTGTGAACCTTAAATTTTAGTCCATGATCAGTCCGAATGATTACGGTATCCAGGAATACTAAAGATTTTTCACTTTCGATCTCTAAGGTGAATTGTATATTTTGGTCAACATTGTTGAGCCTCGTTAATTTTTCTTCCAGATTCATGTTTTTGGGAACTGCTATAAAAATATCGTCGACGTATCGAACCCGGAAGCTATCCCGCCCCATGATTTCTTGGTATTTTTCCTGTTCTAGACGCTCCATGTATAAACATGCGGCTACCGGGCTCAGGGGGATCCCATAGCAAGTCCTCTACGTTGTACATACTCATTGCCTTCAAAAGTAAACGAACCAAAGTGCATGCACAATGTTACCAACCCTATGAAGTGTGATTTAGATAATGGAAGCGTATTTACATCAATCACGTCAACAGCGGATTTGATAGCTTTTAATGCTCCATCTATCGGCACATTTGTGAATAGAGATATTACGTCGAGGCTTGCAAGTTTCATGTTATTTATGTTTACGCCCTTCAACCTATCCATGAGTTCTGATGTGTTCCTTAAATGGGTCCCATTTATCAATCCCAGGCATATACTTAAGAAACTTTGCCAAGAAAGCCCATGGAACGTTGCTGGTAACGAAAACATAGTGACTAATCTTTCATCAAGAACGCTATCAGAGGAAGAAAAACAGGCTCTCTCCTTTGGGCTGAAATTTGACTCCGGCAAAGATAAATTTACATTTGTGGAACACATGAATCGCAATTACAGGTGGAACGATAGTGACACAGAAAAAGGTTTCATTCAACGTGTTTTGGCTTGCTGCTATGCACTGGCGAAAAAAGACATCAACCCTTCCAAACAGATATCTAAAAGCTTTAAAATATCTTGCAAACGATGAAAACATAATTGTGACGCAGGCAGATAAGGAAGGGGGTGTCATCATCATGGATAGTTCAGCCTACAAAGACAAAATGAAGAATCTTCTCAATGACTTAGAAACTTACAAGAAGTCGAAGAACGGGCATTCAGCAAAGGAAGCAAAATCATTCAACAAAGAAGCTCGGAGAATTCTGAAAAAAATCTGAAAAAGGAAAAAAGCTACTAAATCTCATCGAGGAGGCCCCCAGACCACCCCAACTAAAAGGACTTCCAAAAGTGCACAAACCAAACATTCCCATGAGACCTATAATTTCTGGTATCGGCAGTGCACCCCATAAACTGGCTAAAATCTTAGCTAAACCACTAAGTAAATGCCTGGGATTTGTCATTTGTTTTGACAGCTGAAATGGCATACCCACTAATGGCCTACAGATGCGCTGTGATTGGAGGCGACGTGGTTGCCAGTGGCCGGTGCGGTTGCGAAACTTGAAACCTGCCGCCGCCGTCGGTGGTGGTGGGCACTGAGCCCAGCCGTGCCGTAGTGTCGGAATGGCTGTGTTCAGGTCCGAATTATAGTCAGCATTACGAAGTGGGATTAACCCTGTTCCTCTCATGCTTCTGGCTACCCCTATTGCTGTAGATCTCAAACTCTACTCGTTTGATTTTAAGATTCAAGTTGGGATCGGCTCGTCTCACTCTGAACTCCAGTAAAGAAATAATGATTTTGAATATTTTGCGTAGAGCTGTGCTAAATATACATATTTTCAACCGTGTTTAGCTTCACCGTAAATCTTGGCCCTGTCGTTGGATTATCACCACACAAACTAGTACCTATAGACAGAGAACTTTACATTTACGTCCCATTCGTTGCTCTTAGTACTCAGAAATACGCTTGATTATGCGTGAAACCCCTACGTGAAACCCCCTTTAAATGTCCTGTAAGCAGTCCATTCACTCTGCAAGAGTACACATTTGAACCGATCCCCCGTGAGTTGCTGGAATTGCCTGTCATGTTTTTATGAAAATTTACATCATCTATCACCTGGCATCTGATTCATAACGTTCAAGTATTCTAACTACTCTCGATATTGTTACGGGAAGCTCTGTTCTACGAAGAATGCACCACACACCATCATACTCGGTTTGCGAATAGATCCCCCCTAAATGCCGAGCCAAAGCTCCGCCTCTGGTAAATATGTTATTTAGATGTTTTCAGGGAATCTGCCCAATCTGATTCAAGGAAAAATTAGAAGTTTCGAAGGCCTGTCTCGAGCCATTTGGGAGATATCCTGGAAAAACATGAGGGATGGGCAGAATTCCCCGTCCGCCCTCACTGGCAGGAATAGGGTTAACCGAGTGACGAACTGAACACGCTGGTGCGTTGAGGCGCTGCTCAGCACTAAGGTATCGCCCAAATGTATCCAGTTGTATTGCTAGAGGTGGGAGTTTCGGGTAGTTCTGCAGGCCCCGCCCGATGCGGTTTCTGTAGTCCGTCACAGGCTTTGGAAACATGCCCGGACAGGCTCGGTATCATGAACAGCTAGAACATGAGTATATACAAAGCAAACATGTAGGTATTTGGCTGGTGAAATATGTTTAACCCTCCCCCCCGGGGGGGGGAAAAACCCCCCCCCCCCCTTGGGGGGTAAAAAAACCCCCCCCCCCCAAAAAAAAAAAAAAAAAAAAAAAAAAAAAAAAAACAAAAAACAAAAAACAAAAAAAAAAAAAAAAAAAAAAAAACAAAAAACTTTTTTTCACAAAAAAAAAAAAAACAAAAAAAAAAAAAAAAAAAAAAAAAAAAAAAAATAAAAAAAAAAAAAAAAAACACAAACACCCAAAAAAAAAAAAAAAAAAAAAAAAAAAAAAAAAAAAAAAAACAAAAAAACTTTAAAAATATTTCCTTTTAAATTATTTTTATCATTTAATTTAAATTAAAAAACAAAAAAAAAAAAAAAAAAAAAAAAAAAAAAAAAAATAATAATAAAAAACCCCAACAAACCCCAAAAAAAATCCCCTTTACACCAAAACAAAAAAAAAAAAAAAAAAAAAAAAAAAAAAAAAAAAACCATCACCACCACAAAACAAAACAAAAAAAAAAAAAAAAAAAAAAAAAAAAAAAAAAAAAAAAAAAAAAAAAAAAAAAAAAAAAAAAACCCAACAAAACCAAATAAAAAAAAAAAAAATAAATAAAATTAAAAAACAAAAAAAAAAAAAAAAAAAAAAAAAAAAAAAAAAAAAAAAAAAAAAAAAAAAAAAAAAAAAAAAAAAAAAAAAAAAAAAAAAAAAAAAAAAAAAAAAAAAAAAAAAAAAAAAAAAAAAAAAAAAAAAAAAAAAAAAAAAAAAAAAAAAAAAAAAAAAAAAAAAAAAAAAAAAAAAAAAAAAAAAAAAAAAAAAAAAAAAAAAAAAAAAAAAAAAAAAAAAAAAAAAAAAAAAAAAAAAAAAAAAAAAAAAAAAAAAAAAACAAAAAAAAATAAAAAAAAAAACCCACCTCCAAAATAAAAAAAAAACAAAAAAAAAAACAACACACCCCCAAAAAAAAAAAAAAAAAACCAAAAAAAAAAAAACAAAAAAAAAAAAAAAAAAAACAAAAAAAAAAAAAAATTTTTAAATTAACAAAAAAAATAAAAAATTCATTTAAAATTAAAAAAATAATATTTTTTTATTAAACCCCACCAACAACCTTTTATTAAAACACCCCATAACAAAAAAAAAAAAAAAAAAAAAAAAAAAAAAAAAAAAAAAAAAAAAAAAAAAAAAAAAAAAAAAAAACAAACCCCCCCCTAAAATTTTACAACAAAAAAAAAAAAAATTCCAAAAAAAAAAAAATTAAGTCAATTAAGCCTGGAAACATGTTGTATCCAATTATTGTATTAGAAAGGTGGAAGCAGCATTAAACAGATTAAGCCAGCTTCAACAATTCAGCAAAGATCATCCTCAAAGAAACAAAAGCACAGGTTGTAAAATGCAATACGGATTATAAGATCCAAACGCTGGTGTCTTATGATGAATGCTTACCTCAGGTACTGACTAACGGCACATCAACTTTGGGCGTAATACATAGAGATGAATGCATTCTCTCCAACAGATATACTTGACGTGTTGGCAGCAGCTAGGCAGGTGAGTTGCAATCACATTGATAGATAGAGGAGCAAGAAAAGATAAAATGTCAGTGAAAGTGATAAAATGTCAGTAAAAAAAAACTTGCGAACCCTTGCAGCTTGAAAGCTCCGAATCTTTGCTTTTTTCAATGTTGAGAAGTCCATTTAATAGTATATCGAACAAAAAGTCCACTTTGTCTTTCCTAATACAAAGTTACTTATATTAGACCAAAGGAATCCAGGTCAGGACCTGAACATTCCCTGAGGTCCCCATTGGCAATGCTGAAATTAAGAGGGCAAACGCTAATTTAGGATCAGATAATTACTCAAAGAATGAATTTGGCTATAGGCTATGAGCTACCAGCTTTATTTTGTTGTAGATTTGGGCTTTTTACGGAAATTTACTTTATTTCATAATAAAAGTTGTACCGCTTGTGGCCGCGGATCACCTTTCGAAAACTCCGCCCTGCCGTCTTAACCGCTGGCCTCAGGTTCAGGGACTTCCTCACAGAGTATTCATTCACTCGTGTATTTCTCGCACTTCCAAAGTTTTTAGGTGACTTTTAAACTATTGTGATAGTCTATACCACTGCACTGGGAGAGTGCCTTGTCTCTAGCAGTCAGTGATGTTCATCGCGAAATTTTAACCCGCAATTCCGTGATACCGCAACTGCGGACAACTCAAAATCGATCGCGGAATTTATATCCTATTGCATGAAATTCCGTGATCGCGAACACGGATTATTTTTCATATTAAATTCCGCGATTTTTAGTCCACGATTGAACAGTTTGACTAAACGAATGACAAAAACATCAACAAAAATTTAAGTGATAAGTGAGAGCCAACTTGGAGTCCTTGGTATTGAGGGGAGGGGGGGCGATAGTGGAGTGGTCAGCGCAGCTGCCTTCCACCTTCCCTGAGCAAGGATTAAGTTGGCTCCGTAGAAATCTTTCCAACAGGGTAAGAGTTGGTGATGCCCAGGGGCGTCGCCACGGGGGGCAGCGGGGCTGCCCCCCACTCAGAAAAAAGTGGGGTGGGCCGACCCCTCCACTATTTTCCAAACCACTTGGTTGAGAAAATTTTGAGCAGTAAAAAAAAACAGCAGGAGCGCTCATCAGTAGATCCAGAACTTTCTGCAGGATGCACATTTTGTATCTTCGCTCAGTCTGTAGATAGTACTGCTGCCTCAAAAACGGTAAAAAAACTGCCCTGATGTTAATGCTTAACTTAATAGCCCTTTTCATTAGCTTTTAAGCTAACCTTCCTCGCCTTTTTCTAGTCCATAGATCTCATAGAAAGAAGATTTAGTTAGGTGCGCTATTTGGCGCAAAAGGAGACTTACCTAAACAGGATGGATATCAGAACTTTCTTCAAAAGAAATGTAAGTGAATGCTTCTCTCATGAAAGACATTATTGTTATTCATCAGTTTTCACCTTTTTTGGTTAATACCCAGCAATGCGGTAGTACATTTGCGTACCTACTCCGAGCTAACACTTTTTAATTAAACTCAGCCTATAAATAGCTTCAGTGCATAGGCGGATCCAGGATTGCCCATCGGGGGGGCACCTTCCCGGGGGCGCCATCCGGACCGGGGGCGCCATCGACCGGGGCGCCATCCGGACCAGGGGGCGCCACTTATGACCGGCAAAAGCTATCAGGTGGGCGCCAAATCGTATCGGTGGGCGCCGACTTTCGCATCCTGGGGGGGTGGGAAGCGACATTTCAGGGGGCGCCATCGACCTTTCAGGGGGCGCCGAGGGTCGATCGGGGGGGCACGTGCCCCCTTGCCCCCCTGGATCCGCCTATGCTTCAGTGAGTGCCTCCCCTATCCTGCACATGATTTGAGGAGAACGTGACCTGTAATTACATATTTATTTCTCCGTTTCAAACATCAAGAAGCCTACACCAGACCAAGGTCAGCCCAATCCTCTCCAGGATCCTCCAAAATCCACCTTCGAGCCACTTCTGCAAACTGAGTATACTGCTGTGCACAGCCATGGTAATGATGTTAAGAAAGGCATTGGTTTTGGGTTCAACTGTACCCAGTGTAATTTTTGTTTTTCATGTTCTTTGTGTGTCTGTTTTTTTCCTATGTCAAAGTCACAGCAGAAATATTTAGAATGATGTTAGAAATAGTTTCATTAATTTAGGGATTAGTTCCAAGCTAGTCCAAGTAAAAATCTAAAATGTTTGGGTAATCAATAATCTTTGCCAACAAGCGTTTAATAATCAGAAGAAGGCTGGTCAATGCACATGATACATTAATGATATTCGATGTTCAAGTTTGTGCTCTCAGGCTGCGCTCCTCTGCACTGTTGAAATATGATCGGCCTCTCCTTCCACCTCCTGGTCTATCTCACACTAGCGGTAGAACTAGGAGGGGGAGGGGGCACCGTGCCCCTTAGATGAGAAATTTCAACACTAACTAGCCCTATGGTGTTGATAAGAAAGAAATGGGTTGAGAAGTCCATGGTGCCCCCCGCTCCTTCCTAAATCTGGACGCTCCATCGCTCCTGCTGTCAGAATCCTGATTGTCAATTTTCATGGTACTTCTTCACGCACTGTCACCAGCCAATCCAACAGCCAGCCCGGAGGCCAGTCCAGCAGTCAATCCGGATCCAGCGACTGTCGTCCCCCAGGCCAATCCGGATCCAGCCACTGTCATCCCCCAGGCCAATCCGGATCCAGCACCTGTCATCCCCCAGGCCAATCCGGATCCAGCACCTGTCTGTCCATCATTGACGGTGACCTGTCAATGTCAATGATGATCGTGATACCTTGGCGTATCACGGAAATGCAGCCCGAGGCTAAAACATACCGAAAATTAAATGCAAGGACCGGTTCTCGAGTTTCATGGACTCTGGTGCAAGCGTTACCCCAGGGTCAATTATTGCCCTGTCCGCAAAGCTGTCCTGTGCTTTCATTACGCCAGGGCTTACGAGTCCGGAAGGGTCCATGACCAGGAAACAGCCTTCACATTCAAAGGCTTGAGTAACTGGAGAAAAACCACTAGAAAAATTCAAAGATCACGACGAGTCTAGCCATCACAAAGACAGCCTTCCGGCTGCCGATGTCGGCTGCCGTCCGATCCCTGAGGCAGTAAAGGCGGCAGAAAAGTCAGCTCAGGACCGTGCACGAGTCAGTCTGAAGCTCATCAGTCACCTCGGTGCAGTATCTCGCTCGGCAAGGTTTGGCGTTTCGCGGCCACGATGGTGAGGGAGGAAACTTCAAGGAACTCCTGCATCTACGCGCCCAGGACTCACCCGAGTTGCATGAGTGGCTTCAGAGGAAAGAAAACTTCACGCACCACGACGTCCAAAACGAACTTCTGAGGCTTATCAGCCATGATTCATTGCGCTCCGTCCTCAGCTCAGCGCTCAGCTCCAGTCGCCCACATGCTGAAGAACCGAGCTGCTTCGCGCTGCAATGGCGGATTATTAATTCAAAATAAAATAGATATTCCGCGATGGCGCAATCGCTATTGCGGACCGCCAGGTGCGGTGAGGTATGCGTCGTCGTCCTTCACTAGCCCGGCTCCGTTACGACTGGCTCGTCGCGGTGGGATGGAGTGTTCTGGCGCCCGCTCAGCTGCACGTGACGGCACGGTAGCCGCCGGACTCGGCCTTCGACCTCACCGAATAGTTTTAAGCTGCATTGTAGCTGACTCAGTCTGAACAGATTTTAAACATTCTAAACAGATTCAGTCAGATGGTGAAATGCGAGAGATTCTGCTGTGTTTTGAACATAAAAAACAATTCTCGAATGATGTAGCTCTTCCACATCGGGATATCGGCTTCCATCTAGCCGTGGAGTCGGCGCCGTCCGCCGATGTTGTGATGTTTTTGTTGTTGTTGAGATGTTGTGTTTAGCGGGCGGCGCTACAACTCATTGCAGCGTTTTGGCTTGTTTGTGCGTTGGTAATTGCTGGGCTGCTCTCGCCGTCGGCGGCCTTCTCTGACGGGCGACTGCCGGCGCAGCCAGCGCCGGAGCGGAGCGCACCCAGCGCGCGGCTCCCGCCGGCCGGTTAGCTCCGGCTCCGCCCGCCGCATCCTTGATTGCGTCACGCCGCCTGTTCTCAATTAAGCTAATTTGGGACGCGGTGATCGAGCGGGCTTTTTTGTGCGGCGCCGGACCCCGGCAGCTTTCCTGCATAGTCACTCTTGTGATGCATAGCTTCGGGCGGCTCTGGTACCTCGATATCAGACAATTTTCAGTATAGTGCTGCATTTGGTATGATTTATATAACGCTCAGGGCCACGCATCGAATTTCAGAGACAATTTGATATTGAGCTTTCACCTGTGAAGAGGTACCGCGCTGGTACCCGGCAGTGTGTGCTGATACTCGCTTTTGTTTCAGGGTCTGCGCGCCGAGCTGGACTCCATTGTTCTGAAGCGTCTGACGGATCCGCAGCAGACCGACTGGGACCGCTCCTGCCACGAGACCGACGTGCTGAGGTATGTGGGACTGCTCCTGCCATGTAAGGGGGCGCGGTAGTGGAGTGGTCTGCGAAGCTGGCTGCCACGCGGCCGACCCGGGTTCAATGCCCGGCGGCTTCCCTGAACAAGAGTGAATCGACTCAACTCTGACTCGATGAAAATGTGAGTCGACCCAGAGTCGAATCCGGCTCAGAGTCAAATCCGACTCAGAGTCGCGACTCAACAAGTCTGACCACGTGACCGTCTGGGGAGGAAGGGGTCGATAGGGGTAACATTTTTCATTTTTCTACAGGAATGGCAAATTCTGGCACAAATTAAATATCGACCAAGTGGTTTCTCGGCATGCTCTATCTCAGTTCAAATTCCATTATGACGGTGTCATATTTCTTTTGATTGGGGCATGGTCTAGGCTGGTCCAGTTTCATAAATCACTGATGTTATCGATGCTCGGTCGCTAGGCTGCTATTCGCTTTAGGCGTGTCATTGCGTATTGTTAATGTTTCAAACACTCTGCTATGATGTTTCATGTACTAAAATTTAGTGTAAAAGCACGCCATGACTGTGTTTTGCGTGATGTTGGTATGTTTGGGGTATATATGTGACCTCTCAAGTTTACCAGTTGACATAAGGTCAAAAAGTTATATACCGTCTAATTCAAGTCACAAGCATCGTGCTATAATTTACCCTATCCTCCTACATGTGTTTATTTCCAAACGGCTAAAGGGGTCAATCAACCTTCCGTAGAAGGGGGTGTGTGAAATCCCTCTGGTCGGTCTATGTATAGTTACTGTATGTTAATATCTTGTATGTATCTCGTCAGATAAGTCCGAAAGAAAGTTAAACGTCGGCGAGGGCTCTCTGTAGAAAGTTACGGTGCGAGACAGATTCAGTTATTGTTGGTTTCTGGATTTCTATTTTCATCGGGGCCCGTCACTGCCACATACCTGTCGCTTTAAGTTACTAAAACTCGAAAACTGACGTGGGGAGAGGGAGGGCTACAATTTCACGAACTCGTTATACATTAATTTATTCATTCGTCCATTGGAATCTCCAACAGAAACATCCGATTGTAGACGAATTGAGATTACTGCTCACTCGCCACATTTAAGCTATGGAACACTGTCCAAACCTGTTTTGTTGTGAAGTATTGAATCGGCCACGTGTCTTTGGGATTTGAACATTCATGGACAAAGTTGAATTGCAGGAAAAATGTCAGCCACGTGAGGCGGCGTGTAATTTTTTCTCGCCGTTTTGGCATCGATTGTGTGATTTCTGCAATAACTGGGGTAAGCCCGGCGCGAGGTCATCTGGAAGAAATAGTCTTGCCTCCTTCTGAGCGGGCCAACATGGATGAGGTCAGTAGTTGAGTAGATAGCTACATTTACCTCTGGTGTAGTGGGTATCTCGGGGGGCGCACTGGTCTGAGAGCGGGCAAGGACGGCTGGGTGGTGCGGTCAGTGGTACGGACGGCGCTGCCCGCCGGTCTTTGGAATGAGGCGCGCCCAGTCGGCGCACTCTCCACCAATAGCGTGCCGCCGGCTGACACCACTTGGTCTCAGCCGCTGGCAGGGGCGTCGCCACCGATTGTCTGCTGGGGGACCGACTGCGGCCTGGTCACGGCCGTGACTCAACTGTAGTACAAGAGAGCGCGGCCAAGGCAGTTCAGCTTTAACGAATTCGGGGGTGAAAAGGCCCTATCTAACTCGGAAACTAAAACGGTCGGAGATTTGCCGGAGCAAAAAGATCGAGAATTCATCCGAAGTGCAGTCGGAGTTTCCTCTTATCATTTTTCGTCACGTAAATATTATTATGATCAAAGTTCCAAAGAATTCAAAATTTCTGAAATGAGATGTCTTATTTGTCTCAGATGTCTTTTGCTTATCTCAGTAACTAAGAAAGCTAGAATACGTTGTGATGATGTATTCAATATGATTTATATTCATTAGAAAAATGATCATGGGCAAGATATACTCGGCCTTCCTGCTTGTATGTAAGCCCTTTCAGCGTCGAACCAGAGGCGGGGAGCACAAAGACACATTTTTTTAGGCTCCCTTTGGCCACGTCGAAAATGTAGGGCGAGGTGTTTTTATTCGTGCTTTACTTCGTTTTAGTGATTTTACGAGCAAGTGTTCCCACAATCGATCCGTTTAACACCACATGACATATTTTCAAAGGTACTGTAGTGAAGTACAATAAGCAGCACCCGTTATGATTTTCGCGTGACTCTTAATGTTTCAATGGAAGTTTTAACTTTTATCTTATCTCTTCGCTTGTGCTTTCTTGTGTATTCATTTTTAATATTTTGGAGTTTTATGTCATTCTCATGTTTTATTCATACGGAGTATTTTAATGACAATAAGACTTAGGGCGAGTGTGTGGTTTTGTGTCCCATCTCGGAATGCCGCGGGTATCATTTTTATCTTTGTATTAAAACTTATAATGTCTTCGTTTTGTTGATTTGACTTGAGCTATAAGTGGGTTGTACCTGTTGCTCATTTACTGGAATAAATACAAATAGGAACTTGTTGCCGATTCGATGGCGCCAGAAAGAAGGAAAGACGCCATTCGAAATATGGGGCGAGTGCAGGTCAAATGAGGGGACACGCGTGCAGACGAGGCAGGGCAGGATACTAGGGCGGGGAGACGACGCCCAAGTCGTCGACGCGTCGGTTGCTCTGTAGTTCAGATGAAAAGTCGGCACTTCGGGGTGGAGTCGACCCAGTCTTGTTGTTTTCATGCTTATGCACTTGTGAGCAGCCCCAGTAATATAATAAAGTCACCACCACTAACAGCATCGCTTCGGAACCTCACAAGCGGTACTTTTTTCCGATCAAGGGGCTTCCATATACGGTTTGGGCCTTTTTGGACATATTTTAAGGATGTATGTATTTTGGTGACCACATGAATAAGTACTTTACAACTGAATCCGGGCTGAAACACTAGCTGTGAATATAGTCATATCACCAGCGTTCAGCAGTTCCAACAGCCGCTGATCAGCACGGCTCTGTCTGATGGAAAACAAATTAACAGCAATGGGCATCAGCATTGGTCAGGGGTGGCGGAGTAGGGAGAGCGAAGTGAAACCAATGACGTGGCATTATTCTTACTTCTCGCTTTAGCCACGTTGCTCTTCCAATTGTAGCCTGCAATAGTGCGTGCGTTGTCATCGCGCCTGGTACGGATAGACAGTGCTGTGATGTAGCGATGGGGCAGCCTGGGTTTGTACCTCCCAGACCAAAGTGGATTTACTACGTGATACGTTCACGTGAATCAAAGGACTCTGGTTGATGACGTAATGCTTGACTGTTAAAAATTCATGTTTCGTTTCTATTCCATGAAAATGTAGTTTTCAGTCCAAATTTCTTTGATTTCCATACTTATTGCATTGATATAGGTGATGTCTTGATTATTTCCGCCACTTATTCACTTAAACATAATCGCAGCAATGAATGTCTTATGCCGCAAATGCATAAGACATTGCATAATGACCTGTGACAGTCATTGCAATGCTTTTCTAGCATGGTGCCAGTCTTATACATTAAGGTAACGTATCTTTTGCAAATATGAGAAGTTAGCACGGCTGTAACACAGAGGTTGGGTGTCAGAAACTGGGGGTTGGCAGCGGACCGGAATGAAAGGGGCAGTTGTCAGGTAATCGAAGCGAGTAGGAATAAGAACATTTCAGCACAGCGGATTTGTCTCTGTCATGAACATAGTGCTGCCGAGGTTTGTTTAGTAAACCACTAGTACCATTTAGCATTAATTAATGAAAGCTCTGACTGCTTCACTGCATGCTTCACTCCTTGATATATCTGTAGGCTACATAAAAATGGCAATTTTGGGCGTAGAGTAATGGAGACCAGACTCCCAAAAGTGGCAGCGATAGACACTGCCTTGCTTTTCGATGTGATTAGGCCGAGGATTGTCGGACGGCGGTCTCCGAGGTGCGACATTGCCTGGGTTGCCAGCGGGTTTTCCAGTGGAAGCTGCGGTGTGTCAGACAGGGACGGCGGATTCCAGGGTGCAAGTGGTGCAGTTGCACCACTCGATTTTTTCAAGTGGTGCAAAAGTATCTTTTGCACCACTTGTTTTGGCTTTGTCCAGGAGGCGCCCCCCAGGCCTCAGCCGGCGCCCCCGGCCGGTCAGAGAAAATCAAGCCTAATTACCGCCTACCTGAAGAGGTAGGATCCTCTGTGAAAAAGACATTTTCATACATGAATGACGCACCTTGACATCAAAACTGCGCCCTGGAAAGCAAAAGGCGCCCCCCTTGAGTAAAGGCGCCCCTCTGGATAGCATAGGCGCCTTTGAAAAGCGTAGGCGCCTCCTGGACAGCTGAGGCGCCTCCGAAGAAGAGAAACGGCGCCCCTAGATATCACATGCGCCCCTGGTTAGCACAGGCACCCCTTGACAGCAAAAGGCGCCCCCCGCAGAGAAAAGGCGCCCCCTGGACAACATAGGCGCCCTTTGATAAGAAAGGCGCCCCCTGGAGAGATAAGAGAGAAACCCCCTCCCGAGAACAACGGCGGCAGGGACGGCGGATTCCGCAGGACAGGGTGTGCAGTTGCACACCTTGAAAAAATGATGGTGTACAATAGTATATTTTTGCACACCTGGTTTTGACCTCGCACGGGGAGGCCCTCACGGATTTGGGTGGCACCCCCGGATTTTGCCGGCGCCCCCGGCCGGTCAAGAGAAAATTAGACACATCGCCTGTCTGAAGGCGTAGTACCCTCTGTGTAAAATAAAATACACTTTCAAATATGAATGGCGCCCCTGACATCAAAGCTGCACCCTGGACAGCAAAAGGTGCCCACCCCCTTGAGTAAAAGCGCCCCTCTGGATAGCAAAGGCGACCTCTAGACAGCAGAGGCGCCCCTGGACAGAAAAAGGCAGCCCCAATTGAGGAGTAACGACGCCCCTAAATAGCATAGGCGCCCTCTGGTTAGCACAGGCACTCCTGTACACTAAGAGGCGCCCCCTCCCCCATAGAGCAAAGGCACCCCTCTGGATATCATAAGCTCCCTTTAATAGCAATCGCGCTCCCTGGACAGCAGGGACGCCCTCTGGATAGGATAGGCGCCCCCAAAACAGCAAATACGCCCTTTGATACCAAAAGCGCCCCATGGACAGAACACGCCCTCTGGATAGCATAGGTACCCCTGGACGGCAGAGACGCCCCTAAAGAAGAGCAACGGCACCCCGGGATAGCATATGCGCCCCTGGTTAGCACAGGCACCCCTGGACAGCAAAAGGCGGCCCCCGCCCCTGAGTAAAGGATCCGGGTCTCTGGATAGCATAGGTGCCCCTGGATAGCGCAGGCGCCTCCTGGACAGCAGAGACGCCTCCGAAGAAGATCAACGGCGCCCCTTGATATCATATACACCCCCTGGTTAGCACAGGCATCCCTGGATAGCAAAAGGCGCCCCCCCAAGAGCAAAGGCGTCCCCTCTGGAAAGAATAAGCACCCATGGATAGGAAAGGCGCCCCCTGGAAAGGACAGCAGAACATTTTTAAGGAAAACTCAGTGGAGGGGGGCGGTGGAGATTTTCTTGTGCTGGCCATTATAATGTCTTCGGGGGATCAAACTCCCATTTGGAGGGGACGTTAATAAAATTTAGACGTGCTAGTGTTAAAAAAATGTCTCCTAAATTTTGTTATTCCATATTCTAAAGATTAGAGATGCTGCCCAGGACTGCGGGTTTTTTCAACGGAAAAGGCCAAACCGGGTTTGCGAAAAGGCCAAAAAGGTTCAAATTGTATTTGCACTAAAAAATCTTGTTTTTTTATAAATTTAGTCCAAGTTCTTCCCAGTACGGCTGTTGGAGTCTGAGTCTCATTAAAGTCCTCAAGGGACTTGTCACGGAGACCCCAACCCCACCACCCGAACGAGTAACGCCCACAATGAAGGGTTGATTTAGAAGCCAAAGTTTAACCTCCCACAAAGCACAGGGATGGCCGCCTCGCTCAGGTCACCCTCTCATCAGTCAGTTGCCAGCCGACCTACGTCGGGCAAACGATTGAGCGCCGGAGCGTCTCAGGGGAACCGATCTCAAGCCTGGACATGCACTGCCACTGCATGCTTCTCAGCAGCGGGCCGGAGCCCGACGCTCTACCAACCGAGCAACCGGGGCGGCCAAATGGCCAAATAAATACCACAAAAGCCATATTTGAGGCTAAAACGAAGCCTACCGGGTGTCATAAACCCACAGAAAAAGGACAGAGCACTCTTGTATCACTGCAGTGAACAGTGCACTGTATAAAACTAAATGTTGATAATTTGATATTGACTTGACGATATATTTTTAGCACACTGCCCATCTCATAAGAAGGCAGGAGTCCCCTTCCAATCCCGTGTGGCGACCCAATTATTTTATCCACATAACTAAATAATTTGTTAGCATCATCAATTATCTTGGCCGCACCACTCCCCGCTAACATTTGATATCTTCCTGCTTTTTCTGTGAATTGTTTGCTCTTGAACAGTGACGGATCCATAGGCAGATCCATGATTGCCAATCGGAGGGGAGCACCTTCCCGGGGGCGCCATCCGGAGCAGGGGGCGCCACTTTTGACCGGAAAAACCTACCAGGTGGGCGTAAAATCCTATCGGTGAGCACCGATTTTCGCATCCTGGGGAGAGTGGGAAGCGCCACTTCAGGCGAGTGCCATCGACCTTTCAGGGGGCGCCGTGACCATTTCAGGGGCGCCGAGGATCGATCGGGGGCTGCATCTGCCCCTTCCCTTTGCCCCCTTGATCCGCGTATGGGCGGATCTAGAATTTTAGTAAGGTGGGGGGAAACGCGGAGCCTCAAAGTGGGCACTTTACCATCAACTTTTCACCCAAAGGGCGCCTATGGTATTCGGTTTTCGGTTGCCGTCATTTTGGTGGATCGTATTTTTAACAACGTCCTATCCCACCCTCTCCCAGCCATAACAGTTTGTACCAGCCAAGCAAGATGCCTATTTGGCGTGATATTTGAAACAATGAATTGCTAAGCAGTTCAGTCTACACTTTTTTGGCACCTCTTGAAAAATCTGTAACTGCTCTAGGTCATGGAGAAATTCAAGACACTTGGGAAGATGCAACAGCTGAACATAAAGGTATATATCTGAGGATTTTTCTATTAGTGAAGAGGGGTTAAGTTTATTTTAATATCAAATATGATAAGCATCATTTTGCCTTTCCACGTGGCCAAGATTCGTAAGATAATGGTGAGAGGACATTGAAAATAATCGCAGCGAGTGTGAACCTGGCCTGTGCGCTGTCCAAGAAAATTACCTCAGCGGAAAAGCTTTGAGTTGTAGGAAACACAAACCGGACTTTAACCCACATTATTAATTGCTCCTAAAAAATAATGTTTGAACCAGATGGCAGACTCAAGGAGATATAAGGGAAGTTGAAACGTTAAGATAAACACAGAATGAAGTATGTGGGTATTTTCCATCGACCTTTATCTATATTCTTCAATTCATCAGCATGGGAGAATTGCTCTTGTGCGTGAAATTTTGGAGGTGTTAAGAGAATTTCGGTAGCCATGTGATTGAATGCTGAAATAGATCATGCCATAGGCATGTGTGATTTGTGACATAAATGGGCCCTACTAGAATAAAAAGCAAACAGTTTCAACGTGTCCAAGTACTCTCTTGATAAATTGATAACTTTTTTCGTTTATTGGCTGTAATTTGCGCGTTTAATGATCATGTGCAGTGTTCAGATCGAAGTGAAAAGACCATTCAGATTGATAAAACGAGTATATTTTGTCACTGACCATCCACTTATACCATCAACCATCGCCTTCAGGTCAAGTTCAGGACTCATTTAAGAGAAGAGGTGAGCGTGCACTGTGCATGCCCAAATCGAGACACAGCCGCCCTCCCGATGGACAGACCGCGCAGAAATACGTCCTCGTCGCGTTTGATTTCGCGCACGCGTACGACGTAGTGGACCACCACCTGCTACGCGTTCGCCTGCTGGAGATGGGGCTGTCAAATTGCACGGTGGCCTGGATTTGGCAGTGACTCCGGGACCGAAGAGTCCAGGTGGAACTAAATGGTGTGCTTTCCAGTGAGCGCATTTTCCGAACTGGCCTGCCGTAAGGAATTGTCTTATCGCCAGTTTTATTTTGTATGGGCGGCTCGGCTGGTAGACGCACTCTGCGCGGTTCCCGGATGCTCCCCTACATGTACGCCGATGATACGGCGGCTCTCTGCACGGGCAACAACATCCAAGTCGCCAAGGACCGGGCGCAATAAAGCTGCTGCTGGCACCCTCATGAAGTGGACCCGACAGCACAAAATGGTGGTATCAGGAGCCAAAATCCAAGTACTGGTGATGTCCCAGTGGGCCAGAGACGCCGATCCCTTCAATTTTAAGGTCGACGGGGAGTCTGTCACTGCTGGAGACACCCTACAGCTACTTGGCGTCACCATCGATCGGTTCCTCCATTTCGGTCCACACTGTAAGAGACTGTGGGAGAAGGTCCACCCCCGCATCTCCCACCTACGTCAACTGTCCGGCTGCAACTGGGGGCTGCACGAACAGCACCTCCGAACCGTCGCTACTGGCTACGTGAGAGGAGCGATGGAGTAAGCGGCCGCAGCGTGGCTCCACGCCACACCGCCATTTCATGTCGAGCTGCTGGAACGCAAAATGAGAGCGTCGGCGCGTATCATCACAGGATGCACCCACTCCACTCCCAGCCGAGTTAAGACTCCCCGCGTAGCGGCCAGAAGGAGGGTACTCGCGACCCGACTGCTGGTGAAATTCCATACCCTGCCGCCTGAAGACCCTCTGTGAAGACGTGCGGAGGCGACAGCGCCCTCTCGACTCTCCTCGGTGACCGGGTGGCGGCAGGTGAGCAAAGACATGTGGGATCAAGCAGGCATCTCCCTCCCCATCGAGTCTTTCCTTCCTCGACGTCTTCCACTGTGGGTATCAGGAGAGTGAGTCACATTTCAACTAGACGTGGGCCCACTGACATCAGGAGCGCCACCTGTCCGGAAGAAGCGAGTAGCTCTCCTCCACCTCGCTTCCCTGACTCAATGTGCCACATGGGTGTGGACCGACGGGTCAGTGCACGGAGGGGTCACGAGCGGGGAGCTGGGTCTTCATCGAGTCACCAGACAGAGCCCAGCATGAGCTCAGGTGACCAGCAGGCTCGCTCTGCTCGAGTTTTCAGGCTGAGATGGTAGCCATCCAAACTGCCTGTGTCTTCCTACTGGACTAATCAGTGCACACAGAAGATCCAGTCATCTTCAGCATGGCCTGCCAAGGTGACGACGCATTATAGAAATAAAATGGCTTCAATGTCTGCAGATAAGACAGCGAATCGGTAAAAATCGCAAACTTCCTCACCATCAGCTTAGACACCTGGTCCAAACAGAAAAAAATGGAGTACAGCTCTGAAGTAAAAATGGATCCTTCGTAAGGCAAACTAGAAAACTTCTCAACATCGTCACCAACAAATGCACGCCCTGTGCCATTGTCACTTTCTTTTGCAACCGTCTATATAGAAACATACATGGTTTTCGAACGGCTCCGCAAGCAAGTTCATAAAATACTGGCTCGTCGGTTCAGGAGGCAAATTTTTGCTTTGTTGGCGTAGGTTGTGTTCGTGTTAACTGTCGAGATGAGCTATGGTTCAATAACAGCTGCTTCATGTGGTTCGACGAGATTGCTGTCGATACCAGCCTGTGCCAGCCAGGCACAGACTCTCACTCCCTGGTGACGGGTTGCAAAACGCGAGCCACTGTCTATCTGACTGAGGTAGGCGTCGCCAAAAAAAATGTTTGGTATGTGGGGCGTGTTGGTGACTTATTTTAAAGGGAACGTGGCACCTTGGTAAAATCCTGGAATTTTGTGTAATTAGGCGTACTTTTAGCCGAAAATAATGAAACCACTCATGATTTCTCTGAAAAATATACAACAAGCTCAATGCTTTTATTTTTAAAATACTCCTCTAGCAAAATGAATCAATATCTGCCTCTGGATGATGTCATGATCTGGCCACCACTACCATACTCTAAACACTTCAAGGGCTTCGATTGGCTGATGCTCATCGTGATGTCAGCATATGTCGTCACACCAGCAGCTCACAACAATGACCACCTGGCGAGAGGTACATGAGAGGTACATTTCGGGTAGGTTTTAGTTTTTTTCTACGGAAAAATCGAGTTCCAAGACAAATGATATATAGAGCACCTGGTTTTCCGATTTGCTTTACAACTTGGCTATCTCAGTTAAAATCACGTTCTAAAGGTGCCACATTCCTTTTAATGGCTTAATGCAAAGCGAGTAAAAGCGCATTTGTAGCGGTATTTCACTAATTTCCACTAGCATGCTTATTATGGGTGAAGCTTGGAACGCTCCTGTTACTATTCTGATAGCGAGATGACGGACATATCGATAATCTTTTTCGCGGACTAAGGAGTGGCCTCATACGCAACCCCGGTCTGCGACCTGGGATAACCCCCCACCGGCGCAGGAGAGCCGCATGACAATGTGCTGAAATCAACCATATTTCATTCTCAATGTATCTCTTCATAAGCCTGTAGGTCAGTGCCATCATTCTTTTCTTTGAAATAAATAGTAAATATCCCGCAGTCAACCCCGGATTCGACCCGCGCACCCCTCATCACGAGACAGGACCTCTAACCACTAGACCTATGCGCCACACTGTACCGACTCCCACTAACCCTACACCTGTGACCCGTCAGGAGGTCACTGGCCGGTATCACGCAATCAAAACGATGCCGTGATCGTGGCGCCGGGTGTTGTGTTCGTACAGAAAAGGCATGGTATAAAGCTGCTTCTAGAAGACGAACCAAACATTAGATTCGCCTAGAATCACTTGTATCGGCGACCCAGGACCCTAAGCTAGCTTTATGCCAAATTGCATCCACTTCCATTCATTTTGAGGACTTGAAACCATGGTGAGAAGCAAACATGTTCCGAGAAATTTAGCTCCTTGAAATACCCTTTCGGACGAATTACTCGAAAGCCGTTGGAGATAAGTGGGTAGTGTAAATGAATTGAATGACTGCAATTAATTTTCCTATTCAGCCATGTCAATTCTGAGCTTGTGAATGGCATGTGCTCTGAACCGAAAAGCTGCAAATAAAAGGTTTTCTACTAAAATTATATTTATACATATAAGACAATGAATTTTATTATCACGATATCCATCTCCGAATATTATCAGGCGGAAGCAATGTTCTTTCATTATTTGAAATGAAAAGTCAAATTGGCGCATTAGATCGCGAGAGATTAAGATTTAAATGAAATGAGCAAAAATGTAGTCCTCCGGCAAAATGGCAAAAACTAGGTCAGAATTTTACGTTTTCCACTGGAAACTATGCCTAAGCACAAGAAAATTGACGTAGCTGCCTCCACGTGGCTGTCTTTAAACTAACTGAAGCGTGCCTTGTGACATTTCGAGCTTACAAGTCGGCTGTCAAATTTCAATATCTTTTTCCTTGTACTAGATATACTGCGTTTTGGCGTAATAAATATTGTCGGACCAGTTCGAACTTTTTCTTAGGTGGCCTTGTTGCTTATTCAAAAGGAGGCAAATTTTAAGTTCGTCGCTTAAGAAATAAAAATGATAAAAATGCAAAATTGAAAACATTTGTTCCAAAATTTCTCAAAAACTATCTTGAATTTAAATTCGGGGCCTTAGTTTGGGCGTCTAGCGTAAAAGGGCAATCACCCTACACAATTGCAGAGCCCTGGTATCAACTGTCAGAACCGCCAAACGGCCAGAATAGAGCCTCTTGAGAAATCTCAATCCGCTTCGCTCCATGAATTTCGTCATGCGGCTCTGACACAGCCGTACTCGATCTTCGGACGAATAAGTGATCTATACAGCATAAGAAGCTTATAACGTAGCGTATAACAATGAGCGTATAACGTGCGCATAACGTATATATAGGCGATAAGCGTATAACGTGTATAGCATGAGAAACATTTCTCTATCTGCACGGTATCTCATCCTCGTCAACACCTTCAGTATTTTCAGCGTATCGAAACATTTGTTTGCGGAAATCCTTCAGGTGTGGCACATATGAAAGCTTATCGAGTGTGAGCCTGATAAATCTGGTTTCTGCTACAACGTCGCTCGGATTTCCGCGAATTTACAAAATCGGGTATTCAGTCTCAATGTCTATTATAAAAGTGCATGCACTATGTCTTTGAACTTTAAAATTTCAGTCCATTGCGTGTGATCCATTGCTGCAATATGTCAAGGCCAAGCTGCAGCCGCCTCTGCGCAGCTGCTGTAGTAGACACTGTCACACATATTGTGAAGTCTTCAACGAAAAACACGTGACGTATGTTTGCGGGAAGTGTCTGCAATATCATTGGTCATAACTGCAAACAAGGCTATGAATATCGCAGAATCCTGGGCTATGCTACTCTGTTGCTGATGCCAATCCGATACGACTGAGTTTACGCGAAATCTAAAATACCTATTTTTCGGAATATTAGAAATAAACCACCCCAAGTGGCCTGCACGCCGAGTCCAAAGAGTTTCTGCAGAACGCCATTGGATAGCAAAGGCGCCCCCCAAGAGATGATGGCGCCCCCTGGGGAGGAAGGCGCCCCCTCCAGAAAATCTTGCACCACTTCTCGAAAATGGAATCCGCCGTCTCTGGTGTCAGATACTGAACACCCACCGTCAAGACTGGGACAATGGCAGCAGTGGAAGCTGCGGTGTCAGATACTGAACACCTACCGTTCGGACTGGGACAGTGCCAGCAGTGGAAGCTGCAGTGTGTCAGGTACTGAGCACCTACCGTTCGGACTGGGACAGTGCCAGCAGTGGAAGCTGCAGAGTGTCAGGTACGGAACTCCTACCGTCCGGACTGGGACAGTGCCAGCAGTGGAAGCTGCAGTGTCAGATACTGAACACCTACCGTTCGGACTGGGACAGTGCCAGCAGTGGAAGCTGCAGTGTGTCAGGTACTGAGCACCTACCGTTCGGACTGGGACAGTGCCAGCAGTGGAAGCTGCAGTGTCAGATACTGAACACCTACCGTTCGGACTGGGACAGTGCCAGCAGTGGAGGCTGCAGTGTGTCAGGTACTGAGCACCTACCGTTCGGACTGGGAAAATGTCAGCAGTGGAAGCTGCAGAGTGTCAGGTACTGAACACCTACCGTCAAGACTGGGACAGTGCCAGCAGTGGAAGCTGCAGTGTGTCAGGTACTGAGCACCTACCGTTCGGACTGGGAAAATGTCAGCAGTGGAAGCTGCAGAGTGTCAGGTACTGAACACCTACCGTCAAGACTGGGACAATGGCAGCAGTGGAAGCTGCGGTGTGTCAGGTACTGAGCACCTACCGTTCGGACTGGGACAGTGCCAGCAGTGAAAGCTGCAGTGTGTCAGGTACTGAGCACCTACCGTTCGGACTGGGACAGTGCCAGCAGTGGAAGCTGCAGTGTGTCAGGTACTGAGCACCTACCGTTCGGACTGGGAAAATGTCAGCAGTGGAAGCTGCAGAGTGTCAGGTACGGAACACCTACCGTCAATACTGGGACAATGGCAGCAGTGGAAGCTGCAGAGTGTCAGGTACTGAACACCTACCGTCAAGACTGGGACAGTGCCAGCAGTGGAAGCTGCAGTGTGTCAGGTACTGAGCACCTACCGTTCGGACTGGGAAAATGTCAGCAGTGGAAGCTGCAGAGTGTCAGGTACTGAACACCTACCGTCAAGACTGGGACAATGGCAGCAGTGGAAGCTGCGGTGTGTCAGGTACTGAGCACCTACCGTTCGGACTGGGACAATGCCAGCAGTGGAAGCTGCGGTGTCAGATACTGAACACCTACCGTTCGGACTGGGACAATGCCAGCAGTGGAAGCTGCAGAGTGTCAGGTACTGAACACCTACCGTCAAGACTGGGACAGTGCCAGCAGTGGAAGCTGCGGTGTCAGATACTGAACACCTACCGTTCGGACTGGGACAGTGCCAGCAGTGGAAGCTGCAGAGTGTCAGGTACGGAACACCTACCGTTCGGACTGGGACAGTGCCAGCAGTGGAAGCTGCGGTGTCAGATACTGAACACCTACCGTTCGGACTGGGACAGTGCCAGCAGTGGAAGCTGCGGTGTCAGATACTGAACACCTATCGTCCGGACTGGGACAATGCCAGCAGTGGAAGCTGCAGTGTGTCAGGTACTGAACACCTACCGTCAAGACTGGGACAGTGCCAGCAGTGGAAGCTGCGGTGTGTCAGGTACTGAACACCTACCGTCAAGACTGGGACAGTGCCAGCAGTGGAAGCTGCAGTGTGTCAGGTACTGAGCACCTACCGTTCGGACTGGGACAGTGCCAGCAGTGGAAGCTGCAGTGTGTCAGGTACTGAGCACCTACCGTTCGGACTGGGACAGTGCCAGCAGTGGAAGCTGCGGTGTGTCAGGTACTGAGCACCTACCGTCCGGACTGGGACAGTGCCAGCAGTGGAAGCTGCAGTGTGTCAGGTACTGAGCACCTACCGTCCGGACTGGGACAGTGCCAGCAGTGGAAGCTGCGGTGTGTCAGGTACTGAGCACCTACCGTCCGGACTGGGACAGTGCCAGCAGTGGAAGCTGCAGTGTGTCAGGTACTGAGCACCTACCGTCCGGACTGGGACAGTGCCAGCAGTGGAAGCTGCAGTGTGTCAGGTACTGAGCACCTACCGTCCGGACTGGGACAGTGCCAGCAGTGGAAGCTGCAGTGTGTCAGGTACTGAGCACCTACCGTCCGGACTGGGACAGTGCCAGCAGTGGAAGCTGCAGTGTGTCAGGTACTGAGCACCTACCGTTCGGACTGGGACAGTGCCAGCAGTGGAAGCTGCAGTGTGTCAGGTACTGAGCACCTACCGTCCGGACTGGGACAGTGCCAGCAGTGGAAGCTGCAGTGTGTCAGGTACTGAGCACCTACCGTTCGGACTGGGACAGTGCCAGCAGTGGAAGCTGCAGGTGTCAGGTACTGAGCACCTACCGTTCGGACTGGGACAGTGCCAGCAGTGGAAGCTGCAGTGTGTCAGATACTGAACACCTATCGTCCGGACTGGGACAATGCCAGCAGTGGAAGCTGCGGTGTGTCAGGTACTGAACACCTACCGTTCGGACTGGGACAGTGCCAGCAGTGGAAGCTGCAGTGTGTCAGGTACTGAGCACCTACCGTTCGGATTGGGACAGTGCCAGCAGTGGAAGCTGCAGTGTGTCAGGTACTGCACACCTACCGTCAAGACTGGGACAGTGCCAGCAGTGGAAGCTGCGGTGTCAGATACTGAACACCTACCGTTCGGACTGGGACAGTGCCAGCAGTGAAAGCTGCAGTGTCAGGTACTGAACACCTACCGTTCGGACTGGGACAGTGCCAGCAGTGGAAGCTGCAGTGTGTCAGGTACTGAGCACCTACCGTCCGGACTGGGACAGTGCCAGCAGTGGAAGCTGCAGTGTGTCAGGTACTGAGCACCTACCGTTCGGACTGGGACAATGGCAGCAGTGGAAGCTGCGGTGTCAGATACTGAACACCTACCGTTCGGACTGGGACAGTGCCAGCAGTGGAAGCTGCAGTGTGTCAGGTACTGAGCACCTACCGTTCGGACTGGGACAGTGCCAGCAGTGGAAGCTGCAGTGTGTCAGGTACTGAGCACCTACCGTTCGGACTGGGAAAATGTCAGCAGTGGAAGCTGCAGAGTGTCAGGTACGGAACACCTACCGTCAATACTGGGACAATGGCAGCAGTGGAAGCTGCAGAGTGTCAGGTACTGAGCACCTACCGTTCGGACTGGGACAATGCCAGCAGTGGAAGCTGCGGTGTCAGATACTGAACACCTACCGTTCGGACTGGGACAGTGTCAGCAGTGGAAGCTCACTCGCAGGAGCACTGACTTGCATGTTGTTTGTTGTCACTGGATGACATTTCTGGTTGTTGGCAGTATCTCACGGCAGCTCCCCGCGTGGGATTTATGTGCTACTCACCACCGGGAACAGCTACGAGCCTCTCTGGTCTTTAGCCAAGTGCGGCGCGCTAGCACCAGACGGCTGTTACCTGGGCAGGGGGGACTCATAACCTGGGACTGAGATGGGATGGCTGGCCGTAGCTCACAGCTGAGGCATCTGAGTGTGATACTCAGTGACCTGCCGTCCCGGCAGCTCTCAACTGAACTACACAGTCGCGCTTGGTTATAGGTGCTATGGCATTTCTCGAACGTCCGGGAAGGATGAAATTCGGTTGCGATGACCCACTGTCTATGCCGAGAGTAAGTCGTTGTCACCCAGTTTGACAAAGTTGGGTGAATCCGCCGAACCGCGGGCGTCGCCATTCTGAGTGATATCCCTAAATAGGCATGTCTTAGCGTAACAATTTGTGGTTGGTTTCATGACTGCCCGGGAAGAAAGTACCGCGGTGGCCGGCGACCCGGTGACTGGGCTGACTGCCTTCAAAATGGATGCACATACTGCAGCTCGATGGAGCTCAGTTCTCCCAACGGACGCCTGCCTTCTGTGTCGTATGAAAACTGCCGCCCCTGAGTGGGCTCGTAAGTCACCTGATTCGCCCACACTCGCCCTAATTGGGCAAGTAGGCCTTTTGGGAATCCCCCGAATAAGCTATCAAGCGACTGCTAAACATTTTTACCACCCTGCACGAAGTCACAAGTGGATGTGTCCAAAAGCCCGCCAAACTTCAAAGCTAATGTCCTATGAATCCAACTCGGCCTCAAGGCGCTCTCAGTCCCTCTACCTCCATTATTTGATGCTAGAACGAAGCTGATGTGCGGGGTCTCTTGGGCCACCTGCAGTCGAGCCTGCTGCAGGGCCTGCCGTCCGGCAAGCACTTGCCGCCCCAGCCGATGGGTTTTTCATACTCTTCGCGAGAACTGTGCAAGCTGGAGAAATAGCGGGTCAGGTCAGGTCACCATCACGGATTTTTGAATATAACGAAATCAATTGTGTGTCCCCAATAGAAATGGACGATCTCCATGTGATTGTCGTTGTGAGATGACAATATATCACCCCTCGGAGGAGGGGCTAACACTCCCCCTCAATCAACTCCTGGGGGACCCCTAAGGTCAGCGCTCACCTGTGACCGGTATGAAAGGGGGGCCCACCGTATTGCTTAACCCGCGCCCCACCGGGGGTCCGGCGCCACCTTCGCCCCACCGGGGGGGCCATCGATGGCCCCCCTCTAACTCCGAAAATATGGGCGTTAGCGCAAATCTGCAAAGTGCAATAGAAAGCTTGCGTGAATTCAGTAAGAAATTACTTCGCATGTTTTAGTGCTCAGGTCAATGGTTTGACCTCCAGAGGTCAAATTAGGTCAAGATCGGCTATTTTCACTCAAATATGCAATGATTGAGCAAACTGGGCATAACTCTTATGTCATTAGAGCTATTGAGGCCTGGTAAAGTACATTTGATAGCAAATTGCCAGTACTTTTTCCGCTATGTGGAACGTAAAGACCTCCCGCCAGTGGTTTGACCTCCAGAGGTCACCTCGTGACCTAATATGACCTGAGGTCACGAAAGGTCAGAAAGTGACCTTGCCGTATATCAAATGAAAGCCAGTGACAAGACAAACACGATGGTGTTTGTTTCACCGCTCTAGCTTAATTAGGTCAAAAGTTATTGCCAAAATACTGTTTTTGACCTCTGGTGACCTTGGATGACCTTGGAAAAGTCAAAGGGCAAATATGACCCCTGGGATCCGTGAAAGGGTGTCCAAAAACGTTGTTCTGAGCAGTCTGAGTATTTGCAATCATTTTTGTGGCTTTTATATCATGAAACAACTTTTCCCTATGCTTTTCCAATGGGAGAGGTCGCCTCGTGACCTGACCTCAGGGCACGAAATCGAAAAATCCCGGATATACACCTTTTAGACCCTGGAGGGGTTATGAAGTGTAGGAAGTTTCAAACCGATCGACTTAGAAATGTAGCTCTTACAGAGCTCTAAAGTGAAGTGAGGTGACCTTGGTTGACCTCGTCTGGTGACCTGACCTTGGGTGACCCGGGGTAAAAAATTTCAGGGATGATGGGAAAATGATGCAGTGAGAGGTAGAGCCCTCAACCGCGGTGCTGCGCCGCGTCGTTTTTCTGCTATCCCGGAAAAACCTTAGGGGGTCATCGATGGCCCCCCGGTGGGGCGAGGGTTAAGGTCGACCCAGGGAGGGGTCCATGGACACCAGGGACTCCCCTTGGCTGCGCCACTGTGTCCCGTTTTGCCGTGCTGTCGCACTGTAAAGGTCCCGTTACCAGCCCGCCTCCACTCCTGTTGGAGTGGAGGCTGGCTGGTCCGCTGTCGGAGTAGAGGCTGGCTGGCCTGCTGTTGGCGTGGAGGCTCGCTGACCTGCTGTTGGTAGAGGCTGGCTGGCCTGCTGTTGGCGTGAGGCTCGCTGACCTGCTGTCGGGTAGAGGCTGGCTGGCCTGCTGTTGGCGTGGAGGCTCGCTGACCTGCTGTTGGAGTAGAGGCTAGCTGGCCTGCTGTTGGAGTGGAGGCTCGCTGACCTGCTGTTGGAGTGGAGGCTGGCTGGTCTGAATGTAGATTTTGCCGGTAGGCCGCACATTTGCTGATTGGAGCTGGTGTCTCGGTGCTGCCGCCGTGCCGCCGACGTGCTGCCGCCGCTTGCTCGGCTTCAGTGGTCCCGCCCTCGTCTCACTAGAACCAATCTGCCTTCGATTTGTTCATAAGCGTCGCTACCGACAAAAAGTGGGAGGGAGGTGGTAGCGAATCTTCGACCTCCTGGTAACCAAAAACTTAGCTCTCTGGAAACAAAAACTCGTCGGACTTCGGTTTCTTTTTACCCTCGCCACTTACTGGTAACGATGTTTTCCTACGTCTTTCCAATTTGGCCGAAATCGAGAATTTTACCAATGGAAAGAGGGACCCAGGGCTCCAGACCCCGCATTTTCGGCGCGCAAAGATTTGCTATTCCGTGCTGTCACATGTTCCAGGGAGGGTGGGGGAGGACTTTTACTGGCTGTTCTAGAAAGCACTGGTGCCGATTTCTTTCGTCGGAAGAGCAGCACGAACACAAATTCGAAGTGCCGCGATCTCTCTGTTATTGTGTCCGGCTTATGTTGTTTTCGTCCACCGTCTTCTGCAATGCTGCACACTGCGGCAGAAGAGGCCAGCTCGTGCTGTTGCGAACCGTGCCGACAGCCTGGTGTCCGGTGCTCCGAGCAACGATGCCGTGGTAGGATTTTGAGCCGCCGTGACGTGGACGCTGCCTGTCCATACATAACACTTGTGGTGCGTTTGTTTTCGTCTCCAGCCGGCAGCTGGAGCTCCCCAGGGATCAGTAATCTCTCACAGGGATCAGTAAAGTCTCTGCCCGACAATCCAATCTCTCACAAACGCCTCGCGCTGACCTTTCCGTAGCCATAACTCGGGAATCGGCCTAGTTTTTTGTGAGGTCGCTATAGCACGCTTGGCATTTTTGTTGCCGAAACTTCCTTCCCGACCTCTCTCAAAAAGTGCGTCCGAAATCCCCACAACGGTTTTAAGGTTATTTGTTCTGACGTCAGGGAGTCGTCGGAGGAAAACTTAGGTACCCAGAATGAAATTGAATCTGGAGACGCCCGGCAGCTGTAGGTGCTGTTATTAGTGTCTTTGGTCTCGTCAGCGCGTGGTCTGAAGCCTCTCGGCTGTTTTTCCACGGACATTCCATCCCCTACCTCCAAGGGCATTCAAAAGCCCACCTCTAGAACCCACTTAATGTTGCTTGCGTTAGCCTCCGCAATATTTCTGAAAGCACTGCCAGTTTTGCAGACGATGCAATGATTACCGATACCGTGGGATTGAAACTTCTATTTGTTCTGCCCACAGTTTTTTTGTAAAGGAAGTTGAGGGCATATTCAATTATAATCGTAAATGAATTAAATCTATTAAATCATGTATATGAAATGCCTTAAAGGGAAGGTGGCACCTTCATAACGTGATTTTAACTGAGATAGCCAAGTCGTAAAGCAAGTCGGAAAACCCGATACTCAATATATCATTTGTCTTGGAACTCAAGATTCCCGTAGAAAAAAGCTAAAACCTACTCTCAATGTACCCCTCATGTACCCCTAGCAGCAGGCCACAGTTGTCATGGCTGTTGGTGTGACGACATATGCTGACGTCACGATGAGCATCAGCCAATTGAAATCCTTGAAGCTTTTCGAGTATGTTGTGGTTGCCAGATCATTACATCATCCACAGGCAGATTTTTTTCCTAGAGGAGTATCTAAAAAATAAAAATATTGAGCTTATTGTACATTTTTCAGAGAAATCATGAGTGGTTTCATTATTTTCGGCTACAAGTACGCCTAATTACACTAAATTCCAGGATTCGACCAAGGTGCCACATTCCCTTTAAGACTGAGCTTCCATGGCATATGGCCATGGAAGTTCAGTCTAGGTGGGCATTCCACGTGTGGATAAAAAGTTTTTTTATTTTTGTATGAACAGTGCTTATCAGCCGACTTTCTTAACTTGCGCATTGACGGGGTCTGAGCCACCTTCACTGACGGGGACTGAGCCACCTTCACTTTGAGGGGGCGCCCCCCCTCCCGAAGATCTCGAGAACCACGCTAGGTAGCGAAAAGCGGTAAACGGTGTTGGGTAGTCCATTCACTTCTCCATTGAAAATATTTACCATTTTTTGTTAGGTCACATTTAAGGTCACTAGAGGTCAAAACATGCCGTCATAGGGATAAGATGTAAATGAAGGGTTTCGGTCATTAAATCTGAACAGTAAAGATAGAGCAAAACAATTTAAACAATTGGAATCCTCGTGGGAAGCCGAATCGAATGATATTTAATATGACCCTGCTAGGTCAAATCAAGGATTTGACCTGACCTCCGGTCAGGTCAAATTAGGTTAAATGCATATCATTAGAACCGCAAAGACAAGGCGATTCTAATTCAGTTAAAATAAACGCTCTTTCACCATATGTAACTAAGTTATTCAGCTAAAACCATTTTCCCATGTATTTCCAATGGAGAAGTCATGGCTTGTACGTAACCTCAGGTCATCGATATCAAAAATACCGGAACATATGTTAGAGATCTCAGTGGGCCCATTATGTGATCTTAGTTTCAATCGGATAGGTTCACCGTGTTCCGACTTATGCTATCTTAAACTATTTCCGAGTTCAGGTCATTTGGCCTGTACTGTTGACCTGACCTGAGATGACCTAACCTTAAAAATTTGTAAAATTTGTACAAAATTTGTAAAAAATGATAAGAGAAAAGGTATGCCAAGTACGGAAGCGTTACGCTCCGCCGTTTGTATTCTGTCTCCGAAAAACCCGAGGGGGGGCGGGTACACGCCATCCCCCCGTCAATGCGCGTGTTAAGTTACTGACCTTGAAGAGGAACCAGAAACATGGTGTCACATGGTGATATATGCCCACTCAACCATGCATGGCCACTCAGCCATACATGGCCACTCAGACCGAGTGCTAAATGGCAGCGGTGGACCGGCTGACGTGCTCTGCCGGCGTGCCCGGCCTCCTCTCACGGCAGCGGGCTCCATCACTGCTTCTCCGCGGTCTGTCAGTTGCGGAGGAGCGCGGTCTCCCGCGGGAATGGCCGGTGGGCGCCTGCTCGGCTCTGTATCGGCGCCGCGGGGCCAATACCGACCGTGTCGGCCAGCCCAGCCGCCCACCGGCCCACGGCGCGGCCGCGCCAGACAGCGCTGCCCGCACTGGCCCAATCAGTGTAGCCAGAACCGCAGTTCACCCCGAGCCGGCCTGGCGCGGCGCTGGTTACCAGTTTGGATCCAAATCCTGTTTTTTGTCGATATTTACTATACCACAAGCAATCACACCTAGCGGTGATAACTTAACAGATTTGACCGTGTCAAAAGCAGCCTGCTCTTACTCCATTGATATGGAAAGATATTTGAACCTGGTTAAGTGTTTCTGAAAAGTTGCCAGCTTGGCAGACACCGATATAACGCTCTTCTGCGTAAAACTGCACTCTGTATGGGATGTCTTCAAACTTGCCTGGCGGCGCGGCGTCACGCTTAAAGAGCACAAACAGCCCAGCCTGCCGTTTTCTCGTTACTCCTAAAAGTAAAGCCCAAGCACGCCAGACGCAATAAACCTTCGTTTGGGCCGAAAGGCAGAAGCAATGAAAATTTAAGAGTGAAACGTTCACTAATGGGATTTCAATTAAAATCACAAAAATAGGGTAGCAGACGAGGCAGATGTCCCGCTAGCTTCTCTCCAGAACAGTACAGGGCCCTGGGCCCCACCAAGTCGACTACTGTGAGAAAAGAGCCTCACTCCAGAACAGTACAGGGCCCTGGGCCCCACCAAGTCGACTGCTCCGAGAACCGGAACTGGACAGAGACGTACACCCGGGCAGAGCAGAACTGGCGGGCGATAGAGACGTGCACTCGGACAGAGCAGAACTGGCGGGCGATAGAGACGTGCACTCGGGCAGAGCAGAACTGGCGGGCGATAGAGATGTGCACTCGGGCAGAGCAGAACTGGCGGGCGATAGAGACGTGCACTCGGACAGAGCAGAACTGGCGGGCGATAGAGACGTGCACTCGGGCAGAGCAGAACTGGCGGGCGATAGAGACGTGCACTCGGACAGAGCAGAACTGGCGGGCGATAGAGACGTGCACTCGGACAGAGCAGAACTGGCGGGCGATAGAGGCGTGCACTCGGACAGAGCAGAACTGGTGGGCGATAGATATATGCACTCGGGCAGAGCAGAACTGGCGGGCGATAGAGATATGCACTCGGGCAGAGCAGAACTGGCGGGCGAGTATTCCCGGGATGACGCTGTCTGGATAATGACTACCTTCGCCGAAAGCCTCCCTTGGTTACCAGTGGAAACCGAACAATGGAAAACTATATGCTCAACGCTCCGACAAATAATAACCTCGGCCTGCGGCCTCGGCAGGTGCCGCTCCGGCGCAGGAGAAGCCGGTGACAATGTACGTTAGGCAAACAGTTCGATTGACAGGCGAGTGTTTTCAGCAGTATGATACATATACTAACGCGTTGTTAGGACTTGAGGTCTTGTGTTCTCATTATGACTCCATTCAATCCCATGTGTAAGCCCTTTTTCTAAACTAACATGTCTCTGCACACTGCGCCACGTTTGCCCTCTGTTCATGTCATCACATAAATAAACACACGTATAAAGTTTGGTTTGTTAAGTAAGGACTGGGTATGCCCAGAAGAAAGGACATACAATATAAAATATTGTGGGTTTGCCGACCATATTTCACCTATACCCGGAGAACTTCGCACAATTCAGCCTATTTGTTTCCGAGTTAGCTTCGGTTACCCTAAGTCCCAGTCCGCATGCGCAGTAAAGTCTGCAGTGAATGAGAGCGAAGATACCGTTATAATTGACTGAAGCATGTTGGTATGTCGTGTGTTTGTCTCTTGGTCTAAACTATCCCTTATAGCCTAATATTCCTTAGAATTCCTACTGCGCATGCGCAGAACAATGCCGTGTCATACAGCCGTGAATTTGGATTAGCAGGTAGTATTCTGCTATTACTCGCAAAGTTTAAGCCCAACCGGTCTATTGGCTCCCGAGATAGCCTCCCTGACCATAAGTTCTAATGCGCATGCGCACTAACCTTTGTAGTAAGCAAGGGTGACAAAACTTTCATACTAAATTTAAACATGTTGGCTCTTCTCTGTTCATGTCTTCTTCTGAAATATCCTCACCTTTAAGGCTTATGTTTGAGATTTCTACTGCGCATGCGCAGGGCAGTGCAGCTTCACTATGACATTATTTGTGGTTTGCATTTCATGTTATTTTCTTGTTCACAAAATTTCAAGAAAATCGACCCGTAGGCTACCGGGATAGCCTCTGCTTCCATTAGTTTCACTGCACATGTGCAGAGACCTTTCATTGACCTGAAGACCAGATTCAAAATCTGCATGACCGATTTCCTCTTATTGATATTGTTCGATAATATGGAATAGAGTGCAACGAGATTTATATATTATTTATATGTCTAAATACGATAGCGGATACAAGGGGCGAGGCTAGTGGGCTTGTCCCCCCCCATGTGAAAATGCCTACAGCTATAGCATAGGCAGAGGATGTTTTGAGGCAATGGCGGGGAGCCTGGAGCTAATAGGTGAATTCAGGGCGGCGGGGGGGATAGGGGGCACGTGCCCCCCTTTGGTCGATCCTCGGCGCCCCCTGAAATGGCCACGGCGCCCCCTCAAACATTCGATGGCACCCCCTGAAATGTCACTTCCCACCCCCTCCCCTAAGATGCAAAAATCGGTGCCCATCGGAAGGATTTTGCGTGTCAAAAGTGGCGCCCTATGTTCCGGATTACACCCCTTCCCCCGGGACGGTGCCCCTCTATCGGTAAAGCTGGTTCCGCCTATGCTCGAGCTCCCTAACCCCATCCCCGAACTGATATCCTGGATCCGCCTATGCTCGAACTCCTTAGCCTCACCCCCGTATTGATGTCCTGGGTCCGCCTATGCTCGAGCTCCTTAGCCCCACCCCCTTTTTGATGTCCTGGATCCGCCTATGCTCGAACTTTGTAGCCCCACCTCCGTACTGTCATGGATCCGCCTATGTTCGAGCTCCCTAGCCCCATCCCCGTACTGATGTCCTGGATCCGCCTATGCTCGAGCTCGTTAGCCCCACCCCCGGACTGATGTCCTGGATCCGCCTATGAGCGAGCTCCTTAGGCCCATCCCTGTACTGATGTCCTGGATCCGCCTATGCTCGAGGTCCTTAGCCCCACCCCCGTACTGATGTCCTGGATCCGCCTATGTTCGAGCTCCTTAGCCCCATCCCTGAACTGATGTCCTGGATCCGCCTATGTTCGAGCTCCTTAGCCCCATCCCTGAACTGATGTCCTGGATCCGCCTATGCTCAAACTCCTCAGGCCCATCCCCGTACTGATGTCCTGGATCCGCCTATGCTCGAGCTCCTTAGCCCCGCGCCCTTACTGATGTCCTGGTTCCGCCTATGCTCGAACTCTGTAGCCCACCTCCGTACTGTCCTGGATCCGCCTATGCTCAAGCTCCTTAGCTCCATTCCCTTACTGATGTCCTGGATCCGCCTATGCTTGAGGTCCCGAGTTCCAACCCCGTACTGATGTCCTGGATCCGCCTATGATCGAGCTCCTTAGGCCCATCCCCGTAATGATGTCCTGGGTCCGCCTATGCTCTAGCTCCTTAGCCCCACCCCTGTACTGATGTCCTGGATCCGCCTATGTTCGATCTCCTTAGCCCCACCCCCGTACTGATGTCCTGGGTCCGCCTATGCTCGAGCTCCTTAGCCCCACCCCGAACTGATGTCCTGGATCCGCCTATGCTCGAGCTCCTTAGGTCCATCCCCGTACTGATGTCCTGGATCCGCCTATGCTCGAGCTCCTTAGCCCTACCCCTACTGATGTCCTGGATCCGCCTATGCTCGAGCTCCTTAGCCCCACCCCCTTACTGATGTCCTGGATCCGCCTTGCCGAGCTCCTTAGCCCCACCCCTTACTGATGTCCTGATCCGTATGCTCAAACCCGTAGCCCCACCTCCGTATTGTCTTGATCCGCCTATGCTCGAGGTCCTTAGCCCCAACCCCGTACTGATGTCCTGGATCCGCCTATGCTCGAGTCCTTAGCCCCAACCCCGTCCTGATGTCCTGGATCCGCCTATGCTCGAGCTCCTTAGCCCCACCCCGTACTGATGTCCTGGATCCGCCTATGCTCGAGTTCCCTCGCCCCACTCCGGTACTGATGTCTTGGATCCGCCTATGCTCCAGCTCCTTAGTCGCACCCCCATACTAATGGCCTGGATCCGCCACTGCTTATACAGTTGATTTAAGCAGGCAGTGCAAGGAGTCACGTGTCATGGTATGACCACAAAGAGGTTTATTCGGCTGGGAAAGAAATTGTGTGCAACGGTGGATCCTTTAACCAGTGTTACCTATGGTTAGAGAATGCATTAACTAGCGGGTAGACAGATAGATAGATGATAAACTTTTATTGGACAGAAACAATATGACAGGTATAACAAAGAGATTGACGCAAAAGCCCGAAGGCTTAAGTGGTGGGGCCTCTCTTATCTCTCTCATAAAACACATCACTTTTACCGGACGTATCACACACATACACAGTAAGATTCGGACACACGTAAAGAAACAAAACACAACAGACCAAACAAGCAAACCAGTTCCTGACCACCATTTCGTTTTTATTCGTCGCAAGTCGCCACAGCGCGCAGGACCCCACCGCACGGCCGTCACCCGGCCGTCCGACTGATATGAATATCTAACAGACAACGCCACCGCCGCACGAGTAGAGGAGCCGAAACGAGACAGACTACCCTGCCACCACCGGGCATTCGCGCTGGTCTATAGCATGCGTAGATAGCTGTGGCATCTCTCGGATAGCAGCTCCCATAGCGCCACCTGCAGCGACGCTACGGCCGAACGGCGGGGTGAGGTTTCAAACGGGAAACATACTAGCATGATGTATTACATTTAAGTAAAGGTAGACTGGTGTTGCAATGATATGCAACCTGTTGCAATGGCAAGATATGTCTCTTACCTTTTTTATATATGTCTCTTACCTAGCTGCATGCAAAATTTCATTTCCCTGCAATGACTCTAACCACCCTAAACCCCGGTGTGAAGCAAAACTGAACCGATAAAATTACCACTTTGAAATGTATTTTACGACTTATAGCTCGGACGCCGTAAGAGATAAGTGGGGGGTATGAGTGAGAAAAATGACGGCAACGAAGTTTGCTATCCAGCCGTGTTAAGTTCAATACCCTAGCTATCATGTTCTGGAAACCAGGGGGCTGAGAATAAAAAAGTTTCGAAACGTATAATTTATTTTTGCCTATAAAATAAAAAGTTTGCGTCGGAAAGTTTTTATCTCTAAATATATAATAAGGGGGGCTATTCTCTTTTATTATCTGAAATGGAAACTAAATTTTATTAATTAGATCCGAAGATATAAAGGTTTGAATGATATTTTCGGAAATACAAACCTTCACGGAATATGCCAAAAAGGACCCTCAAATTTCCGTTTTCATTTTGTTTTTGTGTTTGTGCAGAACTGCACAAACAGGCCTATAAGTGGATATTTGACTTAGAACCTGAACTGCCGTAGCTTCAGATATTTCGAGCCTATAGTTTAAACCATGAGTTTTATGTCAAATTTAGAGTTAATTTAGAGACTTAAATTTGAACCTTTTTCTTTCCAACTTTTTGTGTGAACTACAAATTTCTCTGATGTAAAAGGGTGCAAGTTTGAAGAGTCTACATGAATTAGCAAAAAATAGAAAAATAAAAGTTAAAAATCACCTAATGCAAAATTCTGGGCAAAATTTTGAAAATTTTGAAAATTGACAACCGTGTACTTATTCATTTGGAAGTGCCTTCTATCCACAAAAGTTTTAGGTCTCTGATACCAGCGCTCAAAACAGACAACAACAACAACAACAGACCTCGGCCTGCGGCCTCGGCAGGTGCCGCTCCGGCGCAGGAGAAGCCGGTGACAATGTACGTTAGCCAAAAAGTTCGATTGACAGGCGAGTCTTTTTAGCAGTTTGATACTTATAACAACGCAATGTTGGAGTTTTAGGTTTTGTGTTCTCATTATGGCTCCATTCAATCCCCTGTCTAAGCCCATGTTTTCCTACATTAGCATGTCTCTGCACACTGCGCCACGTTTGCCCTCTGTTCATGTCATCACATAGATAAACACACGTATAATGGTTGTTTTGTTAAGTAAAGACTGGGCATGACCAGAAGAAGGGAGATACATTATAAAATATGATGGGTTTGCCGACCGTATTTCACCTATACCTGCAGATTTTCACCCAATTCAGCCAAATTGTTAACGAGTTAGCTTCGGTTACCCTACTCCCAGTCCGCATGCGCAGTAACGTATGCAGTGAATGAGAGCAAAGATACCGTTATAGTTGACTGAAGCATATTAACCCTATTTCCGGCAGGGGGGCTAATATTGCCCCCCTTCATGTTTTTCGAGAATATCTCCGAAACGGCTTGCGATAGAACTTTGAAACTTCCTGACTTTTCCTAAAACTAGTACAGGCAGGTTTTCTGAAATTTTCAAGATTATATATTTACCAGGGGCGGAGCTATGGCTGGGTTTTTGGGGAGGTTCTGTCCACAAACCAAGTATTATCGTATGCGATGGGTTTTTTGTAAAAGGAAGCCGTCTCTGCTGATCCTGATACCAGTTATATGGTTTTATTATATCATTTTTTATGTGAGATGATAGTGCATTCACAATTGTTACTATTTGTATTCATCAGTGGCGGTTACAGCAGTTCAAAATGGGGGGAATGTTATCAAGAAGGACTAAACGTTAGTAAGTGAGAAGACTGCTTACAGCCGTGTCAGGGCGAATACAATTGGGTATATGAAAATTCAAAATAGTTATAACCCAATTCTAGATTACCAGAGGCGTGTCCAGTCACTACACATTTTCAAAATGTATATTCCCAGCCAGTATCACCGCCGCGACTCAATATCGTTGTATATTGAAAATGTGTTTCCAATCACCCCCACCCCCCACGACGAGTCCTTGATCCGCCTATGTCACCCCCTTTCCCAGAGCTGCCATGGGAGGGTAACAATTATCAGAAATTAAATTTCAACTAGTCGAGGGACTAATATACTCATGCATACCATTCGCATATTGTTGGTATGTATTTTACCCCACTGTTTTACCTTACTGCATCCGCCCCTGATAAGTTTTTCACTTTTTTCTCATTTATTTATGTGTCAAAGATGCCAAGCAGTATATGACGGCTTCTAATCCGCGTAACAAAAACTTTTTAGGTTGTATATATTTCCCCTCATAGTCCTGGTCCTGGAACTGCCATTGAATTTCGAATTTTTGCGTAACTCGAGTATATGAAAATTTTGGGTCAATTATTTGTAAATCTGAACTAGTTTTGTGAAAATCGTACAACAGAGACAAGGGTTATGGAAAATCTAAAAAATACACAAAAATTGTATATTTTGCATGACCTTCTCCTAAAAATAAAAATTTTGAAATTTTCTTTTTTCAAAATAAAGTTTAGCAGCAGAGGAATCTATGGCACTTTGAATTTTTTAATCGGCCGGTTAGATTACGAGATCTTAGGGGGGCCGATATTGCCCCCCTGCCGGAAATAGGGGTAGCCGGGAGCCTGACGGAAATAGGGTTAATATGCCGTTTGTTTGTCTCCTGGTCTAAATGATCCCTTAGAGCCTATTATTCCTTAGAATTCCTACTGCACATGCGCATAATAGTGCAGCGTCATAATGCCATCAATTTTCCATACTTTGATTTATTCCCATATGTAAGAAAGTACCTTTTCGAAATCTGGCAGCAGCGATGGGACGCTGACACCAAAGGTGGCAAGCTAAGGGAACTGAAGCCCCAGATAGGACCCTGGTTATCTAGCAATGCCAACAGCAGAAAACACGAAGTACTTATGTCGAGACTTAGAATGGGGCACACCTACGCCACTCACTCCTACCTCCTGACTGGCGACCGCCCACCGGAATGTCCACGCTGCGGCGAAAGACTGACGGTGAGGCATGTCCTGGTCGAGTGCCGTGACTTTGAGCTGGAGAGGAGGCGCCATCTGCCCGGCTCGCCGTCGCTGCAGTCACTTCTCGGGGAATCTCCTTCTGTCAGATGTTCAGACCTAGAAGAGTATCTCAGGAGAATTAACTTCAAGGTGATATACTCTCCTACATAGTGACGTTTACCTAGTGTGTTTCTTTTCAGTGAAGTGACCTTATATAGCAGTGACTTGGTTGTTTCATTTCCGTGACAGACTGCAGCCTTCTTCCCGATTTTCTGTATCCAGCGAGTAAACGCGTATGTATATTTTACTGGTTTGATCTCCTTGAAGGGATTGTGAAGTTTTTTCTAGAAATATCTGACCCTTAAATTGTTATGGGCGCCATATGACCTGGGCTGTCGGTGCGCCCCAAAACCCCAAACATGATGATGATGAATGCCATCAATTAGGATTAGCAGATGCTATTCTGCTTTTACTCGCAAAAATTTGAGCGAAATCGGTGTATTGGCTTCCGAGATAGCCTCCATGACCATAAGTTCTAATGCGCATGCGCACTGCCATTTGTTGTTACCAAGGGTGACAAAACATTCATGCTAACTTTAAGCACGTTGGCTTTCCCTCTGTTCAGGTCCTCCTCTGAAATATCCTCGCCTTTCAGGCTTATATCCATAATTTTTGCTGCGCATGCGCGGAGCAGTGCAGCTTCAATGCATTTTTGACTTACATTTCGTGATATTCTTCTGTTCACAAAATTTCAAGAAAATCGACCCGTAGGTTGCCGAGATAGCCTCTGTTACCATTAGTTCCAGTGCGCATGCGCAGTGACCTTTTGTTGACCTGAATACCACATTCGAAATCTGCATGGTCGATTGCCTCTCATTAATATTGTTCGGTAATTTGATACGGAGTGCAACGAAATCTTCAATCTTTCATATGCTTATATACATACATGGTGGCTATTCAAATGGTGGTAGATACAATGGGCGGAGCTAGGGGCTGAACTTCCCCCCCCAATTTCAGAATATCTATGGTTAATACAAATACAGAAGCTGTTCCGAGGCAATGGCGGGGAAGGCTCCAGTCCCGTACCAGCCCCCATCCTCACTGCTCCCCCGTCCGAAATGTTTCCCATGAGCTATCTCAGCACGCCTCTGGACCCTGCTACCATTCCCTAGATACCTGAGGGCATCACTGCTCACTTCCTCGGATCTCTAAACACGCCTCGGCACCCTCTGCCGTCTAGTCAGGTTCCCGTCCGCCCCGACCGGCTAGCCACCCGCTGTATGCACTCGGATAGAAATGGTATGTCTTTCTTGCACGCATTTACCGGCTACAGCTCACTGCCGCGGCACAGAAGGTCCATGCAAGAAGGGCAGAATGACGTCACGACTCCTGCGGGAAAAACGGGACCGAAGTATTTTGCCCCTCAGTGGCGAACTAGTCGTCTGAGCGTCATGAAACAAAAACGGCAGAACTCATAATTTCCCATACTACAAGTATAGAGAGAGCCATATATCTCAGTTGAGTATAAAGGCACTTTATCACGTGATGAATCTATGACAATCTATGAAAACCGCATCAAATTCAGTCTTTATCATCATATAGCTCAAAACCTATGGGAGACGCGCGGGTATGGTCAGGCAGACGGTTGTAGAACTTGAGCCGGGCTTTTTTTGGTACCAATTTCGAGAAGAAAATTTGGAAATATGTAGTCATAAATTCCCAAAAAAAACAAAAAATATTGTATTTTTGGCCGAAAAATATTTCCCATTAACTTAGAAATTTGAGTTTAAAATATGTTGTTCTAATGACAATACCCATCCCAACAAAGAAAACTGCACTCAAAAATGTCCAGAATTTTGAAAGTTATATGGTTTTAAAGTTTTAGGCCATAATTGCAATGTTTTGGAAAAGGGCCAAAACTGACCTTCAAAATTATGCTTTTGGTTCAGTTTAGTGTCTATGCAGTAATGCACAGTCCATTCTGTCTGTAAAAATCCAGTTTGGAACACCTAGCATCATATCTTCAGATATTTCGAACTTATAACTTTGGTAATGCATTGCACTACAAGTTGGAGGTAAAAGTTTCAAAAAATCATTTTGGAAGTACAAATTTGGATTTTTTGCTTCAAACTTTGAGCAACAACTGGTAATTGATTGTGTGTAAAAGAGTGTAAGTTTGAGAGCTGTAGACTAAAAATAGAAAAATAGAAAAATAAAAGTTTAGAAAAATATAATCCAAAATTTTGGAAAAGCGTTTGCAAAATTTGAAAATCTGCAGCCGTCGGGATTTTTTATGGGTTCCTGCCTTTCATCCCTGCAAGTTTCAAGTATCTGATACCAGTCCTCAGAACAGACAACAACAACTACTACCTCGGCCTGCGGCCTCGGCAGGTGCCGCTCTGGCGCAGGAGAAGCCGGTGACAATGTACGTTAGCCAAACAGTTCGATTGACAGGCGAGTTTTTTTCAGCAGTTTGATACTTATAACAAAGCAATGTTGGAGTTTTAGGTTTTGTGTTCTCATTATGGCTCCATTTAATCCCCTGTCTAGGCCCATGTTTTCCTAAATTAGCATGTCTCTGCATACTGCACCACGCTTGCCCTCTGTTCATATCATCAAAGAAATAAACACACGCATAATGTTTGTTTTGTTAAGCAAAGACTGGGCATGACGAGAAGAAAGGAGATACAATATAAAATATGATAGGATTTCCGACGGTATTTCACCTATACCTGCAGATTTTCACCCAATTCAGCCTATTTGTTACCGAGTTATGCCCCAGCTCGAGACCTCAGCCCCACCACCGAACTGATGTCCTGGATCCGCCTATGCTCGAGCTCCTTACCCCACCCCCTTACATATGTCCTGGATCTGCCTATGCTCGAACTCCGTAGCCCCACCTCTATACTGCCCTGGATCCGCCTATGCTTGAACTCCTTAGCCCCTACCCCTACTGATGTCCTGGATCCGCCTATGCTTGAGCTCCCGAGCCCCACCCACGTACTGATGTCCTGAACCCGCTTATGCTCGAGCTCCTTAGCCCCACCCCCGTACTGATGTCCTGGATCCGCTTATGTTTTAACTCTTTAGCCCCTACCTGTTTTAACTCTTTAGCCCCTTGATGTCCTGGATCCGTTTATGCTCGAGCTCCTTAGCCCCACCCCCTACTGATGTCTTTGATCCGCCTATATTCGAGCCTCTTACCCCAGCCCCGTACTGACGTCCTGGATCCGCCTCTGCTCGAGCTCCTTAGCCCGACACCCATACTGATGTCCTGGATCCGCCTATGCTCCATCTCCTTAGCCCCACCTCCGTACAGATGTCCTGGATCCGCCTATGCTGGATCTCCTTAGCCCAATCCCCGTACCGATATGCTGTATCCGCCTATGCTCAAACTCCTTAGCCTCTACCCCCGTACTGATATCCTGGCTCCGCTTATGCTCGAGCTCCTTAGCCCCACCCCCGTACTGATGTCCTGGATCCGCCTATGCTCGAACTCTTTAGCCCCTACCCCTGTGCTGATGTCGTGGATCCGCTTATGCTTGAGCTCTTTAGCCCCACCTCTGTAATGATGTCCTTTATCCGCCTATACTCGAACCCCTTAGCCCCACCCCCGTACTGATGCCCTGGATCCGCCTCTGCTCGAGCTCCTTAGCTCCACACCCATACTGATGTCCTGGATCCGCCTATGCTGGAACGCCCGAGCCCCACCTCCGTACTGATGCCCTGGATCCGCCTATGCTCGAACTCCTTAGCCCCTACCCCCTACTGATGTCCTGGATCCGCCTATGCTCGAGCTCCTTACCCCACCTTCTTACTGATGTCCTGGATCCGTCTATGCTCGAACTCCGTAGCCCCTACCCCCCCCACTGATGTCCTGGATCCGCCTTTACTCGAGCTCCGGAGCCACACCCCTGCACTGATGTCCTGGATCCGCCTATGCTCGAGCTTCTTAGCCCCACCCCCGAACTGATGTCCTGGATCTGCCTATGCTCGAACGCCGTAGCCCCACCTCCGTACTGCCCTGGATTCGCCTATACTCGAACTCTTTAGCCCCTACCACCCTACTATTGTCCTGGATCCGCCTATGCTGGAACGCCCGAGCCCCACCTCCGTACTGATGCCCTGGATCCGCCTATGCTCGAACTCCTTAGCCCCTACCCCCTACTGATGTCCTGGATCCGCCTATGCTCGAGCTCCTTACCCCACCTTCTTACTGATGTCCTGGATCCGTCTATGCTCGAACTCCGTAGCCCCTACCCCCCCCCACTGATGTCCTGGATCCGCCTTTACTCGAGCTCCGGAGCCACACCCCTGCACTGATGTCCTGGATCCGCCTATGCTCGAGCTTCTTAGCCCCACCCCCGAACTGATGTCCTGGATCTGCCTATGCTCGAACGCCGTAGCACCACCTCCGTACTGCCCTGGATTCGCCTATACTCGAACTCTTTAGCCCCTACCACCCTACTAATGTCCTGGATCCGCCTATGCTGGAACGCCCGAGCCCCACCACCGTACTGATGTCCTAGATCCGCCTATGCTCGAGCTCCCGAGCCCCACTCCTGTACTGATCAGCTGAATCCGCTTATGCTCGAGCTTCTTAGCCCCACCCCCGTACTGATGTCCTGGATCCACCTATGCTCGAACTCTTTAGCCCCTACCCACGTTCTGCTGTCCTGGATCCGCTTATGCTCGAGCTCCTTAGCCTCACCCCCGTACTGATGTCCTTGATCCGCCTATACTCAAGCCCTTTAGCCCCACCGCCGTACTGATCTCCTAGATCCGCCTCTGCTCGAGCTCCTTAGCCCCACACACATACTGATGTCCTGGATCAGCCTATGCTCGAGCTCCTTATCTCCACCCCCGTACAGATGTCCTAGATCCGCCTATGCTCGATCTCCTTAGCCCCATCCCCGTACTAATATCCTGGATCCGCCTATGCTCGAACTCCGTAGGCCCTAACCCCCTACTGATGTCCTGGATCCGCCTATGCTGGAACTCCCGAGTCTCACCCCGTACTGATGTCCTGAATCCGCTAATGCTCAGCTGCTTAGCCCCATCCCCGTACTAATGTCCTGGATCCGCCTATGCTCTAACTCCCTAGCCCGACCCTCGTACCGATGTCCTGGATCCGCCTATGCTCTAACTCCCTAGCCCGACCCTCATACCGATGTCCTGGATCCGCCTATGCTCTAACTCCCTAGCCCCACCCTCGTACTGATGTCCTGGGTCTGCCTATGCTCGAACTCTTTAGCCCCTACCCCCATGCTGATGTCCTGGATCCGCTTATGCTCGAGCTCCTTACCCCCACACCCGTAACGACCCCACCTCCGTGCCCCCCCGAAACGACATAGGCGGATCCAAGGGGAAAGGGGACAGATGCCCCCCATAGAATCTTAGCGCCCCCTGAAATTGTCCCGGAAACCCCTGGAAAGTTCGATGGCACCCCCTGAAATGTCGTTTTCCCCGAGATGCAGGTATCGGGGTCTACTGATAGGTTTTAGCGCCTACTTGATAGGTTTTCCGGCCAAAAGTGGCGTCCCTGGTGTAGATAGCGCCCACCAGGAAATTTCCCCTTCCACCTCGCTCCCGATAGGCAATCCTGGATCCGCGTATGGGAAGCGACATTTCAGGGAGCGTCATCGACCTTGAGAGGCGTGTCTTTACAATTTCAGAGGGCGCCGATGGTCGATTAGGGGTTGGGGAGGGGGATGGGGGAGAAGGGTGAGGGGGGCACCTAGCCTACTTATTGCCTGGATCCACCCATGGTCCAAAAACAGAAACATAATACTCTTATTGTAAACTCGGACTTTTACGGTACTCTAATTACTTGTGATGCATTATGGGTAGTAATGGGTACTTTTTTACCAGACCATAAGTAAACAGAAACGGCCGCGCCGATCGCCGGTGTTGCCGCGGCGTGGACGCAGGGGTGACGCGTGGTGATTTGCTACAACGTTGCGTGGAGAAACGGCATGTTTGTAAAGGTAACTTGGTGTTTCATTGATATCTTTGCAGATGGAATGTCGACATATGTCTCTTACCTAGCTGCATGCAAAATTTTATTTCCCTCCAATGACTCTAACCACCCCAAACCCCGGTGTGAAGCAAAAATGAACTGATAAAATTACCACTTTGAAATGTACTTTACGGCTTATAGCGCGGAAGCCGTAAGAGATAAGTGGGGGGTATGAGCGAGAAAAATTACGGCAACGAAGTTTTCTATCCAGCCGTGTTAAGTTCAATACCGTAGCTATCATGGTGTGGAAACCAGGGGGCTGAGAATAAAAATTTTAAAAACTTATATCTTATTTTTGCCTATAAAATAAAAAGTTTCAGTCTGAAAAAATTTATCTCTAAATATATAATAAAAGAGGCTATTCTCTCTTATTATCTCAAATGGGAACTAATTTTTATCATTTAGATCAGAAGATATAAGCGTTTGAATGATATTTTGGGAAATGCAGACCTTCACGGAATGGGCCAAAAAGGACCCTTAAATTTCCGTTTTTGTTTTGTTTCTGTGTTTGTGCAGTACTGCACAAACCGGCCTTTAAGTTGATATTTGACTCAGAACCTGAACTGCTGTAGCTTCAGATATTTCGAGCCTGTAGTTTAGACCATGAGTTTTATGCCGAATTTAGGGTGCAAAGTTTAAAAGCTAATTTAGAGCTCTAAATTTAAAGCTTTTTCTTTCCAACTTTTTGTGTGAACTACAAATTTCCCTGATGTAAAAGGGTGCAAGTTTGAAGAGTCTAGATGAATTAGCAAAAAATAGAAAAATAAAAGTTAAAAATCACATAATGCAAAATTCTGGGCAAAATTTTTAAAATTTTGAAAATTGACAACCGTGGTGCTTATTCATTTGGAAGTGCCTTCTATCCACAAAAGTTTTAGGTCTCTGATACCAGCGCTCAGAACAGACAACAACAACAACAACAACCTCGGCCTGCGGCCTCGGCAGGTGCCGCTCTGGCGCAGGAGAAGCCGGTGACAATGTACGTTAGCCAAACAGTTCGATTGACAGGCGAGTTTTTTCAGCAGTTTGATACTTATAACAACGCAATGTTGGAGTTTTAGGTTTTGTGTTCTCATTATGGCTCCATTCAATCCCCTGTCTAGGCCCATGTTTTCCTAAATTAGCATGTCTCTGCACACTGCGTCACGTTTGCCCTCTGTTCATGTCATCAAAGAAATAAACACACGCATAATGTTTGTTTTGTTAAGCAAAGACTGGGCATGACGAGAAGGAAGGAGATACGATATAAAATATGATGGGTTTTCCGACGGTATTTCACCTATACCTGCAGATTTTCACCCAATTCAGCCTATTTGTTACCGAGTTATGCCCCAGCTCGAGACCTCAGCCCCACCACCGAACTGATGTCCTGGATCCGCCTATGCTCCATCTCCTTACCCCACCCCCTTACATATGTCCTGGATCTGCCTATGCTCGAACTCCGTAGCCCCACCTCTATACTGCCCTGGATCCGCCTATGCTTGAACTCCTTAGCCCCTACCCCTACTGATGTCCTGGATCCGCCTATGCTCGAGCTCCCGAGCCCCACCCACGTACTGATGTCCTGAATCCGCTTATGCTCGAGCTCCTTAGCCCCACCCCCGTACTGATGTCCTGGATCCGCTTATGTTTTAACTCTTTAGCCCCTACCTGTTTTAACTCTTTAGCCCCTTGATGTCCTGGATCCGCTTATGCTCCAGCTCCTTAGCCCCACCTCCGTACTGATGTCTTTGATCCGCCTATACTCGAGCCTCTTACCCCAGCCCCGTACTGATGTCCTGGATCCGCCTCTGCTCGAGCTCCTTAGCCCGACACCCATACTGATGTCCTGGATCCGCCTATGCTCGAGCTCCTTAGCCTCACCTCCGTACAGATGTCCTGGATCCGCCTATGCTGGATCTCCTTAGCCCAATCCCCGTACCGATATGCTGGATCCGCCTATGCTCAAACTCCTTAGCCTCTACCCCCGTACTGATATCCTGGCTCCGCTTATGCTCGAGCTCCTTAGCCCCACCCTCGTACTGATATCCTGGGTCCGCCTATGCTCGAACTCTTTAGCCCCTACCCCCCGTGCTGATGTCCTGGATCCGCTTATGCTCGAGCTCCTTAGCCCCACCCCCGTACTGATGTCCTTGATGCGCCTATACTCGAGCCCCCTTAGCCCCACCCCCGTACTGATGTCCTGGATCCGCCTCTGTTCGAGCTCCTTAGCCCCACACCCATACTTATGTCCTGGATCCGCCTATGCTCCAGCTCCTTAGCCCCATCCCCGTACAGATGTCCTGGATCTGCCTATGCTCGATCTCCTTAGCCCCACCCCCGTACATATGTCCTGGATCCGCCTCTGCTCGAGCTCCTTAGCCCCACCCCCCGTACTGATGTCCTGGATCCGCCTCTGCTCGAGCTCCTTAGCCCCACACCCATACTTTTGTCCTGGATCCGCCTATGCTCCAGCTCCTTAGCCCCACCCCCGTACTGATGTCCTGGATCCGCCTCTGCTCGAGCTCCTTAGCCCCACACCCATACTTATGTCCTGGATCCGCCTATGCTCCAGCCCATTAGCCCCACCCCCGTATTGATGTACTGGATCCGCCTTTACTCGTGCTCCGGAGCCCCACCCTCGCACTGATGTACTGGATCCGCCTATGCTCGAGCTCCTTAGCCCCACCCCCGTACTGATGTCCTGGATCCGCCTATGCTCGAACTTCTTTGCCCCACCTCCGTACTGATTGGATCCGCCTATACCCGAACCCTTTAGCCCCTACCCCCTACTGATGTCCTGGATCCGCCTATGGTCGAGCTCCTTACCCCACCCCCTTACTGATGTCCTGGATCCGCCTATGTTCGAACTCCGTAGCCCCACCTCTGTACTGCCCTAGATCCGCCTATGCTTGAACTCCTTAGCCCCCACCCCCTACTGATGTCCTGGATCAGCCTATGCTCGAGCTCCCGAGCCCCACCCCCGTACTGATGAGCTGAATCCGCTTATGCTCGAGCTCCTTAACACCACCCCCGTACTGATGTCCTGGATCCGCCTCTGCTCGAGCTCCTTAGCCCCACCCCCGAACTGATGTCCTGGATCCGCCTCTGATCGAGCTCCTTAGGCCCATCCCCGTACTGATGTCCTGGTTCCGCCTATGCTCGAACTCCTTAGCCCTACCCCTGTACTGATGTCCTGGATCCGCCTATGCTCGAGCTCCTTAGCCCCACCTCCGTGCTGATGTCCTGGATTCGCCTATGCTCGATCTCCTTAGCCCACCCTCGTACTGATGTCCTGGGTCCGCCTATGCTCGAGCTCCTTAACCCCACCCCCGAACTGATGTCCTGGATCCGCCTATGCTGGAGCTCCTTAGCCCCACCCCTACTGATGTCCTGGATCCGCCTATGCTTGAGTTCCTTAGCCCCACCCCTGTATTGATGTCCTGGATCCGCCTATGCTCGAGGTCCCGAGTTCCAACCCGCTCCTGATGTCCTGGATCCGCCTATGCTCGAGCTCCTTAGCCCCACTCCGTACTGATGTCCTGGATCCGCCTATGCTCGAGCTCACTAGCCCCACCCCGGTACTGATGTCTTGGATCCGCCTATGTTCGAGCTCCTTAGCCCCACCCCGATACTAATGGCCTGGATCCGCCACTGCTTATTAAGTTTATTTAAGCAGGGAGTGCAAGGAGTCACGTGTCATGGTATTACCACAAAGAGGTTTCTTCGGCTGGGAAAGAAATGGTGTGCAGCGGTGGATCCTTTGGCCAGTGCTACCTATGGTTAGAGGATGCATTAACTTGTGGGTAGATAGATAGACAGATGATAAAGTTTTATTGGACGGAAACAATATGACAGTTATAACAAATAGATTGACGCAAAAGCCCGAAGGCTTAAGTGGTGGGGCCTCTCTTATCTCTCTCATAAAACACACCACTTTTACCGGACCTATCACACACATACACAGTAAGATTTGGACACACATAAAGAAACAAAACACAACAAACCAAACAAGCAAACCAGTTCCTGACCACCATTTTGTTTTTTATTCGTCGCAAGTCGCCGCAGCGCGCAGGCCCCTACCGGACGGCCGCCACCCGGCCGTCTGACTGATATGAATATCTAATAGAAAACGCGCCCGCCGCACGAGTAGAGGAGCCGAAACGAGACAGACGATCCTGCCACCACCGGGCATTCGCGCTGGTCTATAGCATGCGTATCTATGGTATCTGTCTCGCATAGCAGCTACAAGTGCGCCGCCCGCAGCCACGCTACGGCCGAACGGCGGGGTGAGGTTTCGAGCGGGAAACATACTAGCATTGTGTATTACATTTAATTAAAGGTACACTGTTTTTGCTATGATATGCAATTTGCTGCGATGGCAAGATATGTCTTTGAACTAGCTTTTTGCCGAATTTTATCCACTTCCATCTATATTAACCATTCGAAATCCTGGTGTGAAGCAAAAATGAACCGATAAAATTACCACTTCGAAATTTATTTTACGGCTGTTAGGGCGGAAGCCGTAAGAGATAAGTGGGGGTTATGAGTGAGAAAAATGACGGCAACGAAGTTTTCTATCCAGCCGTGTTAAGTTTAATACCGTAGCTATCATGGTCTGGAAACCAGGGGCTGAGAATAAAAATTTTAAAAACTTATATTTTATTTTTGCGTATAAAATAAAAAGTTTCAGTCTGAAAGTTTGTATCTCTAAATATATAATAAAGGAGGCTATTCTCTTTTATTATCTGAAATGGGAACTAATTTTCATCAATTAGATCGGAAGATATAAGGGTTTGAATGATATTTTGGGAAATGCAGACCTTCACGGAATGGGCCAAAAAGGACCCTTAAATTTCCGTTTTTGTTTTATTTTTGTGTTTGTGCAGAACTGCACAAACAGGCCTATAAGTTGATATTTGCTTAGAACCTGAACTGCTGTAGCTTCAGATATTTCTGAGCCTGTAGTTTAGACCATGAGTTTTATGCCAAATTTAGGGTGCAAAGTTTAAAAGCTAATTTAGAGCCCTAAATTTAAAGCTTTTTCTTTCCAACTTTTTGTGTGAACTACAAATTTCCCTGATGTAAAAGGGTGCAAGTTTGAAGAGTCTAGATGAATTAGCAAAAAATAGAAAAATAAAAGTTAAAAATCACATAATGCAAAATTCTGGGCAAAATTTTGAAAATTTTGAAAATTGACAACCGTGGTGCTTATTCATTTGGAAGTGCCTTCTATCCACAAAAGTTTTAGGTCTCTGATACCAGCGCTCAGAACAGACAACAACAACAACCTCGGCCTGCGGCCTCGGCAGGTGCCGCTCTGGCGCAGGAGAAGCCGGTGACAGTGTACGTTAGCCAAACAGTTCGATTGACGGGCGAGTTTTTTTCAGCAGTTTGATACTTATAACAACGCAATGTTGGAGTTTTAGGTTTTGTGTTCTCATTATGGCTCCATTCAACCCCCCGTCTAGGCCCATGTTTTCCTAAATTAGCATGTCTCTGCATACTGCACCACGCTTGCCCTCTGTTCATATCGTCAAAGAAATAAACACACGCATAATGTTTGTTTTGTTAAGCAAAGACTGGGCATGACGAGAAGAAAGGAGATACAATATAAAATATGATGGGTTTACGACGGTATTTCACCTATACCTGCAACTTTTTTTGAGGTCGGGTCACTTGACCTGTAATGGTGACCTGACCTGAGATGACCTAACCTTAAAATTTTCACAGAAATTGTAAAAATGATGAGGGAAAAGGTATACCAAGTACGGTGGCGCTACGCGCCGCCGTTTTTCTGCTATCTCCGAAAAACCCGAGGGGGCGGGTACCCGCCCCCGTCAATGCGCGTGTTAAGAGGCGTGTCTTTGCAATTTCAGGGGCGCGCCAACAGCTGACAACTGTGGCCGTCTGGCTGGGGTACGTTTGGGATACATGTCATTATAGGCAGATCCAGGCAGAGAAGGTGGCACTTCCCCCCGATCGACCCTTGGCACCCCCTAAAATGTCCATGGCTCACCCCCGAAATTTTGCTTTCCCCCCATCAGGATGTGAAAATCGGCGGCCAGCTGATGGGTTTTCCCGGTCAAAAGTGGCGCCCCTTGGTCCGGATGCCACCCCTCCTTCCGGGAAGCTGCCCCTCTCCCCCAATCGGCAATCTTGGATCCACCTGTGCATTTCTGTCTTGGATCCGCCTATGCTCGAACTCCGTAGCCCCACCTCCGTACTGTCCTGGATCCTTCTATGCTCGAGGTCCTTAGCCCCACCCCCGTATTGATGTCCTGGATCCGCTTATGCTCGAGCTCCTTAGCTCCACCTCCGTGCTGATGTCCTGGATTCGCCTATGCTCGAGCTCCTTAGCCCCACCCTCGTACTGATATCCTGGATCCGCCTATGCTCGAACTCTTTAGCCCCACCCCCGTACTGATGTCCTGGATCCGCCTAAACCCGAACTCCTTGAAGCAAAAATGAACCGATAAAATTACCACCTTTAAATGTATTTTACGGCTGATAGCGCGGAAGCCGTAAGAGATAAGTGGGGGGTATGAGTGAGAAAAATGACGGCAACGAAGTTTTCTATCCAGCCGTGTTATATTCAATACCGTAGCTATCACGGTCTGGAAACCAGGGGCTGAGAATAAAAATTTTAAAAACTTATATTTTATTTTTGCCTCTAAAATAAAAAGTTTCAGTCTGAAAGTTTTTATCTCTAAATATATAATAAAGGAGGCTATTCTCTTTTATTATCTGAAATGGGAACTAATTTATCTTAATTAGATCGGAAGATATAAGGGTTTGACTGATATTTTGGGAAATGCAGACCTTCGCAGAATGGGCCAAAAAGACCCTTAAATTTCCGTTTTTGTTTTGTTTCTGTGTTTGTGCAGTACTGCACAAACCGGCCTTTAAATTGGTATTTGACTCAGAACCTGAACTGCTGTAGCTTCAGATATTTCGAGCCTGTAGTTTAGACTATGAGTTTTATGCCAAATTTAGGGTGCAAAGTTTAAAAGCTAATTTGGAGCCTTAAATTTATAACTTTTTCTTTCAAACTTTTTGTGTGATCTACAAATTTCCCTGATGTAAAAGGGTGCAAGTTTGAAGACTGTAGATGAATTAGGAAAAAATAGAAAAATAAAAGTTAAAAATCACATAATGCAAAATTCTGGGCAAAATTTTGAAAATTTTGAAAATTGACAACCGTGGTGCTTATTCATTTGGAAGTGCCTTCTATCCACAAAAGTTTTAGGTCTCTGATACCAGCGCTCAGAACAGACAACAGACTTCAGACAGACACGACGAGACCGGAAAAACTGTCAGAATAGAAGCCGTTTCTTACTTCGTTCGTCACCGGCTTCTGACACGACGAGACCGGAAAAACTGTCAGAATAGAAGCCGTTTCTTACTTCGTTCGTCACCGGCTTCTGATACCTCGGCCTGCGGCCTCGACAGGTGCCGCTCCGGTGCAGGAGAAGCCGGTGACAATGTACGTTAGGCAAACAGTTCGATTGACAGACGAGTGTTTTCAGCAGTATGATACATATACTAACGCGATGTTAGGACTTGAGGTCTTGTGTTCTCATTCTGACTCCATTCAATCCCATATGTAAGCCCTTTTTTCTAAACTAACATGTCTCTGCACACTGCGCCACGTTTGCCTTCTATTCATGTCATCACATAAATAAACACACGTATAAAGTTTGGTTTGTTAAGTAAGGACTGGGTATGCCCAGAAGAAAGGACATACAATATAAGATATTATGGGTTTGCCGACCATATTTCACCTATTCCCGGAGAACTTTGCACAATTCAGCCTATTTGTTACACGAGCCGGAGGCCCACGTACACCCAGACCATCCAGGAATCATAGGCACGTGCGGGGACGCCCATGACACTGGGAAAAGGTGGGTAACTGGGAAGTTATAAGTTGGAAAAGGAAGCGGCTCGGTCTGCGCTGTCCAGCCCAGCCGCGCGCCACACGCGACCGAGATGTCCACACTCAAGACGAGCTAGAGTGCACACATCCCCGCCACCCACGGAGACACGCCGGGCTAGACATCGCAGACAGTGGATAGGAGGGGTATTTAGGAGTGGACAGAAAGGATACGGGTGGAAAGGCATGGATACACAAGGAAATAAGGAAAGAAGAGGAAAAGGAACAAGGAGTGGGTGGGATTTGAAGTTAGGAGGGCTAAGAAAGGATGAGGATGGCAGTTTCGATTTGGCCTCTCACCCGAAGGCGGGGGGCGAAACCCATCCTGCCAACTGGGGTCATGGGTGTCGTCACATCCCGTACCCAATTATCCATGTGCCGGACCAGTCAGCAGGTGCCAACAAGTCCGGCAGATGAAAATTGGTCCCTGCGGGGGTAACCATTTGTAGACCCGGAGTAAGCTGCCAAAAGCACGCTGTATATTCTGTATGTTTTGCAGTCGTGGGTGCGTATTTCACTCCCATGTTAGTCCGGGTCACATCAGATGTCCTGAGACAGGACTTCTTGCGGCAGAAAACAAGTATCCAAAGCCTCGATACCTGAGCGAAGGCAGGGGCTTCTGGTGGAAATGCTGAATTCGACCCACTGCTGGCTGACGCGCTGGGCAGTGTAGAGCTACCTAATCACTTACTCTATATGCTTTGATACTTGTGGGGATTCTACCGGGCCAAAAATAATTTTACTGTCTCTAAAGCCGTGTCCCAATATCGATTTCGCACTAAGGTGCTCAGTGTAAAATTGATCTGGGAAAATATACTCGGCAAGTGGGAAACTAAAAAGTTGAGATTATGTGAGATTCAATTGTCCTTATTTAAACTTATAAAAACCCTTATTTGAAGTTAAAGAAGAAATTGTTGATCAAAATTTCCTTATTACCATATTTTATGGCTTTATATGCATCAGGATTATCGAATTGTCCTCGAAAGGCTCTACTTAAGAAGCGAGTGGATTGAAGCTGGTGAACTGGGTCAGTGGTGTACGGATGTGGTGCCTGTCCTGACGGCTGATTGTGGAGCTGGGTCAGTGGTGTACTGATGTGGTACGTGTCCTGGCAGGCTGATTGTGGAGCTGGGTCAGTGGTGTACTGATGTGGTGCCTGTCCTGACGGTTGATTGTGGAGCTGGGTCAGTGGTGTACGGATGTGGTGCGTGTCCTGGCAGGCTGATTGTGGAGCTGGGTCAGTGGTGTACTGATGTGGTGCCTGTCCTGACGGCTGATTGTGGAGCTGGGTCAGTGGTGTACGGATGTGGTGCGTGACCTGACAGCTGATTGTGGAGCTGGGTCAGTGGTGTACTGATGTGGTACGTGTCCTGGCAGGCTGATTGTGGAGCTGGGTCAGTGGTGTACTGATGTGGTGCGTGTCCTGACGGCTGATTGTGGAGCTGGGTCAGTGGTGTACTGATGTGGTGCCTGTCCTGACGGCTGATTGTGGAACTGGGTCAGTGGTGTACGGATGTGGTGCGTGACCTGACAGCTGATTGTGGAGCTGGGTCAGTGGTGTACTGATGTGGTGCGTGTCCTGGCAGGCTGATTGTGGAGCTGGGTCGGTGGTGTACGGATGTGGTGCGTGTCCTGACGGCTGATTGTGGAGCTGGGTCGGTGGTGTACGGATGTGGTGCGTGTCCTGACGGCTGATTGTGGAGCTGGTTCAGTGGTGTACTGATGTGGTGCCTGTCCTGACGGCTGATTGTGGAGCTGGGTCAGTGGTGTACGGATGTGGTGCGTGACCTGACGGCTGATTGTGGAGCTGGGTCAGTGGTGTACTGATGTGGTGCCTGTCCTGACGGCTGATTGTGGAGCTGGGTCAGTGGTGTACGGATGTGGTGCGTGACCTGACAGCTGATTGTGGAGCTGGGTCAGTGGTGTACTGATGTGGTGCCTGTCCTGGCGGCTGATTGTGGAGCTGGGTCAGTGGTGTACGGATGTGGTGCGTGACCTGACAGCTGATTGTGGAGCTGGGTCGGTGGTGTACTGATGTGGTGCGTGTCCTGGCAGGCTGATTGTGGAGCTGGGTCAGTGGTGTACGGATGTGGTGCGTGACCTGACAGCTGATTGTGGAGCTGGGTCGGTGGTGTACTGATGTGGTGCCTGTCCTGACGGCTGATTGTGGAGCTGGGTCAGTGGTGTACTGATGTGGTGCCTGTCCTGACGGCTGATTGTGGAGCTGGGTCAGTGGTGTACTGATGTGGTGCCTGTCCTGGGGGTTGATTGTGGAGCTGGGTCAGTGGTGTACTGATGTGGTGCGTGTCCTGGCAGGCTGATTGTGGAGCTGGGTCAGTGGTGTACTGATGTGGTGCGTATCCTGGCAGGCTGATTGTGGAGCTGGGTCAGTGGTGTACTGATGTGGTGCGTGTCCTGGCAGGCTGATTGTGGAGCTGGGTCAGTGGTGTACGGATGTGGTGCGTGTCCTGGCAGGCTGATTGTGGAGCTGGGTCAGTGGTGTACTGATGTGGTGCGTGTCCTGGCAGGCTGATTGTGGAGCTGGGTCAGTGGTGTACTGATGTGGTGCGTGTCCTGGCAGGCTGATTGTGGAGCTGGGTCAGTGGTGTACGGATGTGGTGCGTGTCCTGGCAGGCTGATTGTGGAGCTGGGTCAGTGGTGTACGGATGTGGTGCGTGACCTGACAGCTGATTGTGGAGCTGGGTCGGTGGTGTACTGATGTGGTGCGTGTCCTGGCAGGCTGATTGTGGAGCTGGGTCAGTGGTGTACTGATGTGGTGCGTGTCCTGGCAGGCTGATTGTGGAGCTGGGTCAGTGGTGTACGGATGTGGTGCGTGACCTGACAGCTGATTGTGGAGCTGGGTCGGTGGTGTACTGATGTGGTGCGTGTCCTGGCAGGCTGATTGTGGAGCTGGGTCAGTGGTGTACTGATGTGGTGCCTGTCCCGACGGCTGATTGTGGAACTGGGTCAGTGGTGTACGGATGTGGTGCGTGACCTGACAGCTGATTGTGGAGCTGGGTCAGTGGTGTACTGATGTGGTGCGTGTCCTGGCAGGCTGATTGTGGAGCTGGGTCAGTGGTGTACTGATGTGGTGCGTGACCTGACAGCTGATTGTGGAGCTGGGTCGGTGGTGTACTGATGTGGTGCGTGTCCTGGCAGGCTGATTGTGGAGCTGGGTCAGTGGTGTACTGATGTGGTGCCTGTCCTGACGGCTGATTGTGGAGCTGGGTCAGTGGTGTACTGATGTGGTGCCTGTTCTGACAGCTGATTGTGGAGCTGGGTCAGTGGTGTACTGATGTGGTGCGTGTCCTGGCAGGCTGATTGTGGAGCTGGGTCAGTGGTGTACTGATGTGGTGCCTGTCCTGACGGCTGATTGTGGAGCTGGGTCAGTGGTGTACGGATGTGGTGCGTGACCTGACAGCTGATTGTGGAGCTGGGTCGGTGGTGTACTGATGTGGTGCGTGTCCTGGCAGGCTGATTGTGGAGCTGGGTCAGTGGTGTACTGATGTGGTGCCTGTCCTGACGGCTGATTGTGGAGCTGGGTCAGTGGTGTACGGATGTAGTGCGTGACCTGACAGCTGATTGTGGAGCTGGGTCGGTGGTGTACTGATGTGGTGCGTGTCCTGGCAGGCTGATTGTGGAGCTGGGTCAGTGGTGTACTGATGTGGTGCCTGTCCTGACGGCTGATTGTGGAGCTGGGTCAGTGGTGTACGGATGTGGTGCGTGACCTGACAGCTGATTGTGGAACTGGGTCAGTGGTGTACTGATGTGGTACGTGTCCTGGCAGGCTGATTGTGGAGCTGGGTCAGTGGTGTACTGATGTGGTGCGTGTCCTGACGGCTGGTTGTGGAGCTGGGTCAGTGGTGTACTGATGTGGTGCGTGTCCTGACGGCTGATTGTGGAGCCGGGTCAGTGGTGTACTGATGTGGTACGTGTCCTGGCAGGCTGATGGTGGAGCTGGGTCAGTGGTGTACTGATGTGGTACGTGTCCTGGCAGGCTGATGGTGGAGCTGGGTCAGTGGTGTACTGATGTGGTGCGTGTCCTGGCAGGCTGATTGTGGAGCTGGGTCAGTGGTGTACTGATGTGGTGCCTGTCCTGACGGCTGATTGTGGAGCTGGGTCAGTGGTGTACTGATGTGGTACGTGGGGCATTCCAGGACAGATCGACCAAGGCTTGACACCACCATGTCTAGAAAAAATCTGAAACTTTGTCTCCGGGGTAGTTTTGGGCCAGAAACACGCCTGTGAGAATCTCAGCCCCCTCCGACCAACGGTGACCGAGTTATAGCCCGAGGCACTTTCGGGAGGTCACGTTGTAGACTCATCTTTGATGCTTCATAACTCAACAACGCATCACCTGATTAACAAGTTTTGTATATCATTGAACTCGTCTTGAATTATAGTTTATTTTGAAAAAAGAAAATTTCAAAATTTGAAAATTTTTGACTTTTAATTTGTTTGACCTTTTCCTTTTTGACCTAGCTTGACCTTTTCCCAGTTGAAATTGCCCTTTTAGACACCCCAAAAATGTTTCTTCATAAAATATCTTTCGATAGCAAAAATAAAAAAAATGCGTTCTTGCTATAAGTTCCGAATATTTAGCACCTAAGGTAGGTATGTACACGGTTTTTGACCAATGCGGTAGTACAGCCTTATGTTTAACGCCGCAAATATAGCGATTGCTTTTGTAATCGGTCGCTGGAAATCATACTCCATTGTCTTTACGAAATTTTAATCGTACAAGTATCCGAATTTATCACAATTAACACGCGCCCACCCGAGGGGATGGGCAACCGGCCTCCTCAGGTTTCCACAGGTAGTAAAAAAACACCTTCGCGCAGCGCCACCGTACTTCATGTACCTCTAACTCGAAATTTTTGCAGCTTCTGGCAAAATTTTAGGTCTGGGTCATACCAGGTCAGACCGCCAACCTAGGTCAAGAGACCTAACCTCAAACTTTGGGAGGTGCGTAAATCATATCAAATTTAGCCTATCGTGGTTAGAATCGCATTACATAGTAAGATCGCCTAGCAAGATAATTTTTCGTAGCAGGATTTCTATATCGATAACCGGGAGCAGGGCGAGGGTCATGATCTTTCCATTATAAATGCATGGGGCGATTGGTAAATTTTGATAACTTGCGAGAATTGAGAATTGTCGAGAATTGCGATGGAGGTTGTATTTTTACATTGTCGTGTCTGACTTGCCACTGCAGTTTGATTAATATTCTTTTTACCATACAGACCTAAGCCTGGCTCTAGGTCATAGCAGGTTAATTTTGACATTTGACTAGGCAATATTATAAGATACATAATCCGTTTGGGCTCAACAAGAGTGTTCCAATGGTGCTGAACTTTTCTTTCTATGGCACTTCTCTGTCACCTATTATGCCACAAAATTTAGGTTTCCACTTAGTTCCCGTAAGAAATACTGTGACCTTGAGCAACCTCAAAGGCGACACGACCAAACGATTGTATGTAACATATTCGGTAATGATTAAAACTGGCTATTTAGCGGCATCACTCCCAGTGCACTGTGTCATTATTTATCTGGGATTCTCGGATCCGTGTCAGCTATGAAATGATCACCTTGTAAAAATATCATGAGGCAACCTGTTCAAGCGACCAAGTCGAATGCGTTACAATTTCAGGACATTTTGTCGAATATATGAGCAGATTCAAATTACTTTTTGGGAATGAAAGCCTTTCAGACACGTTTGTTTACATTGCATGAATCCTCTCAAACATATGCTGTGCTGCACTGGATCAGCTTGCATCGATACTATTTTCTATCTCCGGGAACGATGTAATTGTGTGAGTTCGTGGTGCTCATAGGATAAGTTATACTTGTTTCAATTATTGATAAGGTCGCGACATTTTTGTAAATTTTCGTTTAAGGCTGAAAGGTTCATTATTAATAAGTTCATTTGCCCTCGTCTCCCTCGAAACAAGGAATCCCTTTTTATCACTTTTAATGGCTGCAGTTTTTCTGTTTATAAATATTGCCCAAGTTGTTGCCAGTTCAGTTTTTTTATACATTTTGTACAAGTTGTTCTCAGTTCGATTGTTGGAGTCGGGGTCTCACTAAAGTCATCAATGGACTCGTCACGGAGACTCCGACCCCACCATCCGAACGAGCAACTCCCACAATGAAGGGTTGATTTTAGAAGCCAACGTTTAACGTCCCACACAGCACAGGGACGGCCGCCCCGCTCAGGTCACCCTCTCACCAGTCAGTTGCCAGCCGACCTGTACGTCGGGTAAGCTATTGAGCGCCGGAGCGTCTCAGCGGAACCGATCCCAAGCCTGGACATGCACTGCCACTGCATGCTTCTGAGCCGCGGGCCGGAGCCCAACGCTCTACCAACTGAGCTACCGGGGCGGCAAGGAGGCGGTTTTAGGAGTAGGTGTCTCACTAGAGTCATCAAGGGACTTTTTACGGAGACCCTGACCCCACCACCCAAACGAGCAACTCCCACGATAAAGTGTTAATCAAGGAAACAAAGTTGAAAGTCCCACAAGGCATAACGACGACCGTCTACCTCAGGTCACCCCCTCACCACTGAGTTGCCTGCTGGCCTTCAGCATTTACGGTACCTACCACCTCCCATTTGACCTAAGTTATCTTTCCAGAAGTTGCAAAATGTTGTGTTAGAGGTAGATGGAGTACGGTGGCGCTGCGCGAAGGTATTTTTTTACTACCTGTAGAGACCTGAGGAGGCCGGTTGCCCACCCCCTCGGGTGGGCGCGTGTTAATTGTGATAAATTCGGATACTTGTACGATTAAAATTTCGTAAAGACAATGGAGTATGATTTCCAGCGACCGATTACAAAAGCAATCGCTATATTTGCGGCATTAAACATAAGGCTGTACTACCGCAATGGTCAAAAACCGTGTACATACCTACCTTAGGTGCTAAATATTCGGAACTTATAGCAAGAACGCATTTTTTTATTTTTGCTATCGAAAGATATTTTATGAAGAAACATTTTTAGGGTGTCTAAAAGGGCAATTTCAACTGGGAAAAGGTCAAGCTAGGTCAAAAAGGAAAAGGTCAAACAAATTAAAAGTCAAAAATTTTCAAATTTTGAAATTTTCTTTTTCAAAATAAACTATAATTCAAGACGAGTTCAATGATATACAAAACTTGTTAATCAGGTGATGCGTTGTTGAGTTATGAAGCATCAAAGATGAGTCTACAACGTGACCTCCCGAAAGTGCCTCGGGCTATAACTCGGTCACCGTTGGTCGGAGGGGGGCTAAGATTCTCACAGGCGTGTTTCTGGCCCAAAACTACCCCGGAGACAAAGTTTAAGATTTTTCTAGACATGGTGGTGTCAAATTGAAATATTTTTGGTCGTTTTGTCCTGGAATGCCCCCACGTGTCCTGGCAGGCTGATTTTGGAGCTGGGTCAGTGGTGTACTGATGTGGTACGTGTCCTGGCAGGCTGATTGTGGAGCTGGGTCAGTGGTGTACTGATGTGGTACGTGTCCTGACGGCTGATTGTGGAGCTGGGTCAGTGGTGTACTGATGTGGTGCCTGTTCTGACAGCTGATTGTGGAGTTGGGTCAGTGGTGTACTGATGTGGTGCCTGTTCTGGCAGGCTGATTGTGGAGCTGGGTCAGTGGTGTACTGATGTGGTGCCTGTTCTGACAGCTGATTGTGGAGCTGGGTCAGTGGTGTACTGATGTGGTGCCTGTCCTGGCAGGCTGATTGTGGAGCTGGTGAGCAGCGACAGCCTGTGTTCTGAGGTGCCGAGCCCGGGACAGCCGGCCCGCTCAGAGAGGGGTCCGTGGCGCGCTGCCGGAGCGGCGGGCCGGCCCCGCGCCGTGGACGGCGACTGGCGGCGGGGACGGGGGAGGACCGGAACGGCGGCGGGAGCGGTGCCAGCGGCCGGCACCGACTGTTCCGGGGCCGCTGGGACGGCGCACCCGGCGCCGCTCGGCACTGGAACCTCGACTATCGCTGATCACGGCGGGAACGGTGTGGCAGGCGTCGGCTGGACTCCGGCATGCATAGGTGCACCGCTGTGACTGGATAGGTAGAATCAGGGCGCTGCGGTTGTGTCTTACGGTTGGATGAATGGAAGAAAAGTACCGACGTGTGTTGGCAAACGCTAAAACAGCACTTAGTTGTCCGTTTGCTTCGCCCGGTGTTGAGTGCTGCCCTGCAGACTGTCTGACGTCGCCTTCTGGATTGATCGCCGCTCGATGTGCTGCCGTGTGTTCGCCCCCGCACTGATTGTTCATGTATGTAGTGCTGTTACCCCCGGTTCGGATCATTACCCGAGCCGGGGGATGTGTACGACGGCGGAAGCAATTATGCAGGGACGGTGCGTTCTCTTTCGGGTGCATCGGAAGTTGGAGAACAAACTATGGGGTTAGGTCGTCTGCTGAGGAAAGTGGGGATGTCTGTCGTCTGCACCGAATGAAAACTGTTTTTGAATAGATTTTTGCAAGACAGCTGGTGGTTGGCGTCGTGTTGGGACGCTGCGGGGCCCACAGGTGCGTCGCGTGCGACCCGTTGCTGGGTCAGATGGCGCCGGGTAGCTCAGCGCTCAGCGCCGGCTACGCCGTTCTTGTTGGTGCGGTGGCAGGCGCTGCCGCAGGGCGCGGCGTCGGCGGCTGTGTAATGCTGTTATTCTGCTTGCGTGCCAAGGTCGCTGTAATCTGCCGTCCTCCGCTCCAGATAGTCAGCTCGTAATGAATATCCACGCCAGCTCGCTAAAGGAAAGAGAACGGCACTGGCGCCACCAGCAGCGTTCAGCGAAGAGGCTGATTGAAACCGGGCTTTTTGTATGCTTCGGGGGATCGTTTTAATTTTTTGTGAATCTGAAAGGCTGACTTGTTCTTGAATGAATTAGACTGGTTTGCGACTTCTGATCTGTTACTATATACGCATTTTTCACAGATATGCGTTTTGAGCAAATTTCAGATATTCACTTGATGGTGGACTGGAGCAGGCGTAGACTTGCCTGGTTAGCTGCCTTGCCAAGTAAGCTGCAGCGTAGACATCGATCAGGGACCAATCCACCCGAACACCCTGCATAACTAACCCTCGCCGTAGCAAGAGGCCTCTGCCGTGCATTCATGGGTGTTCAAATTGTCACTCTACACAGCAGGATTTATCGCAGCATCGAATTTCAAGTGTCATTATTGGATCGTATCACTATCGAGGCAAAAATATCACGTGTTTTGGAGAGGTAACTGACGAATTGATTGCTGCGTACGAAAACGGTGTTTGATGGGAGCGAACCGGTCGGCTGCTACTTACCAGAAAGGTCGGTTTTCACCCCGCGGCTTCCCTCGCCGCTGCAGGCCATATTCAGCAAACCCAGCACTGCCCGTCGGCGGACCAAACTATCACTGAGGTACGGCCGGCCCCACTACGAGCCCGACACTGCCCGTCGGCGGACCAAACTATCACTGAGGTACGGCCGGCCCCAGTGCGAGCCCGACACTGCCCGTCGGCGGACCAAACTATCACTGAGGTACGGCCGGCCCCAGTGCGAGCCCGACACTGCCCGTCGGCGGACCAAACTATCACTGAGGTACGGCCGGCCCCAGTGCGAGCCCGACACTGCCCGTCGGCGGACCAAACTATCACTGAGGTACGGCCGGCCCCACTGCGGCCCACTGTTGTGAGAGTTCACCAATCACATAGCAAACCCACAGTCAGTCGCAAGAGATAGCGCGATCGTTTTCTGCCGCTTTTGCTGTAGAGCTGTGTACTGAAGTGAAAGAATGCTTCCTTTGAACAAGAGACCCGCTGTAGGGAGGGGGATCTGGCAGTCATACGAGTATAATCAGTACGTGGCGATCTGCAGTTGCCGTCATGATTCAATCTGAATTCTTGGCTCAAGGCAACGGGTTTCTCTGCAGTTGCCGGTGCTCGGCTTAAACAGGAGCGCCGAGAAAATGGGGCTGAGGTATGTTGTTAGTTTTTGCTCACCGCTGACTGGGAACTTCCTCCTACTTCCCGAAATGGGAATATTTGGTTTGAACCTATTGTTACACTTTGCCCACTCTTGTGAAGAAGCTCCATGTGGACCGATCAGTTTTGGCTAAAGTAGGAAATTGTGGGTGGAAAGGTGCGGGATCGGGCACGTGCTGACAAGACACTTGTTAGTTCTGGCAGGCTGCTCTCATGAAGGCACTTGCCAGTTCTGGCAGGCTGCTCTCATGAACACACTTGCCAGTTCTGGCAGGCTGCTCTCATGAACACACTTGCCAGTTCTGGCAGGCTGCTCTTATGAAGGCACTTGCCAGTTCTGGCAGGCTGCTCTTATGAACACACTTGCCAGTTCTGGCAGGCTGCTCTCATGAACACACTTGCCAGTTCTGGCAGGCTGCTCTTATGAACACAATTGCCAGTTTTGGAGGCTGCTCTCATGAACACACTTGCCAGTTCTGGCAGGCTGCTCTTATGAAGGCACTTGCCAGTTCTGGCAGGCTGCTCTCATGAACACACTTGCCAGTTCTGGCAGGCTGCTCTCATGAACACAGTTGCCAGTTCTGGCAGGCTGCTCTCATGAACACACTTGTTAGTTCTGGCAGGCTGCTGTCATGAACACACTTGTTAGTTCTGGCAGGCTGCTCTCATGAACACACTTGCCAGTTCTGGCAGGCTGCTCTCATGAACACAGTTGCCAGTTCTGGCAGGCTGCTCTCATGAACACACTTGTTAGTTCTGGCAGGCTGCTCTCATGAACACCTTGTTAGTTCTGGCAGGCTGCTCTCTGAACACACTTGTTAGTTCTGGCAGGCTGCTCTCTGAACACACTTGTTAGTTCTGGCAGGCTGCTCTCTGAAACTTGTTAGTTCTGGCAGGCTGCTCTGAACACAGTTGAGTTCTGGCAGGCTGCTCTCATGAACACACTTGTTAGTTCTGGCAGGCTGCCTCATGAACACACTTGTTAGTTCTGGCAGGCTGCTCATGAACACATTGCCAGTTCTGGCAGGCTGCTCTCATGAACACACTTGTTAGTTCTGGCAGGCTGCTCTCATGAACACACTTGTTAGTTCTGGCAGGCTGCTCTCATGAACACACCTGTCAGTTCGACACGATCAGAGAGCCTATCAAATCTGTGAAATTACTTCAAACATATTGAAATATTATTAGTAGTAAAAGAATATTATTAGTAAAAAAATATTGACATTTCCTCCCATTATATTCCCATTCGTACCCTAGAAACCCTGGGGAACGTTACTTTAGTATGTCCTTCGCCTCACCGCAGTTTTGTTGAATTTGTATTAAAACTATATTTTTGTATTACTCTCTTGGCAAAATTCCGGTTGTTTATGGGGGAATGGAGGGATTGGTCTCCTTTACTTTGAGAAATATTGACCCATTTATGCTCCTGCGCTAAGTGTTTCTTTCGAGAACACCTCAGAGTGGTTTCTGATTTTGAAGTGTAGTTGGTCACCTGCCCTTTGGATGGGACATCGGATCTTCAGAATGGACCACTTTGTCGGAATTCCAAAGCAGGACTGTCTATGGACAACATAAGTTTCAATCTGGGAACCACACTTTGTTTCCACATTCAATCACTCAAAACAAAACAAAAAACATCGCCTATTTTCTTACAACCCCGGGTTGGTATAAGCATTGCGTGTAATTCGAGGCTGTGTGCTCGCGACTTGTAATGTTGCGGCAGCGATGCCATTGCTAACATTCATAACGTGACATTCGTGGCCAGATGGAAATGAAATCATTTTTGGTTCGAATGAGGACCTTAAGCTCCTTTATTTTGCACTTTGAATTGTGCGGAAATTTAATGCTGAGGGCTTTGTGTGAAATGAGACATGCCAATAGTGTTTTCTCGATACGCGCTATAAACTGATTATCAATTCAAAGCCCATGATAAAAGTGGGACACTCCCTTTAAATATTTTCTTAGGGGGACGCTTCGGTCAGGTGAAAGATATAACACGTGACGTAGGAATCTGTCGCTCAATTCGCCCTGAGCACAATCTTGAGAGTCTGCATTGCTAGATTCAGGGGGAGGGGAGGAAACAATTTCTCCTAGATCCCAAACTCTTCGGTTTTTCTCAAAGATTCTATACTTTTCTCACGTAAGTTGTACCCTCTCCCAAAGCTGCCTCAAACCGTTACAGTATAGTCCGGGCCTGCGAGTGAGCTTTCGTTTCTTGACTCATTTCAGCTGCTTTGGATGCGGGTGCCCGGGCTACTTGGAGGCCAATTAAGAGGACAGCACCTTCAACCGCAGTGTCTCCGTGTCATAGACCACCACGCAAGTGTCCGTGTCATAGACCACCACGCAAGTGTCCGTGATTTTAAGAGAAGCGCTCTCAACCTCTCCCGTACATTCGCTTGCACGCTTATATCTGCTGTAGTTAGGGCCTTATTAATGCTGTCAAATGGTTGAAGATAATCGCTTCACGCTGGACATTGAAAGCTGATGCCAGGACTAAGTAAAACTAATGATGTGAATAAACAACGAGGTCAGTCAGATTAAAAAGTAACGCATATTGAACAGCACATACGTATACCAGTCCGGGTCTTGAGTGCTTTCCCAACCCTAGAACATCGTCGCAAAACACATGTAAAGGATTGGACACGGCGAAAAATAGCGTAGCTCTACGGATCACTAAAGCATGGCACTCTGTATTGTGCTGGCCTTGGTCCCAGTGCACTCGTGCACCTCCAAGCTACGCACCTCCACTCGCCACTGGTTGTCCCGCGATCACCGGCGCTCATTTCCACTCGCCACTGGTTGTCCCGCGATCACCGGCGCTCATTTCCACTCGCCACTGGTTGTCCCACGATCACCGGCGCTCATTTCCACTCGCCACTGGTTGTCCCGCGATCACCGGCGCTCATTTCCACTCGCCACTGGTTGTTCCGCGATCACCGGCGCTCATTTCCACTCGCCACTGGTTGTCCCACGATCACCGGCGCTCATTTCCACTCGCCACTGGTTGTCCCGCGATCACCGGCGCTCATTTCCACTCGCCACTGGTTGTCCCACGATCACCGGCGCTCATTTCCACTCGCCTTTGCTCAGTGGGAACTTTTCCACTCCTAGCCTGAATTTAATCGAAAGTTGAAAATTTGATTTCTGGACGCTCCGACGCTCTGGATGTTCTATTCTGTCGTTAGGAGTGAATTCAGGCTAAAAGTGGAAAATTTACCACTGTGCACTGGTTGTCCCACGATCACCGGCGCTCATTTCCACTCGCCACTGGTTGTCCCACGATCACCGGCGCTCATTTCCACTCGCCACTGGTTGTCCCATGATCACCGGCGCTCATTTCCACTCGCCACTGGTTGTCCCACGATCACCGGCGCTCATTTCCACTCGCCACTGGTTGTCCCACGATCACCGGCGCTCATTTCCACTCGCCACTGGTTGTCCCATGATAACCGGCGCTCATTTCCACTCGCCACTGGTTGTCCCACGATCACCGGCGCTCATTTCCACTCGCCACTGGTTGTCCCGCGATCACCGGCGCTCATTTCCACTCGCCACTGGTTGTCCCGCGATCACCGGCGCTCATTTCCACTCGCCACTGGTTGTCCCGCGATCACCGGCGCTTATTTCCACTCGCCTCTGGTTGTCCCTCGATCACCGGCGCTCATTTCCACTCGCCACTGGTTGTCCCACGATCACCGGTGCTCACTATCCTCACCGGTCTGAACCCTTCTCTGCATCAGCCGGTTCATCCTAACGTACGAAAATCGACCAGCGAGGCGGGCCACAATCTGATCCGAGTTCTTTGTTCATCGATACAGCTCGATCTTCTACCAGCCCAAATCGATGGCAGCGCGATGACGAGCGGATTCAGGGGCCCATTCCGGCCAGACACCCGCAACTGGCCAAGTTTACTCACTTTTATACAACATTGGCTTTTTTTCTCCTCAAAATGCTTTGGTTTTCACCCCTCCCCCAACGTTTGATACAGACCCGCCTCTGCACAATGTCCCATGTCACGTCAAACGTTGGTGGTCTTGCTTTGTTGGCCCGGGGCCGAAAGCCCTGTGTTGAGGCCGCTGCTGAGGATGTCGCGCTGTTCTCGCTGTTCGGCGATCACCAGCGAGACCAGGTCTACCGCCGACTTGACCTTGCGTGCTGCGGTCAGCTGGCTGGTGATGGGCACCATCAGGGAGTTCTGGCGGCGCCGGTCAGGCGACCTTTGGCAGGCCAGGAAATGCCCTATCACAGCATCGTCCTCCGGAGAGTTGATCCGCGAACTCTGCCGAGCAAACAAATCACTGAGCAGCTGAATGGCATCGGCTGTTCTGTCAGTGTTTTAACGGTCTGCTTGCCCCGTAGTTTACGGTTCGCCTGTATTGTTGAGCAAAATTTCAATGAAATACTCTAAAAGAGGTTATGACACTGGTTTTCAGATATGAACAATTTGTTTTTTCCATTGGTATTAATTGTCGAAACAGCTATTGACGTAGTCATCATCGGCGATGATTTTTTCGCAGTTTGCGATAACCTTGGTTAATTAGTTAGTTAGTAATCTGGGCTCACGGGTGCACCAACCGTCACGTCAGTACCGTCCCGTGCATTACCAGCAGAACGGATGGTCAACACTGGATGTCTGTAACATGGCAAAGATAACGGTCAACCCAGGTATAAGGGGACTTAGGGTGCGGGATTTTCCCTTGTACGGAGCGTTCATCAAGAGTCATACATGACCGTAAAATTGGTGGCCCTGAGAAAGTCGAGGAGGGGACCAGTGGAGACACATCAGCGTCCCTGACAGTCAGTTCTCGTAAATTTGCGATAATTGACTGTGATTGTTGAAGTTCCGCTATCGAAATCACCGAGTCCACCGATAACGAAAACGATGTTTCAGCGGATTTTGACAGTATTTCAGGCTGAATCTCGAGGGCTCCCAAGATTAACGGAGGGCCAACCTGAGACCAGCGCTCTGTGGATCAAATGAAACTAACTCTCGGTACCCCAGATTAACTCTCGGGGCCACATGAAAGTAAATATTGGCTTCTGAGAAAGACGCCCGTGAGACTATGGGGCCCTCTGAGACAGACACTCGTGGGCCTCTGAGACCGAATCTTGGGGGTCTTCTGAGACCGACTCTCGGGGTCCCCTTGACCGACTCTTGGGGATCTCTGAGACTGACTCTCAGGGGGCTCCTGAAATAGACTTTCGCGGGGCCCTGAGACCCACTCTGTGGCGGCCCCTGGGACTGGCTTGGGGCCCCCTGGGATTGAATCTCGTGGACCCCTGAGGCCGACTTTTGGGGCCACCTGAGACCAACTCTCAGGGGCCCCTGAAGTTTTCTTTCGGGGGAGGGGGCCTTGAGACAAACTCTCGGGGTGGGGGCCCTGAGGTCGGCTCGGGACCCCTAAGAGCGAATCTTCGGGGCCCCTGAGACTGAATCTGGGGGCCCGTGATCAGAGAATCCTTTGCAGTGGTTCAGATTGACCCGGGGGGCCGCGGATTGCTAGGACCCCTTGGCTACGCCACTGCATCCACACATTCGGTGGCCCACCGATATCAGCATTTTGAGGCCCTTGAAATAATTCCTTGCGGCCCCCCCTTAGACTTGTAACCCGCACACCACCGCAACAAACCCGCTCTTACAGGCGTGCCATCCATAGGATTGATTTCGACTCTTTCAATCAACAGCTATACAGCGCCGATTGGTCGTGCGTCCGCGACTCGCAGTCCCCCTCTGATAAGTGGCATGCTTTTCGGCATGTTTTTATCCATCAACTTAACAACGTTGCACCACTTCAGCATGTTAATCCCCACCAGCGGAGAGTTTCATCTGTTTCTGTTGAAACACAGGACTTGCTACGGGGCCGCCGTACTGCACTGAATGCTGGAGATCGCGGGGAATATGCTCGTGTCAACCGACTGTGCCGGGCCGCCATCCGCCGCGACTGTGTGTCATTGTATGTACATACGCCGGTGAAATTAGGCAGCGGAGGCCGGGTGGACTGTGGCGCGTGCTGCAGCCGGTGATAGGCCGCAAACAGCAGCAGTGTACTGTACCGAATATCTCGCCCGATGCATTGAACGATTATTATGCAACAATAGGACAAAACACTGCGGACAGTGTGCCAGCTCCCTCAGCGGTCGTACCCACTTTACTGCCACGTGTTTTGACATGCTCCTTCAAAGTTCGCCCTATCGACCTAGACACTCTCTGTATAAATCTCGCTACTATGCAGGCTTCGAAATCTACCGGAGTAGACGGAATCAGTGTTCACTTCCTTCAAAAGTTCTTTTTTGGTTTAGGCTTTCCACTTTTGGATGTCATCAACTCCAGTTTAACTTCTGCGTCTGTGCCTGCTTCGTGGAAACATGCCCTAGTTACACCCATACCCAAGGGTAGGACGACTGCTGGACCAGCGGATACAAGACCCATCTCTATATTACCGTCCATTACTAAATTAGTAGAACGTATTGTTCAGAAACAATTGACAGAATATCTTGAAAATCACAGGCTTCTTTCTGATGCACAACATGGATACCGGAAACAGCATTCGACTGAAACGGCTTTAAGTGTTATTACTGACACGGCACTTCGGGCTATGGACAGTGGTAAAATTTTGATTCTTGTCTTGCTGGATTTTTTCTAGATGTTTTGATGTGGTGCCACACTCAAAACTTCTTCAAAAACTTGCACTCTACGGCATTGACACCCGCTGGTTCAGCAGTTACCTCGCAGGCCACACGCAGCAGGTGCAGATGCAGGCAGTTGATAGCTCAACGCGGCGTGGCTGCTTTGGAGGAGACAGTGCCCTCTCCAAAACTCGGCATATTCCTAAGGGAATTTTCCAGGGAGGGGCCTTAAGTTGTACCTTGTTTTCTTTGTATGCCAATGATCTGAGCCTGTACGTGGGTGATGATATCACGATAGTGCAATACTGCGATGACACTCAGATCATGGTTACCGGCAAGAAGAGAGATTTACCAGGTTTGGTCATTCGACTAGAAACTGCATTGAAGTCTACCAATGGTATTGCTTAAACAAAATGAAACTGAACGCGCAAAAGACTCAGATGATTGTTCTCGGTACTGGGGCAATGCTGCGCGACCTTCCCCTGTTAGTTTGAACTTTTGTGGTGCCGTTGTGCAAGAAACGCGTTCGGTGAAAAATCTAGGGGTATTAATCGATAGGCAACTAAATTATGAGTCGCATATTGATTTAGTGGCGCGAAAATGCACTGGGATTCTTGTGGCACTAAGTCACACAAGACATGCTATGCCGCGCTCGGCACTGAAATGCATAGTGCAGGCCCTGGTATTGTCTGACGAACTACTGTGCCTCTGTGTACGGGTCTTGTGGTGCCACTCAGCTGCACCGTGTGCAAAAGATTGTAAATTTCTGTGCGCGTGTAGTGACTGGTCGGAGACGCCGCGAACATGTCTCTGATGTTTTACCTGAATTAGGATGGTACACAGCCCAGCAACTCGTCGAATACCAAACTACATGTGCTGTGCGACGAATACTTCTGACTGGCTCACCGCCTCAGGTACTGGCGACCATAGACCCGCCAGCCTCTAATTTACATAATCACGACACGCGCCGAGCGGGTCTTTTCACTCTTCCACAGACTCGAACAGAGAGTGGTCGCCGTAGACTCAACTATTGTGGCGTTCAATTTCTCAATCCCACCTGTCTGAAAGTTAATGACCCACTTTTTTGCAAAGCACTTAAGCAAATGATTTTAGCGAGAACCGACATCACTCGAATTTTACACTAAACTGTTAGGAACAACCAGCAACTAGTCAGCCGTTTTCAATATCTAGTCATGGGTGATATGTTT